>PTEX01000517.1:2209-64239 GCA_003342815.1 Eudromia elegans | reverse complement strand
GGCTCAGCCCCCTCCGTGCCTGCGCCCGCCCGCTCCGCTCCGCTGCAGCACTTCTGGCTCCCCCCGCGCGCCCGCGGATAAATAGAAACGGTCCCGGCTGCGCCGGGGCCTCCGGGCGCCCCCTACCGGCCCCGCGGCCGCCTGGCCCCTTCCGCGCGCCGGGAGCAGCGCCTGGGCTCGGTCTCGCCGCCGACGGCCCCGCCGCGCTGCTCCGCTCCGCGCTGCTCCGCGCAGGCAGGCCGGCCGCGGGCGGCCGGGCAGGTGCGGGCGTCCCGCCGCCATCTTGGGCGCGCGAAGACCGCGCCGCGTGAGGTGCTCTGCGGTGGCGGCCAAGGGCGCCCAACGGTCGCCCAGTGGTCGCCCAGCCGTTGCTCAACCATTGCCCGAAGTGTTGGCAACACGCAGCCTCAGCCTGCGGTCCCTGGGAGCTGGGGCAGGAAGGGAGGCACTGCGGTAACATGGCGGGTGAGCCTCAGGGTGGCGCCAGCCCAGGCCCTGCACGATGTGAGTGGAGGTGTGGGTGTCTTTTCTTCACTCTCCATGAGCATGTGAGGGGAAAACAAAAGTATTAATTAGCTTTATTCATTTATTTTCCTCTTTATTTATTTTACTTAATTTTTAAATTTGCAAGTGGGGTACTTTGGCCCATATGGCTTCGATTCACTCTATATGGCATCAAAAGTAGGGCTGTGTCCTTGGAAGCTCTTTTCTTTAATTATTGTTAATTTTAAACTAAAAGGTAATTTTTGTGTAATCCAGTCCTGCCAGAGGACAATTCTAAAATAGTTCAAGTGATGTGTTTTCCCCTTCATCCTAAATCCTGGAAATAGAGACTATGTGGTGTCCTTCGTGTTGGAATGACTGCCACAGTGGCATTTAATGTGATTGATAGTAACTGTGTGTCTGAAAGCAGTTAGAGATCCTAATTAAGATGGGAATGCAGTTAAAAAGAGCAGTTACAAAGAGGGAATGATTAAAGAGCAGTCAGAGTTCATAATCTGAAGGAGACGAATAGATACCAGGTAAATGAAAAAAATCTGAGTCTAGGAAGATCTATCTAGAGGCATAGATATCCATTTCATTATCAGAGCCTTCTGCTATGAATACCCATTACGTCCTGTAGTCTTCTAGTTATTTTGGGTAGGCATGAAGTAACTTGTGTGCGTATAATAAAGCTAGTTTATGAAAACGTTGAACAAAGTATTTAATGAACCTGCTCTTGCAGGGAGAGGGTGAGATAGCACATGTATATGGGATATAACACATATGTCATATAGTCACATATGTCATACAGTCACTGTACAAATGAATAATTCTCAGATATTTAGTGTTCAGTGGGATAAAATGGTCCTCAGTTGTGAATTTCCTCAGTGATAGTAAGAGGTGGAATAATTGATTGTGCCTTCTTAAGTTACGTGGATTTTTGCTACTGCTTTGCTTTGGTCATATGAAATCCTATTCAGGATATTCATGTATGTTCAAGAACTGAGGGAGAAATCTGTGGAAATGATGCAAAAGTGATAGCAAAGGGAGAGAGACATTAGCAGCAGCTATTTGAATAGTCTTTAAGGCTGGAGGAGCCAAATAGAGAAGAGGATACGCCCCAGTAGTTAAGATAGGGAAGGTATCTCTTTTCAGTTTCCACAAGGACACTTAGTGAGAAATTTAACCATGAAAGTTCAATAATGGTAACTTTAAGAGCTTCTGCTGTTTATAGTATGCTGTTCTCCATTCACTAGAAAAATGGATGGATTGAAGGAGGAATTGATAGGTATAATAGAAATCTAGTAATTTTTGGAGGTGGGAATGCTTAAGTTGAGGAGTGGGTAACTGTGCCAAGAATTCTTTCTAGAGAAAGATAATCTGCATACTTTTTTAGGCCTCCAACTTTTTTACTTGAGTCAAAGCGCTGTGCTGTGGTCCTGCATCTCTCCCACATTCTTCTATCTGAGCTTAATTCAGAAGGCCATGAATTTTTGAAAGTTTTACTTTTTTAACAGGTAAAAACCCCATGAAAGGCCTGGATCTTTTTTTTTCTCTCCTCCTGGACAAGCTGAGCTCTTTGAGAAATCCTGAAAAATTGCCTTCCTAAATCAAGGAACTCTGGTGAATTGGCCTTGAGAATAACTCTGTGAATAAGGCTATAATTTTGTAGTTTAGATATTTCCTAGTGAAGCAATTGGCAGTATGCCTGTTATAGGAAAAGCAGGATTTAGATCCTGGGAAACAATGAGAAACACTTAAGATATCTCAGTTGCTCAGCAGTAGAAGAACTTACTCTTCATATTTAAAGCATGTCTGAAGATGTCATGTAAGAGTTGGTCAAACCATCCATTCTTTCTTCGTGATTGTACAATATTGCAGAGCTGAGGCCAAATAACGGTTGCTCATGTTGTTTCCCTATCAGGAACAGCCCTGGGAGAGTGTCTCCTAATTGCTTTGATTTACTTTTGGCTCCTTCAGAAAATGATGCATTGTATTTCCTACCCTTAAGTGAACCCTTTGTTACACGTCAGTTTTTGCTTCTTATAAAAATACAGTTTTCATATGTTCTTTAACTTGCTTTTATTTTCAAATTACATTCTTGCATTTTTTTTCTTTCTGGCAGAACCTGCTGCCACCATTTCCATCCTCCGAATCCCAAAGATAGGTAGGCTGAAGGAAGACTGTGTGTGGTCAAAATGCCACTGCACTCCAGCTAATTCTGGCTGCTGGAATTGTCCCTGGGGACGATAGACAGCTGGACATAATTTAGAGCAGGCAGAGATTGATCCTAGTGGCTAGTTTGAAAATAAGGAAAACAAAATTACAGTCTCATCTCTTCAACTCCCTGATCTAACCCCTGTTTCCTGTTTCGAGCATAGCTCACTAGAAAAGAAGATCAAGCACACAAGCAACTTGCGTTTGTCAGCTCAGAGAGCTATCAATGTCAGTTTAAGATGATTTCTGTTCCTGAGCGTGTCATATCAAGTAACATTGGCGTTGTCTAAACTAAGAGCTGGAATGGTGGGGATGTTATTTTCATGTTGGACTTGTAGAAAAAAAAGCAGCCACTCTGCCTGCAAATTTTTTTTTTCCCTCCATCTTTCAGCTTGAAAATGACATGTGTTGGTGAAGGAAAAATTGTGAAGAATTATACGTCTGACCTTATTGGTGATCAAACTGACAAATACTGATGTTTTAGTAAGATTTTTACAACTTTTTTTATCCTCAAGGGAAGTGTTGTGAAGAAATTGCATAGTATGAGGTTACTTCACTGTAAAATTAATTTGAAATAACTTTTTGAGAAATTACTCTCAATATTCATTGAAAGAGATAGCTAGAAGTAAGTATTTATTTTAACTGTTTCTGATAGTAGATGCTAAAATTACAGAAAGTCAATAAAGACTGAAAGGTTAATAAGGTTAACTCCTGTGGGGTGTACTTAAAGTGTAAGATCTGGGCTAGCAATCAGTCGTTGAAGTAATAGGCTTAGAATTTCAGCCTTTATTTTGTTAATATCTACTGTATGGGGGAGCTTGCATGAGTTCTGTTGTGGCTGAGGCCTTTGGTTAACCTAGGCTGACTTTTAATGTCATTTCTAATTGTTTAGCTGTGCTATAAGGATAGTAAAATAAAATAATGTTACCATTTTTAATTCTATTTTTTGCTAAAGCTGAAGCATGCAATTTGCACACAGTTTATCAAGCATGTAATTTTCTTCTGTAATTTAGGGGGATATAATTATTTATTTTGTATGCATTTGTTAATTGCTGAAATTTGAATGCTGAGAGGTCTTATGCTCTTGCCAAAGAGTCCTTTGACAATAAAGGAAAACGTGTGTGAGAGAGCAACTGAGGGAGGAGGGATTCTCTGCAGAAAGTTGTCAATCCTATAAACATTCATTTTTCATTGGTCCCCTGTGCAGTTGTTCACTTATGGTTGGGTCAGTTTTCTGATACCCCTTAGAACAGAACCTGAAAGAAAGCTGTATTTTTTTGTTTCTATAGCCTTCTGCTGTTGCTGCTCAGATGTGATGCTAATTCAAAGCTTCCCTTTGAAAAATGGGAGAACATAATTTACAGGTGCATTCTTAGCATTTTTAAGGGCCTAACTTTGAGACCTGACTTAACAAAACTTGATCCACAATCCTAGAATGTCTGATTTTATATATTAATCATGTAGGCAATGACTACCTAACGTGGTAAGAATTTCGGGTATTACAGGCTTAAATTAGATCATGTCACTATTGCTTTGAAGATATTATTTTGCTAAACAACTTTATCTAGGCTTTGAACAGTCTTTCTAAACTATTCAGTCATTTTGTTATGTGTAGCAACTCCTTCCTACTGCATTCCCCTACCAGTGATTTTTCTTCTCTTGTTCTCTTGCTCTTTTTCTTATGCTAGGTAAAAAAAAAATTATAGACTGGGAAATATGCATCAGTGCAAATATATGCCTTCTCTAGCACCAGAGTCATGATTCTTTCCTTTTTACAGAGAACTGGAGTTTCTGCATACAGAACTTTAAATCTGGTACTTTACTGGGTTTGAAGCAGTTTGGATAAAATGAGAACTTTAGAATGTTTTCGCAGAACTATGAAAGCCCATCTAAGGTACAAACAACTCTTTTGATATTTAGAATATTTACTGAAATATGTAGTTTCCTTCTGATTAAACTGCATCAGTACAGTTTCTAGATCTGTCAAAGAGGCAAAATAAAAGTGCCAGAATTCAGATCCCAGAATATTTTGGAGATAATTTTCAACTCTAGCTTTGACTTCTTGTGAAGCCTTGTGTGAGTCATTCAATTTCTTTCTAGATACACACTCCATCTCTAAAATGAGGAAAATACATGAAAATGCATATGGGAGAAAATGTTCTTTTTTGTAGCTGGAAATTCCAGAGACCGTTAGATATGATACACAGATCCCTTGTCTCTGAGGTTCACTTCAGCTGGCAGTGACAGAGCTGTCTTGGGCATCTTGTCATTGACTAGGCTGAAAGTAGAATCAGGTAGAACTTAAATCTACTGAAATGTTTAAGATTCCAAAAAAGAAGAGTATGGGTGAGTAAAATCTCTCTGTAACTTCTCATTTTCTGTCCATGTTAGACATCCATTTTTATTTATTCTGAGGAGCAGATATCTCCTTTTATGCTATATATTTCTAGAGTAATAGGAATTAAGGTTCCTAATAATCTGAGATATTTCATTTCCAAGAAAGATATGAATTGGAATAAAATATACAGATATGACTAGCATGGCTTTCTAACTGGCGTGTCAGCTAGAGCAGACTCAGTATTTAAGCTGTTACTGTTCCCTCTTTTTGTTTTGCGCTATTCCAGTTCTCAGTCAAGAGCATGGGCTGTATTCCTGATTTTTAGAAAGTTGCTGAACACCATCAAGCGACACCAGTATAATAGTCCCTTAGCTAAGGGATGTATGCTGGAATGTTTTAATTCTTTGTAATATTAAACCAGTTTGATGTTAGTTTGTATGCTGTCATACAAAGAGCAGAAGAAAAATAGCGACAGGGATTTTTCCTTTTCTGAAATTCAGTTTATGAAAGGTTATCCTCTTTCCTGGCTTTGCAGATATATGTGATTGAAAGGCATCAAAATTCTGGAAAAGTGCAGGTGATTCAGCTGAAAATGGCAGAGGAGAGTCTGTATTCCTGCCTGCTCTATAGGAATCTGAGCGTTTCAGAGAGGAGTTGTGCCATTGAGACAGAGGGGAATATATTGTTTAGGTCTTTGAGTGTCCCTTTTAAGTGGCTGCAGAATAAAAGCAAACATTTCCTCTGTGTGATAAACTAACACATAGTTTACAGTGTGTGTTCATTTTAAACAATATGTGCCCTGGGAATTCTTTTATTAATCAACTTTGCTTTCCTTGGAAGCCCAAAGCTGCTAGAAATTCATTCTCTCTCATTCACACTTACCATGCTTTAAGGGCTATTAAAATTTAGAAGACTGTTTGCCCCAAAAGTGATGAAAGCCCCAAATGAACTGATTGATACAAAATGAAACAGTTACCACTCTCCACCCATACCCCAGGGCAGCCCAGTGTGGTCCAGTTACTTCCTGGTGTGACTTGGGACCCTCTGTGCTCTGGTTTGCCGAGAATAGGCTCAGTGTGTGCAGAGTCATGGGCCTCTCTGGCACTGCAACTGCAGGTCGTAAATACAGTTCTGGGGATTAAGATATTAAAATGTCCCTCTTTGGTGGCTGCGGAACAGTGCAGGAGGTATCACACCCTGCCTCCTAGTAGCCCGGTCAGTGCCCAGGCTGCCAGGGGACTGTGGGGAGTGCACTCAAGGAGTTTCCACCACGTGGATTAGCTCTTCTCAGAATGACATTTCTGCCATTTCCTGTGGTGGCCAGTGCATTTTGTATGCTGTGCTTCCACTTCATGCAGGAGGCTCCTTAAAGTTGGTTAAAGTACTTTACTGAGTGTGAATATAGATTGGTTAACTGTGAATTAGCTTGTTTTGTCACTTGGTGCTTTAGGGCCAAGGGTCCAATTCTTTCTCGCCCTAAAACTGGAGCCAAAAGGGCTGGTGGTTTTGTGCAGAACAAGTTGCAGTTGGAGCACTAGTCTGTGTTCACAACCTTCTGTGGATTTATAAAATAGAAGGGGGGCATATGGGAAGAAAAATAAGCACTTGCATCAGGTCAAAGGATGAGAAATGTACTTACCTGGGTCCTAGTTAACACTTTGCTGATAATTACTTCCAGCCTCATTTTTTTTCTTTTGCTTTTAAATTGTTTTTGTGTGCAAAAGTTTTGCCTTACAGCACCCTATTGAGTAATTGTGCCTCTCTCACTGTAATGTTGACAGCATTTTAAAACCGTGAGCTGTCGCTGGAGATTTTTTTTTGCTTCCAGAAGCAGTAATTAGAATGTGTCAGAATTTGGGCTTTGGTCATTTATGTTCATCAATCATTTTTCAAATATGCATCTCCAAGAGACAGCAGACTTTTACCATATAAATTCAACCTCTGCAAAAGAGCACCAGAGCCAGAAAAGTGTAATTGATTGAGCTTGCCAGTGCTTTCTTCAAATGTAAGGATTGCTCTTGGTTCAACATTTTGTCAGCAAATTGTGCCTGAGTAATGAATTGTCTGCCTCAGTTACCAAGTATCTGGAATTTATAAATCTGTCAGGAAAGCATTTAATATACAAATCTCTGAATGTTACCGGAGTTCCTTATGGTTATCTTCAAGTATGCTATGGGTGCTAAGAAATGCCATCTTAACAATGAGGGCATTAAATCTGTTAAAAGTAGATTGGTTAATTGTGAATTAGCTTGTTTTGTCACTTGGTGCTTTAGGGCCAAGGATCCAATTCTTTCTCACCCTGAAACTGGAGACAAACACTTGTCTCTCCTAACCATGGTGGGTTTATTTAGGCAGTCACAATTTTGTAGGCAATTGTGTAGAATGGCTTTTGGGGGCAGGACAATTAGTTGCTGTTATCTGATAAATTCCTCTCTGTTTTAAAGGTAAGGGTGCAAAAACAGTCACAGACACTTTGGCTTTAGGAGTATGGCATGCAGTCCATGAAGGTTTCCCTATTTTTCCCTGTTTTTCCATTTTTCCTAGGTTAAGTAGATGAGAAGAAAAAAAAACATTGTGAATCTGTCAAGCAATATTATGAAATATGGGATTTTGTCCTTCCTTTCTTTGAAGATTCTGTAATGCAGAATTAATCCTTCTTCTTTAATTGTTAGGAAATTTTATAAGAGTATATGATTGTGTTTCTCTAAAGATACGGGTTTGAATGGTGTTACAATGGTCTTTTAGAGCTAGTAATGGTTCAATGTTGTTAGCAGCAACAGATCATTTATTTTAGAACAAACATATATAAATAATGAATACTTTTGTGGAGAAAATTGTAGCTTATGGCTGTAATACAAAGTATTGCCTTGGGTGGGATTATTCCGGATTCTTGACACCCTTAATATAATTTTAATTTCCAACATAGTTAATATTATTTAGTAATAATTATATTAATTGGAAAGTGTATCTGTGATGTAGGCCTGAAGTGTAGCAGGTGTGAGATGTTCAAAAGCTCATCCCTGGGGGCTGGGTTTAGGTCACTAAAATAGTCTTTGTTGTGTAAGTAGCATTCAGCATAGTTGGCCAAAGTGCTAAGGATAGGGCCGCCTTTCTTCCAGAACAAATATTTACTTGGGGCAAATGAACAATTTCTCAGTTAAAGAAGTTTTCTTTAGTTAGTGTCCATCTTGTAAAGGTAAATAGGAAATATTATAATATTTTGTTTGGAGTCAGAGACCTTTTTTCACATCAATGCTGTGTTTTCAGAATGGTCACCTGGTGTCAAGCAAGGAATATCGTGCAGGCATGAAGGAAAGTGAAATGAATTTATTCATATTAGGGACTGTTAGAGGAAGGCTCTTGAATTTTCCAGGGTGAAGATCACATGTGCATTATCTTCACAACAAAAAAAAAGGAGAAAGTTATTTTGACACACAGACGTCTTGCAGTCTAAGTGAACTCTTCATTCCCAGTTGATAATATGTGACACACTACCTTGTTGTTACTGAGTGAAGGGTTAATAATTTTGTGAATTCATCAGCAATATTAACTGGATTCTGAAACTGTTAGAGATCCTCAGTAATTGTATTAACTCATATTAAAGAGTATGTGAATGGTGTAAATGAGTTATGAAGATAATGCTGAATAGATTCTTTGCTCACATTAAATTCTAGTTCTGAAGTCTATTGGTTGTTTACTGGTCTGGACCAATGAAGTGCTAAAAGCTAAATACTGTGAAATGTTAGACTTTGATGAAAGATATGAGGAAAGAAACTTTCTTTTGCCAACACTGTGGTCAACAGCAGTGCCCTGACCTGATTACTTAAGATGATGTTTTTCCTAAATCTGTCATGAATCAGTAATTATCAAGTTTTGCAATACCCAATGACTCTCTTGTGAATAGCAAAAAGATTTGTTTTGTAGGTTGGTATTTTCTAAAAAGAAGTGTTCAGCTCTTGCATCTTTACAAGCTCTATACAGTACATTTCTCTTTTTTGCCAGGAGAACTGTAGAAGGCCACAATTCTGAAGAGTTTAACAACTCTTAAGAAAAAAATCAGTCTTACCTAGTATGGATGTGATCTATCTGATCTCTTTTAAAATGAACTTTCTTTTCAGTTGTTCTGCTACATTAATAGCTGTTACTCAGTGATAGATAACTGGGTATATAAGTGGTACCCAGTTCAAGTATTCACTTGTAGGGCTTAACTTGTAGGGCGCTTAATAGGAAAAGGAACGTGTACAAATGTGATATTTAAATAAGGTGCTCCCAGAAAATTTCCCCCCTCTCAGTTGTATTGACAGCTGTGCAACATGTTACATGTGCTGCACAAAGGACAGAAAGAGGGACAAGGTCCTTGAACAAGGAATTCAGTCCGTTCTCCCCTTTGATGTGGTGGTATAATATTAACAGGTGGCTTTGGAGCCCAAGTAGCCTGATTAATGTCTGAGTCCTCTGAGAAATAAGAGACCAAAATTAGGGGGATATCTCAATTAAATGGAATGAGAGATGTGGTAACAAAATACATAATCTTTCTAGACATTAAAAATAAGTTTTTTTCCATCTGAGATAGTAAAGCCTTTGTGGGGCTTATCTGAAGGATGCTTTTCATTTATGTCCTAGCAGATCTGTGGTCAGAGCCCCGTGGAACCTGTACTTCCCTGATGCTGTATGCGAAGTTGCTGTGGAACCTGCCCTGCCCCTACACTTATATAAGGTATGAAGTTGAGTACAAGGAAAGTGAGGCTGCCCTCCTGTCATCTGACAATCATTTGTTGGCTCTTGTTGGGTAAACCTTAGAGAATAGAACATACAGAGGCAAATGTAAATGAAATGAAATGTTTGTTTGAGGACATAGCCTAACACTGATGAAGATTTATATGGATGGCAGAGATTACTTGATAGCAAGAAAAGGAAAATGGGAATCATCCAGTTCCTTTTTGGTAAAAATGGCCTAACATAGATCTGTGGTTTTAAGTAAATGTGCACATTAAAAGAATGCTGACCTTTAAAAACGTGGTTTTCAATGAATTGCTATTGTTGCTGTTTCCAGCATGTGGACTTAAAAGCAGCACAAAATACCATAAGTGTAAGAAACAGGGAATGCACAATGGAAACAGAACCCTGGTAAAATAAAGTCGTTTTTCTTGAATGGGATGGAGGTCTCTGTATGTGAAGTGAAACCAGAATTTAGAAGAATATTTTCTTCTAAAGTACAAGGATATTACATACATCTCAGAACTGCACACTAAACCGATTATTTAAATGGGAATCAGTGTATTTTGTTTAAAAAAGTGTTTTTAGAAGGTTCTTGAACCTATTTATGTATGTAGATCCATTATTTAGGAATGTAATGAAATCAATTCCCCTTCATGCTAATGAAGATCTTAAAATATAGAGCTGCCCTCTAGTGGCAAAAGCAGGGTATGAGGTACATTTGTCTCCATTGCTTTACATTGCTTGAAAAGCAGAATGTTTACTGGAAGGCCAATAGAAACAAAAATGTGCCACTATTTTTTAAAGGCATTTTTTAATTTCAGTGCACATCAGACAAGATGAAGTATTAGGCATAGAACACAAATATGATGTTCTCTGGTGAGATTGTATTTTCATGCTTCACATCCCATTTAATATAGAGAAGAGCTCTACAGACTACATCCAGAGTTCGGAAGCAAGTTGGCATTTGGGATGGTTTTGCCCTATTTCGTTTGCTACTAGGTGGAAAAAATCTTATCTCTATGGCTAGACTGATCTTTTTCTAGTTTGCTTGGTCTTCTAGTTCATAAAGAAGGGAATTGTCACAGATCAAATGAGCCAAAGTTATGGTTTTGAACAGACTCCACTTAAAAAAGGAAAGACAATGTCTCTGTGGAGAATGCCAGCATATTCTAGCACAATACATGCAATTAAACTGATTTTCCTTTTGTTTAAGCTAGAGTATAAAACTCCCCCTATCTAGGTCAGTTTACTGATGTAAAAATGTCATAAATGAGAAAAGAATCGGAAAAAATTATATAAATGATGTTCTAATCTATTCTATAGAAACCTTATGTCTTTGTGAGGCCTTATTTGTTGCTTTGTCAAAACAATTAACTAAAGCTCAATGATACAGATATTTGGAGTAGTACATGAGTTTCTGTAATCAGTGCAGATGGTGTTAGATATGATGTTAGAGAGGGCTAGACTGGTTAGTGAATATTAAACTTTTCTGTGCTGGTGTAGTATTTTCTGAAGCTGCCACAATATGTTCACATCTTGTAAATGTGTTGTGATTTGGTTAAGTAGGCAATTGGATAGAATGAATGATTCAGGAAGAAGGTCTGAACCCTTCCAGCTTTGGCAGATCATGAATTTTAAATCTAATAATTTGTTTAGATTCTAGAAATGACAGTCTGAGGATAGGGGAATGGCTTCATTGTGCCCGTGTGCTTTTTTGAGATGATGGTGGATATGTGTGTAGGGGGGATGAACGAGAGAAAAAGAGGGGTTTGAAAGGCATTTGTGAAGAAGTTTCTTTGAGGGTGTTAATATCAATGTGGATAAAAGAGGAAGTAAAGAGAATATTGATTGCACACAGTGTTAATCACTGCTTGCTGCCAATGCCGAATCTTCAAAGGATTAAAAAGGAAGACATCTGCCCAGAGAAGTCAGTGTAATAAGCAAATCTGAGGAGTGTTGATGAATAAGGTTTCTCTTTATCCAGGCTTATGAGGCACATCTCCCACTTATGTTTCTTTACAACATCTTTTGTTTTTCTTCTTCATAAATGTGATGCTTCTAGAAACCAAAAATTAATCTCTTGAGGTGCAGAAGTGCTGCAGCTATGAACAAGACTATGGCACATTACATGTATACATGTGCATACCTGCACACACGTGCACAGAGCACATGAAGCTCTGTCAGGGGCTTTCCAGTAGCACCTCTGTATTTGTCTCCATTAGTTCTGGAGAGGTTTTCTGGGCTAAGCTAGGCAAAGCAGGCTTGAAGAAAGTTGAGAGAACAGGTAGATTAGTGGGGCTCCATTCTGTTTGCACTCCCTTTTGACATGATGGGTATCAGAATTTACAAAGATAATAATGTACTCCAATTTATCTGTTGGAGTAGGAGCTAGAGAGGCTTCATTTGAGTGTCAGTCTAACTTAGGCCTGTAACTGGCAAGTCAGAAGTAGGTCATGGAGGGCCACAGAATCAGAGACCTCTCTCTAGACAATCCTGACATTTTGTAAATTCCTGTAAATGAGGCAAAATTTTCTGTTCTTCAGGGAAGATCCAAAGAAAGTAAATACTTTCTTTACTCTTTTCCGTCTGTTTTATCACTCATGCCTAATACCGTCCCTGTGGATCAGTGCTCTTTCTGTTACTGCAGTTCAGTACCTCTTGTTGATGAGGGGTTTGTGTGGGGATCTCTTAAACAAGGAAAATAGGTGCCAGAGGAATGTGTAACTGCTTCGTGCTTAGGAACATCTTTACCTTTTATCAAGCTTTCCAGAACTACTCTGAGCCTGGAACCCAAAGTATTTGCTTGCTTCTCTGGTGCCAGTTTTCTTTGATGTGGGATAGTTGGTAGAGATTATAATCTTCACCAGACTACCTGTGGAGGTTAATTAACATGAGAAAAAAATATTTGCCATATCCTTCAGGCATATGGTAGAAGCTGCAGCCGTGGGGAATCTCTAGGGAAGCTCATGTTTTCTTGTCAGTTCACAGCCAAGAATACAGACTTAAATTCCCAGCAAAGACATGTCCTTGTTCAGGCATTCAGTGGGGAGTGTAACCTCTGAAGTGGACCTCACTGTAGTTCCAGCATTAAAAAACTGTAAGCATCATGAACTATGATTTGTTTTCTAAAAGGACTTGGCAATTTTCCATGAACACTAGGTATCTGTCTAACTGAATTTGCAAGTTCCTCCAGCTACCCAGGAGAGCTTTGCAAGTTCCTTGAACCTCATTCTTGTTCCCATGGAAGTTAAAAGATGTGAGTGCTTTGCCAGCATAACTGCCAAATTCCAAGAACCCCAGATACTGGATTCAAAGAAATTACAGCTCTGGTGGCCACACTGGTCATGCTAGAAATGTTTTTGAGTTTCATGAGCCATAGTTGTTTCTACATGCAATTTGCAAGTTCCATTTGTGAATCTGCGTAAAGGACCTTGGCTCAAACAGCAAGAGCTTTTGGTGGTTACAGCCTCTGCCAGCACAGTACATATGCAGGGCTTGGAGAAGTTGCAGATGTTTTTTCAGCAGAGCTTGTAAACCTAGAGTAGACCTAGTGGTCTCTGGACAGAATCTTTTCAGGGTAGTCCAACCTGTAGAGCTACCAGAGGAGATACTACTCTCATGATTTGCAAAATTTAGGGATGAGATATAATCAAATGCATATGAAATGACATCGTACTTGCTGTGGAGTCAAAAATTAATCATTCATGGGCATATAAAATTCTGCCTCTCAACTGGCAAGTTTGGAGGCTTCTTTGTAATATCTTGATGTGAAGCAGGATTGGTAATACCTAAGTGCAGATCTCACTGAATGAGAATATGACATCCAGGGGTCTTTAACAGAATGGTTTAGATGACAAAAGTAGCAAGCTTTTGTGGGAAACTTTTTCTCCAGTGAGAGACTAGACATGCTGTGTTCAGATGGTAAGGAGAGAGACTTAGTGTTAGAAAGTTAAGGTGAATTGGGTAAAGATTGGACCTTCCAGTGATTTTTTTTTTTTAAACCGTCTTTGTGTTTTGTTTCACAGGATTTTCAAGTTCCTTAAACACTTTCATATCAATTGTAATACTGCATTTAGAAAGAAGTAACATTTTACTTTTATTACCATATCCAACAGTTCAAAATCTCTAGCAAAAAGAAGACAAAGATAGTGAACTTTTCCTACGAACAGCATGCTGTGTATTGTGGTGATCCGACATCAGTGTGTATTTGGATCAGAGAATCCTATATGTACTTGACATTTGAAGTCTGGACTCTGCAACTTCAGTATTATTTGAAAATTATGTTAGTGTGTAGGTATAGGTGTACATATATAGTGTAAACTGATTAAAACCACTAGAATATATCACATGTACAGAATTAATGCAGCTGCCAGAAATGCAGTAGAAATCTGTTCTGACCCAATGTTTAACTTTTCACAACTAGAATTTTCATTCTTAACTCAGTTTTCAGCAGCCTTTCTTATGTATTATGTGTTTTTTGTAGCTCTCTTTGCTAACATTCTTAATCTGCAGAGAATGTTCTCTGAATAGAGATAGGTGCCTGAGAATGAAGATTTGGAACTGGAGTCAAAAAGTACGGTTTTGTATTTATTGTTAATTACATGAAGTGTATGCTACAACGTGATTATACCCCAAATTGCCAGCTTTGTAAAAGTATTATTGCAGTTACATACTTTTATATATGGGCATTTTAATCCTAGAGGTGGCTGTTTGTTATCAAAGAATTTATGAAAAAATGAAAAAGGAGGTTACTGACTGTATTTGCATTTTTAGTTTCTTTTCACAGTCAAAGTGTATTACTGCTTTTGTGGTTTCACAGCATTGCAGACAGGTCAAAAAAAAAAAAAAAGGATTGATCTTATAAAATGTTCTGGAAATGTTTCCATCATAAAGGTTTGTCCTCTCTTACCTGTGACATAGATAGTGATTTTTCCCCTTTAAAAAAATATTTTTAAAAAGGTCGTTAATCTTTCCCTCTAAAAAGGGGTTGAAGTAATACATCTTTATATCAGAGTTGTTCTTGTGTCATAGTCTCTCATTCTAGATCGGTGCATTAGCTTAGTCGAGTTGTGTGCCAATTATGTAATCTTCTGTGGCCATCTTCTGAAGTAACTCTTTCTTCAAAACGCTGTGGGCAGTCATCATTTGGGTGGCTGTTCTGCACATGTTTTTTTCCATTATATTAGTAGTAAAGTCAGTTGGAAGCTGTGATTCTTTTTTCTTTGATTGGCAACTCTTCCTCTCTTTCATAATTAATGATTGAATAGCATTTGCTGGAAAGAGCAAGGGGGCAGATCTCCTGTGATTTTAAAATTGGACTCTGTGTGCCTGACACTAAAGTTAATTTTGTCAAAACTACTGATGAACAGAACTTTCCTCATGTTTTCACTTTTTGATTAAAGTTAACTCCTACTTTACAAGGTTGTTCCTCCTCTAGTGTGTAGCTCAAGTTTAATGGTTGGAACTGTTAAAACAGTAATTAAGCTTCAAGGCTGAGCCTTATTAAAGGCTCAGCAAGAACACCCAAAAAGCAGAAGGATTTGCAGTTAAGACTGTACAAATCCATCCTTAACTAGTCTGAAGTGACTAGAGATTATGTGACACAGCAATAGCAATAGACCCCTGCACAATTTAGACATAATGGAAAGCACAGAGTATTTGTATTTGGTAGACATAATGGAAAGCACGGAGTATCAGTATTTGGCTGAATATTCAGGATTATGATCTGGAGTTTTCTTTATTTCTTTTAATAGACGTGGGTTTGCCGTAAAGGGTGTAGCTGAAATTCATTTTAGATAAGCAAGAGTCCTCAGTCCAAGATTTTGCCTTGACAGTCATCTGTAAAAAATGTTAGCTGATGTTTCATTCCAAAATAGTGAACAAAAGGCTTAATTCTATCCTTAGATCTGAGTTTATGAATCATCAGAAAGTGTATTAACCTACTTGTGTGGGTGGCTAACTGCAATGTGTGCCCCAAGCTGTTGCTTCATCAGGGCTGTAGAATCATCCAAAAGGGTGGACAGCTTTATGCATCTTCCCTGCCTGTGTTGAGAGATGGCCCAAGTGGGAGGTGGATTGACTAAAGCTAGGGAGACTTCAGACCTCCGTGCTAGTTACTCATACCCAACTGCCTGAAATGGGCATCTCTGGAGCACTCTATTTGGGTGTAACTTATTTTATAAGCTTGATGGAATAAATATGGCATTGAAACATCTCCAAGTATGCGGTCAGGGGAGAGGGGGACTCTCTTTTAAAACATCTTCCCTCTTTCTGAGATATTTGTACAGAAATTGAGAAGCTAAGTAAACTTGTCTGGAAGACTTCTTCGTGTTCTTAAAGTCAGAACTGCACATAGTCAGATAAGGTGACTTTTTTGATAGTCACCTTATTTTCTCTTTGTTCAGTCTTTGGGTTTTTTTTTTTTTCCTTTTTCATGTTCTGTTTTTGTCTTTTCTCTTATTTCCTCATTTTCCCTGTCTCCCCTTTTCCCCTTTTTTCCTTCTTTTCCCTTTTTTCATGGGTTTGCTTCCTATGTCTAGCTTATGGAAAGCCATGTGCTGTTTATTAAGGATGTAGATCCATTCAGGCTTGTTCTCCAAGGGTGTTGATATTACCTTGACGCTTTAAAGCTCCTTGTCAGTCAGTAGGAGGTGTCAGCAGAATGGTCGGACACTGGGAGTACAATATAAACATTGTTTATGTAAATGGGGATTTTAGGAATAATGTTAGTTTCACACATTCATACACAGCTGATGTTTTTCAGACAAGGTAAAGCTTGAAGGAAACTCTACTGAACAGAGGTACAGAAAAAAAGTGGTTCTTCATACAATGCGCAGTTAAATTGTGGGATTCCTTACAACAGATATTATGGATGGTGGAGCTTACATGGGGTTAAGGGGATACTGTGCAGGTTCATGAAGAAGGAATTGATTAGGGATACATTGAATACATTGAAACTTAGGACTCAGAGGTCATAAGATGCAACTTGTTTAAGAGAAAAATATTTTGAAAATTATCACTATTTTGCATTCTGGGTACCTTTCCTTGCTTACTAGGAAGTGAATTAAATAGATCTTTGGTCTGAGACCAGTATGATCATTTTTATTGACAGGAGTGGCTGCCTCAGGTAATTTTTGTATGTATTCTTAGGAAATACCAGTATGGTTCTTACAGCTTTCCAAATCAATGAGAACCAAGTATGAGATTCAGCATCTTAGTATTTAATTAAGGACAAATGAAACGTTTCCTGCTTCTTCCCCCCCTCATTTTTTCCCAGGTCATATTCCCTGTCACAAATTAATGTGGTACTCTGTGGTTAACAAACTTGGAACGTTGCATTTTCACACACCTCACTGTGAGAGTTAGCATCAAGGAGTGGGAGAGGGTAGTGGAAAAGCTGATTTCTTTCTGAAGGCATCAAGATTTTCCAGGAGAAGGAGGGTTAATGCCATTTTTAAGGCTGTCACTGCTGGCTGATTATAGGCAGTGGCTGAGCTGCCACAGGAATGCCGAGTAGAAGAAAAAATTATGAAAGAAGAGTGAAGGGCCCCCTCTTTGCTTTCTTACCACTTGACTTACTACCTTCTTGATGTCAGGGATGATGCTTGGAAGCTGGCCCTATCATTCAGCAGTGAGGAGGGAGCAAAGAAGTTACATGGCACACAGAAAGTTATGTGCCGGTGGGTCTTTCTGTTTGGGTGTGTTAGTTCCTGTTGTTTGCATTCTCTCAGAGAATGCAGAGACATTACTGGGGCCCGATGAAGGTCAGAAATTTGTTTTCATGGTAAAGGTTTCCTTCATCACTCACATCCAGTCTGTGGATTGCAGATTCTCTTTGGCCACTGGTGTTTGCTGCAGCAGCCTCAGGGGCTTTTGTCTGCTGTGGCAAGTGTTGCCTCTTAATGCCGCCTACCCTGAGGGATGGTTAGCAGGATGGAGGCTATTTTCTTTCCTAGAAACAGGAAGAAAAGGAGAGAGTGAGGTGGGAGGCCTAAGACAAGCTATAATTAGGTTACAGAGCGAGCTCAGTGGCATCCTTTCACCCCTGCTTTCCCACTTGCTTGGTTCTCTGTCTAGACTGAAGGGGATCTGATGATACCCATGACACCATGCTAATTCTGGGGTGGTTAATTAGGTCCAAAACAAGGTTCAAAACAAGCTTTGGGATATCATTAACTATATGTTGCACTGCAAAGGTGACTTGGTATATCTAATAGGCCAAAACCCTGTAGATTTCAGAGCACTTCAGAACTAGAATGAAGGGACATAATCACCTTGATATCTACTTATTTTAATAAAATTAAACCTAAAAATATAGTAAGTTTTACAGCTTTTTCTTTAAGCTCTCTCTTTCCATCCTTTGTACAGATCATCTGACAAATTTTCTGTAAAGGGAAAGGAATGAAATAGCAATAACAGCTTTTCCAATTACTTTAACTTCGTAGTTTTGAGCATAGCAACAGTCCTATCAGATCCCAGGTTCACATAGTTGTATCTAATGTCTGGTAGTAAGCAATAATGCATGCATAGAGGTAAAGAAATAACAGAAGAGATGTCAAGTTGGCTGTCTTCTCTACTGAGCATCAATTTAGGGGTTTCAGTGGGAGCTTGAATCTGGACATTCACATACAATAGACTGTGATCTGTCCTTAAATGTGTTTTTGAGAGCATTTCTGGCTTTGGCCTGAAGTAATGTGAGAATCAAGGCTACCTGGCATTAACTGAGGGCTGAATCTGCAACTGTAGCAGGACTGATGCTTTAGGTGTCAGCTGTAACTATGCTTGCAAAAAGCAGCATGATTTTTATGTTCAGAAGTGCCTTAACAGTATAAGTTAAAGGTTAAAGTTCATTCAAAACAAACAGAACAAAACCAAAAGGGAAATGGCCCATGTAGAAATAACCAAATTAGTTGTATGGCTGTAATTTTTTTTTTAAAGAAGGATTTATTCTGCTGTTGGTTTAGGTTTAGGACATGGCTTCAATCTAAAGGGATCCCTGAGGCCAATAAAGAATCTCCTTGAGAAAGGAGACTTTAACTTCATGATGTAAGGCCAGAAGGTGAGGAGTGACAGTCAGTGCTAATTCCACACTCCTTTGGTTGGTAACTTGAGTAAATCCAGGCTTATTGGTGTATGACATGGGAGAGGTTGGCTAAAACTGCCACAGTGCCTAGATTGTCATCTATTATGTGGCTGTGCATATGTGCAGTTGTATGGTGTGGGATCAGTCCCTTCAGCTCTCCTGTTCACACATTGCCAACTGCCTTGCTTGCTGTATCTGCTGCATCCAGACTGCCCATGGAAATAGCCTACAGTTTGTGGTATCAGTGAGTGTGGTGAATGGCACCCACTTTCTCTCTTCTAAAGAGCAAATAGGCAAAAACACGACAGATAAGTGAAAGGTCAGGGTTTCTAGGTCTTGGTAATATTGAAATAATTTTCCCAGGAATGGTTTCAGCTTTTTCTTCCCCCCTCCTCTTTGGTTCCTTCAGACTGTCCTCTCAGAATCCTAGGGCAGTCAGAGGTAATGTAGATCTCCATAGGCAGGAACTTAAGGGCTGCATGAAGGCAAGAGATGAGAGGTATAGGCTGCTCGCAGATAGAAACTGAGACGTGCCATTGCCTCCCCAGAGGGGCTGCAGTATGTTCTGTGTCACTGTATAAATTGCAGTTTTGTGAACATGGCTCTTTCTGACCTTGCAGTCAGGATCTGCTTACTCGGGCTTCTTGCTTTACTCCTAAATTAACTCTTGCCACAAGCCATGTTTCCTGCCTCTTAGAAAGAGTTCCCTGTCTCTGCATGTACTGCTGCACCTTAAATCTGCTCTTGTTCTGTGTAAATTTCTTCTGCAGTAGAATGATTTGCACTGAGATTTTAATATAGAGGACCTGTATCAGCATGTCCTATCTCCCCGTCCCTAGATTTTGGGTCCAGGATTTAAGTATGCATCTTGTTTCCTCCCAATGTAATATGAAAAAAAAAGCTAAAAAGAATGATTTTTAAAAAGCTTTTTCTAAAAAATAAAATGCCTGGAGTTTGTAGGACTGAGTTGAGTTGAAGATCTCTGTGCTTATGCAAAATTTGTGGCCAGGCTAACCTCTTACGTGGAAGAAATGGGCAGAATTTATCTGGATGTAGCCAGGAGGTTCTATATGAAATACAAAAACTTCAGGTCTGAATAAGAAAAATGAATAAACCAATGTCAGAATACAGTTGTATCATAATTAAGTTCCTAGCCATCATTTTCCCCCTCAGAGAAGCGTACAAGTAGCATGCTTTCTGTCAGAATATGGATAAAATTTGTCAGATTGTTTTCCTGAGAAATGAACACTGGTGAATTCACTGGTAGTTTTTTATATATTACTATGGACCTCCCTGCTTCACTTTATTGAAAATTCTGTTTTGGACTGGTGATCACAGATTCCCCTGAGATGAGACATAGAATAGGGATATAGCACCTCCAACATATGCATGCTTTCCTCTGAGCCAATTCACCACAAAGAAATTGTGCTGCTAACAGAAGCTAAACAGAAGTTTAGATATAGACTGTGTCCTTCAAGTGAGCTCTGATCAGGGTTCAAATCAATTTGGGAGATACAGGAACCCCAAAGTGCCTAAAAGATCTGTCATTCACAATTTTAAGTGGCCTTCCATTTACCTGGATGTCATGGGCTATTGAAAGCATGTTATGTATCATTTAGTTTTTCAGTGAATTGTTGTGTGACGAAGTTATTTGCTGCATAGTTTGCTGAGCTCCAGCTCAGTGTGGCCTTCATTTCATTGGTGAAGAAAAGATATCTTTCTCTGTATGTTTTCATTCTGATTCATAGATATGTATATTTAAATGATGATACATATTTTTACATGCATATGATATACAAAATAGATTTTAAACAGGTATGTGGTACTTTGAAATAAGGCATGATGTAAGTGTCTGATGTCATTTTCATGGTCTTTACATTTTGCTATGTCTTGTAAATCTTTTATAATGAGAAATAGTGTGTTATGGTGACGAGCTCAGGCAAGAACAGTTGTTTTTAACTTCAATTGTTTTTCTCCCAGTCTAGGTCTACTTCACTGCCTCCCACAGCAGGAAGTGAGGTATGCCACTGAACAGAACTAATACCTTTAGAATTGCTTCTAAATATAATATTGTGTTCTCGTGAGACTGCTGCCAAGTTTTTGGTGGGTAAATATTTAGCAGGTATGTAATCATTACAATATAGCAGTTGTTCTTCATATTAGAAATTCATAGATGCTTGTTTAGATGCTGAAGGCAATGCATTAGGAACTGATGGTGGCTGATTATTATCCAATCAGTTCCTGATGCAGTATCTGCGACATCAAAAACTCTGCAGTGGTTTTGGTTATGTCCTAAATTTTTCAATTTCAGTGGCCTCAGGTAATGCTTTTTCCCTTTAATTTTAAATTTTAAATGCACAGGCTCAGGAAGGCCAGGTAGACTAACAAGAAAAGAAAACTACTTAATCGCACAGCTTCCTTTTTCAGAAAAGTTATGCTTTTCTTTGAGCAGAACGATGAATTATCTAAAAATTCCCAAGAATAAATATCAGTGTCACTCTAAATAACAAAGCTAGCAAATCTTACACATATGCACAGCTTACATTATTCAGAACTGTTGCATGCTAGTTGAACAGTTTAAGACGAGCTAGTGAGCAAGCGTTTTGCCTCTCCAAAATGCAGGAAATGATGTAGGCTTTCAGCAGGGCGAGTCTGCAAATTCAGTAAGTGTTCAAGTTGGGAAATTCATGAAATTATAACCTCATGCCAGTGTGTATGGGCTTTTTGTATGCAGAATTTTGGCAATGAGAACTATGGGCCTAATGTTACTATGCTATTCCTCACACTTTTCCTGGATTTAGCAATAATGCCACATTTAAAAGGAATAATCTGGTTTCAGATCTGAGTGCTGGTCGCCAACCTCTATATTTCCACTGATGAGTACAAGCCTGGTTTGTCTGTCTACTTGCTATATAAGAGCTCACTGTACTGAGAGCAAGTAGCACATATAAGCTGAATATGGCACAGTCCTCACACGTCAAGATTTTTGCCTCTACCCAGTGCTGTTTGAAGAAGTGCAGTCAGTGATTTTAGAAGTATTTGGATTTTGCATTGCAAGTACAGGTCTAAAAAGAAATAATCCAGAATGTGTCTGTCTGCAGATAATTTAATGAAGTCATTGTCCCTGCTGCTCCAATCCAGTCAGGAAAAAGTTGATTATTTTAGGGCTCTGTCCCACAGCTGAAACTAGTTTTAGGATTTCCTATGCCAGATAGGCAGTAATGGTACACAGTTGGGATTGACAGGACCAGGGCCTGGATTGGTATGCTAACTATATAGAAGTGAGTGGTCTGGGGTGTTTCATTTTTATGTTAATTTTTTCTAATATCTCTGATCTGCTAATTGTTGCCTGCTCCATCCGGTTCAGAGCAAGTCTAATAGGTAGTCACATCATGGAATAGATCTGATGTGAAAATGAAAATGAAAAATTTTGTAATTAAAATCAGTATATCCTGAATTTCAAAGCTGAAAATTAGGCCCAGCTGAACAGTATTCAGACACTGGACCACAGCCTGTGCTTACTATGTTTGGTTAAAAAAAAAAAAAAAATTTTTTTGCAAACCATATTTAAGCTAATAACTTTCTTGTTGTTGCCTCTGTGGCACAAGTACCACACCATTTATTAGATCTGCCTGTTAAAATGTTGTCATCTCGGTCCCAGAGAGATCTAGGTACTATTCTTAACTTGATCTTTGGATGTGGAAGAAAAATACTTTCTGTGAACAGGGGAAATTAGACAACATTTTGCAGGCAAAAATGAACCATGTCAGATATTCAGGATGATAAGTTAATATAAATTTAATGCACTGACCCTGCAATTTTATGTCAGGGTGCTGCTCAAATAGGGGTCACATCACTTCACCATGGCAGTTTGAGGCAGTGCTCTTTTATCTCAGACTGATTTGCTAATTAAATTGTGTAGGACTAAAAAGGCCTTGTATCATATCTCTTTTGCTCAGCACTGACTTCTGTAGATCAGAGTTACCCATTCTTATTATGGTTGCTTTGATTTAATATTACATAAATAGTTTTTTGACAACTACAAATATGCCTCGAATCTCACGTATAAATAAAACTTAGGGGAATAAAGATAGGCTATATGGAGCTTACTCCCATAAAATTGCAGTGCAATGAAAGGCCTCAATATTTCTACGGGGTATGGCTTACATTGACTTCTGCCTCTTTAGACTAGTTGGTAGGTGCCTATGGTGCAAACACTGCATTGTTAATAACAATATTATAATTACAGCATATTTGGTTTATATCTTTTAGAAAAGAGTGAGAAGCATTTTGCAGCAAGGAGTTTCTCTGCTTCCCCCAATATTAAATGTGTTTGTCAACAAGATTTATGTTTCATTACCTAATAGGTAGCCAGCTCTAATAATCGTTAATATCAAACCAATTGATGATCACTTTGTCATTTTATCGTGCAACTGTGATGATTTACTAAATTAATGTGGTTGAAGTAAAGATAGAAGATATTCTTTGAATTTGCATATTTCTAATGGCCTCTGTAGTTTATCTTAAATTTTAAAGGTAATGAAGCTGCTCATGTTATTTAATTTGCAGCACGTACAGGCAAGTTGCACACCTCATTTTCCAAACATTGTATTAATCCTCATGTCTATAAATATGGTTATAGATACAGTAGCTGTGTTTCTTAAAAAGGGAGATGACTTTTTGTTCCTCTGCAGCATGCTGAACTTCAGTGTTAAAAAAACTTGCCAAGAATCCTAATTGGTTTGACCTGGGACTTCAGGAGGGAAATTTGATTGCAATCCTTTTGGGGAACAGAAAGTGCAAGGTTTATGGTGGAACACTAACACTTGTGACATGAATTAAAGGTTTGGACATGGAACTTTCTGAATCTTGAAAACTTCAGATATGAAGGATTAAACCCAGTAAAGCCAACATTGCCTAGTTTTGTGCTAGACCTACGTTTTCAGGTGGCGTTTTCACAAGTAACATTTCCAGCAGAACTGAAACAAGATGGGATGGCAGAAGAATTTGTTAACCAAGTTAGGCGGAGCAGTGGTTGTTCTGCTGCAGGATGCAGGGATGGATGGGATTTCTCAGGGCAGGGTTCCGTGTACTTAATGATTTAGAATAAGCCACAGGGTTAATCTTCTGCACATGGTTTGTTTGGATTTTGTCTGCTGCCACAGCATTTCTTGGTTCTGTAATTTAGGTGCCATGCAGGTCAATTAGTCCATTGGAGCAAAGAAATTGCTGTGTTTAGCATAATCCCAGTTACCACTGTGAGAGAATTTATTAACTGCTCACAGTTGCCAGCTGAGATTAAGCCAACTCACAGCTATCCCAGTTAGGCCTGCAGGTCGATTCATGTCAGCCAGGATTCTTCCCTGAATGCCTTAGAAAGGTAAAAATGGCCTCATTCCACAGACAGCACCTGGGCCTGTGAAGATCTATCATTAAATCACTTAGGGTCTCTGTGCATCTCTGAGCGAAGAATTATTAAGCAATTCCATTTGTTGAACTGAGTCCTAGTTCATTTGGTGGTATTTGGCATGCCCAAAGTTGATAAAGGATTTCCTTAGACTTGTTCTTTCTGGTTCAGCTGGTGCCTTTTTTTTCCCTTGTGTAATACAGAACACAGTAAAATACAAATAGAAGAGAAGTTTCTAATTGCTTGACAAAGAAAATTTATGGAAAGCATCTAAAAAATGATGCACCTGTTTCTTCAGCTCCTTCCACTTACCTCTTTTTATGCTCCTGTAACTCTGCTGGTCAGGACTTCGAACTGGTGGTAGTACCACAGAGTGGAGAGCTATAACCAAGTCCTGCATGCCTATTTGGCTATGGAACTCTGTTAGTAAATCTGGAGAAGACAGTAACTGAATCAAACATGTTTAGAAATAACATGCCAGAACTGTGCACAAGAAGAGACAAAGATAAAAGAGTGAATCAGATATACGTGGAGATACTTGATTAAATTCATAATAAGAAGAAAATGAGATATTAAGAGATTATTTCTTAAGAGAAAGTTTTATGAAGAATGAAGGAAAATAAAAGCTTGTTTCCTAGAGCAGATTACCCTACAGCAGATAAGTGAGATCATTCACTTCATATTTCATCATAGTTTGCAGCAGAAGCAAAACACTGTATCAGAAAGAGCCAAACAGCTTTCTCTCCATCAGGTTGAAATGGGAAGGGTTCTGTCCTTGGTGTCGGCAGCTGCCCTGCCTCAGAGCAGTCCCTAGGGTCTGCACTGTGAGAGGGAGCCCTCTCCTCAGCAGGAGGATGGGTCTGGTAAGATTGGGCTGCTCCCCTTACCTTGTGTGCTAAAACTGGGGCCATCATTTCCATCACTAGCATCCAGCTGTTGGTTTTCCTCTGAGAGAAATTGTATAATGCAGCCTTGGAGCTAACTGGCAGAGGAACAACTCAGAAAACAGTTAGAAAAACTTGTCTTCTGGAAAAAAACAGAGGTTGGCTTGGCAGGCGGTCTGATTATATTTGCTCAGCTTGCTCAATAGTATTTGCTGGACAAAGTAAGGTATCAGGTGATAAAGTCCCAAAGTGCCAAACTGATACAGACACAAGCCGACATCCTCATCTATTCCATATCTGTGAAAGTAGAGGAAAAACTGTGGCTAAAAGATTGGGCATGTGAGCCAGAAGTTGCCTCATATGGGAGGCTGTTAAACATAGCATGACCAAGTATTTGCATTTCTAGATTTCTTTGTGTTACATGTCCTCTGTTGGTGACAAGGTTAAAACCACATGCAGTAAATTCTTGTAATGCCTCTTCTCACTTGGTCATTTATGTCAGGTACCTTTTGCTTGCTGCTGCTCAATGTATGCAGTGACAGCTACCATGCAAATGGGATTTTTGACATGGTACTGAAATCACAGAGCATGATGAACAAAGTGAAAAGTTAGTTACTTTTTTTTAGTTCAAACTGTGTAGGCATGAAACTGTATGCTTAGAGAGCTTCTATGGCAAGAAGGGGTCCAAAGGAACAAAAGAATTTAGGCAGGTGTTACCAAGTGGTGTAAATAGATAGGGAAGAATATTACAGAGGTGTCTGAACAGATTAGATGTCTTTCTGAGACATCTAAACACTTTCCCTTTCTCCCCTCTTCATTGCTGTATAAATGGGAAAGTGTTGCAAGTTTATGAAAGATTTGGAAACCTTGCAATTTATTGTTGTACATAAAAATAACCTTATGATAAAAAAAAAGTTTTAATCTTGCTTTAAAGCTTATAAGCACCTGTAATTTGGAGAGTACATCACTTTGCATATGCACAAGAGGAAAAGACTAATTGCACACAGGGAACCTTAGTTCTGGCACTTACTGGTTTTTCTTTGCTTGACACTTCAACCTTAATGTTCTTTTGACTTTTTTTTCATGGATGTAATAAGATTATGAAATGGGTGTAAGGCTGATTAAAAGCGAGGTTAGAACTTCCAGTTGAAAGATCAAACAGTCAGGCTTCAATATTTTTTGTATTGTAATTTGAAGTGAAAATGTCTGATGGAAAATTCAGACATAATAAAGGCCTTTTCTTGCATTCAGAGTTGGATGAAGAGGAGGTAGGGCTGCAATATCTCATCGTGGTTAAATTAAAGAATCAAAACTTTCCAAAAAATCACTAGATAGTAGATAGTTTTAGGTCACTCTTTGAAACTTGGGCAGCTGTACAGGAACAGTGACCTATACTGGTAGGTGGCCATCATCACAGTGCTGATTTGATGCCAACACAGGACAAAAGTGGTGTTACCAGTTCACCAGTTTTCCATACTAGTTCTATGTGTTCCTGGTTTTTCTTTTTCTTCAAAAGTGGGTTTTTTTTTTTTTTTTTGAATGTGTTATTTCATTGGATTTAGAATATTCTAGCTTCGTATGTTTAGTGCTGGGTGACACATTTTTATGTCTTTGTTAAAAAATATATGCTAATAGAAATGAGTAGCTGGAAACAGGTGATTAGACTAAGGGTAAAAGGCTTCTGGAGGAAGGAGGATTCCTTCTGGAAGGAATCCTGGTCCCACACAGGATAATGCAAAAGGTTTTATTGATTTCACTGGGGCCCAGAAAGTATCCAGAGTGCATTACTGGAATTTGCATAACTATTCCAGGCTTATGAAAAAATCTTAAAACTCTTGTGGAGGGAGGGAGAAAGAAAACCACTTTGTGTGCAATATTTTAGTTAATACAATGGCAGCATTCAGAAAACAGAAGTCTGAAAGCATGGAGAATTCTGGCAATGGAGCAAGATAAGAAATAATTGGAATGAAATCAGCAAATTAAAACATACAAGATGAACCAAAGCTTCTCTTAATCATAGTAACATAAAAATAATCAAGGCAGTAAAATTCTAGATTAGCCTGGAGTGATTCTAGCATTGGTTCAAGTTAGTTCTTGGGTTTCTTTCTCAGGATTGGATTTGCTGGCATAGCTTCTTTTTGATGAGTTTTTATATGAATCTGAATGGAGAGCTAGGATGCATATTATTTATCAACAGCATTTTTGGAAATGTTTGGCACTACACATATACCTCTGTAGGGCTTATGCTGAATGAGTAATTAAAGATGAGTTTAAAATATTGGACAAGAGTAGTAAGTTTTTAATTAATCTGACAAGTTAGCTGATGCTTTTATTGCATTGCATGTTTTACAGCTTATTAAAACAGTTTCTGTCAAGACACAGCAGACAAGAACAAGTTGGCTATAATAAAAATAAGGCTAATTTATAAGGGTCTGATCGGGGAGAATGCGTTGGTTCCAATTGCAAGTCTGCCTCCAGTCCCAGATTTCGTATTTTAGAGCAGGTGTTGAAACAATTATTGTGCTGAAAGGAATGAGGCTTTGCCCCGTCATCTCTTTTTCTAGGATAGCACCACAGGTTTTGTTTGCAGATGCTAAGATGTCAGTTGCCTCTGCATGCATAACTAACAGTGGTAGGTACGGCCACTGCACATGCAGGCCTTCAGCTTTGTTAGTTAACACTTGCCTGAGAGTAGACTAAGCCATACCTTTTTTTTTTCCTATCTTTATTTAAATTTAAGTCCTAATAAATAAATAAATAGGGCAATTCTACTAGAAAAATGCTGCTTTGTTGAGAAGTCAAGAAAACCAGAAAGTATATAACATGTTTTGGGGGTAAAGTATATTATTTCTCATGAACAGGGAGAACAGAGGAGATGTAAAATGATGAAGCAAAAGAAGAAAACTATGAGAATCATATTAGAAAAAGACCATAACCAATTGACCCTTTTCAGTACAAGGTTGAGCCTGGCTGCTGGATTTTGAGGAGTTTTGCAGTTAGAGTGAAAACCTTTTTTTTTTTATTATTATTTTGTATTATTTCCTTGCATTGGTACAATGTGCTTGCCTTTTCTCCTTCCTAAATAATATCCCTTTATCTGCGCATCTCTGGAACTTGCATTGGCATTGATGTCCTTTCCCTCCAAGCTGTCCTTCCTAGCCAGCTTTTATGTAAGTTTCGTTCTGGCTGAGTAATTTTCTGGAGGGCTGTCTTAGGAGTCTGTAGACTTGAAACAGGGAGGAGAACCAAGGCCCTTCAGTCTGAAGCACAGAAAACCTCAATTTTCAGAAGTTTGCTTGATCTGTGTTGTGTTGCTGAAATTGCACACTCCTGTAAAGAGCACACATGTGCTCTTTACATTGCAGGCACCTGTCTGAGAATGGTAGCGCAAGAAAGGCAATATGTAAACGACCGCTACTGTGTAGATGAGGATTATTGCACAGGAACAACAGTTTTGCAGAACAGGATCTTATTTTGCTTTTGCACTGTCTGCTTTTAAACAATGCCAAGAAGATTACCTTGAAAATTCAAACATTGTGCCCAGCTCCTACCCTTTTCTAGGCAAAGTCAAAAGAAGGACTGAAGACTGCTTAGAACTGCCCGATTCAAGTTATTTTTTTGCAGAAAGCCCCTGGTTTGTCCTAAAGGAGGTGCTGAAGTGACCTCTGTACTTTCCTTGCACCTCCACACTACTTGTATGCATGGATCACACTCTTACTGTATAGTTGGAGCTCCAGGACAGTGTCTCAACTGAACAGTATTTGAGGGCTGTATCATAAGCTTGTCTTTGGGAGCTTTGCTGACTAGCACTCAGTTCTAAGCTCAGATGCTGCAGAGGCTGTAGGTAGCCCAGTCTTGGGTTGGCAGTTTGGCAGCCTGCGCTCTGCAGCAGCACCTTGTGGAGCTGGCTGAATAGTTGTAAGCCCTGGCACCAAGTTTGCAAATAAAAACTGGCATCAATGTGCCTGAATTTGAGCAGGACCCAATTATCAATGATCCAACAAGTATTTTCCTACTTCTTTCAAATATAAATTCTCTGTAAGCTGCTAAGAACCAAAGAATTTAATTTCTGTGAGCAGTTTGCCACTTTTGGAGCACAGGATTATTCCTGCACACACACAGAGGCTTTTAGGATTTCATTCCTAAGCCAAATGGGTACTGGATGTTTCAGAAACTTCTGTTCATCTCTTCTTGAGAGCTGCTGGCTTCCTGAACCCTCATATTTGACCAACTATGAGTCTACTGAATGTCATTCAGAGAAGATAAGCTAAAACTTCACAAATGTCAGACAATTCTATGAACAGTTGAAACAAAATTACTTTTTTCCAGTTGCACTGCTAAATATTTTTATCAAAAAAACCCAAAAAATCTCTCAAAGTGATGTATTCTTGCAGACATTATCAAAGCTTGATTTCAGAACGAAATCAACATTTAGTAGTCAAAGAAACAGCTCCTTAAAGTGTCACCTTTTCAAAAAGCTAAGCTCACCAGCTGCTGCATGAACTAGTTGCGCTAATAAAATCCAGCTGTGATTCAAGTTCCCTTAGCAGTGGGTGGGGCCTCTTAATGGAAACTTAAACACTCATAATTCAAACATAACCTGCAATAACTTTGTTCATTGATATACATTGATATACAGCTGTAAACAGTGCTTTTCTAATGTTCAACAAGTTCATTTGTTAGTAGTTGGAAGTGCTCTTTTCAACTTACATCTCATAAAAAATATCAAGAAGAAAGCTTAGAGTGAGCTGCATACTACTTAGGCAATTTGGATTGAGTTGAGCTCAGCAGAGGTGCAGAACATGAAGAACTGTGTACTTACAATTAGAGTGTACGAAGGTGCCAGATTGTAGAATCTCTACAAGTAATTGTGAGATTGCTATAAAGACATCACATTTGCCTGCAGAGATTTCCCAGTCTGTGACTTACATCCAGGTGGAAGAAGAGAGAGAAATATTTTCTTTCTAAAAGTCCATTTAAAATGGAATTGCTAGTAAATCAATTGCTTGAAGAAAGTTAAGTTGAAGATTGAACAATTATTGTTGGAAGATCAAATATAATTCTTTAGAAGTTTATCAGATGGTATCTGTATTGATAATAATGTATGTAGTGTTTGATCCTGATTTACTTCATGTTTACAGTCTAAGTCCTGCCTTGTAGAGATTTCTTTTGGGATGCCTCACAATCATGTTAGACTTGTTCTGACCAAACTGAGAAACTGACTTGCTCCAAATGTCTGTGAGTAAGCACTTCTTGCCCTTCATTTCGCTACTTGTTTATTGCTTGTGAAGAAACTTTAATTTTTGCCTTTCTTCTCTGCATACATTCTGTATGTTGTAATTGAGCTGGAGTGATTTATTTCCCAAAAGCTTTAATCCCTTTTCTTTTTTGTTTGGCTAGTGCAGTTGGAAATGAGAGGAAAGAAAATGCTTTTAGGTTTCCAGTGCTCCTCACCTCCCCTTTGATTCCTGCAGCCACCCGGAGGGTCCTAGGTATGAACCCTCTTTCTCCTGCAGTCCATCTAATTCTTGGCTCTTTTATGACTGCCTCACTTGTTATGTCATGTTAAATTTAAATGGTGCATTCTTTAAAGCACAGATTGCGAATAGACTTGTACTGTGTGGGTGTTTAAAACTGAAAAATAACAAAAATACCAAATCAGAGGAGATTAATTGTAGGCTTCATAGTTTCTAAAATTTATGCTAATTTCAAACAATTTTTTTTTTTTTTTTTTTTTTTTTTTTGCCAGTGCTAAATGATACAAATAATTTAAGGGATGAGGAGCAGGTCTTTGGTGTCCATTGCAGTGAAAATGTTGAGGTGCTTTAGGAGACTAAGGATGGTTATGTGTTCCCTTTTATCTTTTGGCAGTGAAAGGATGGTTTGTACCAGATTCTCGAGAAATCAATTCAAAAAGTCTTCATATGGTGTGACTCCCGTGACTTCTTTTACACTATTTGGTAAAAGGCATTGAGGTTACAGAAGATGTCAGTTTCACCAAGAGCTTTTGCAGCTGCATTTGCAGTGTTCAAGCTGTTAATTAACGTGTTGCAGCCACTCTGTGTCTGTCAGCGTGCCGCTGTTCCTGGTACCTGCTGGGCATCGCCCGTGATGCCAGGGCCTCATCATTTGCAAGCGGCATAATCCCATTGCAGCTTTTAATGTAACCATGGGAAGGTTTTGTAGGGTGGGTGAGACTTGTAGTGTGAGTCAAAGAAGATAAATGTGTGTGTATCAATAGGTAAAACATACAGGGAAGAAGAGCTCTAGTAAATATCCCACTTAAACCTGGGTTTCATTGCTGTAAGGGAGAGCTCTGCATCAAGTGCCCCCAATGTGGCATTTGGCTTCTCATGTTAAAACTAAACAAATATCATAGTGATCCTGCAGGCCGATCAGGTGCTGCACTGACGAGTATCGTTTTAAATTTAAGGGGGCAAAAAGCCCTTTCCCACTTGCTAACCAACACGAAGTTCATTTTACTCAACCTCTCTGCGGGCCGGGCCTGGGCGCCCAGCGGCCGCGTCGGGGCCCCCCCGCGCCGGGCCGGTTGCCGCGGCAACGCGCGGGCGGGGCGTGCGTCACCGTTGGAGGCGGCGTCTGGCGGCGCGCGCAGGTGTGCGGAGAGGCGCCCTCGGAGCGAGGTCGCAACCTCCGCAACGTGCAGATGTTGCAGCAAATTGGGGGACAAAAACTTTTTTCCTCCCTCTTTCCTTTCGAATGGATTAAGGGAAATCTTATTATATGCCCTTTAAGAGGCAAATGTAAGTCACAGTTTTTGGTGGGTTGTGGTTTTTTTTTTTTTTTTGGTGGTTNTTTTTTTTAGCATTACATCTAGGTGCAGATAGATCTTCTAAGATAGCTTCTGCCTTGTGGTCTCTGGTTTATTATAGCTGCTGTCATTTGCTTGTACGTATTTCTTCTCAGTTTGACATCTTGGAGACTTGTATCAAAAAGTCATTGGTTCTATCATCATTCCCAGGTTGGTCTGATAAGTCCCAAGATAAACACAAAGTACCTGGGACCACATGAATAGTGATGACAATGAAAATAATTATTTGTGAGTATTTTAAGTTGGAAAATATTAGAATATATTTGATGTACCAGTACTTGCAGAGTATGTGTTTTTATCTATGTTAACAAACAGGGAAACAGAATTTTAAAAAATATGAGTTACATTCGGTTCCTTTTTTTTCTCCATACGAGCCTTGAAAAGTGGATTTGCTGTATTCATCTAAAAGAAAAAGTTCCGTGGTACAGGGGAATGTGCTATGTTGTTGTGTTGTTCGTTAAGAGAAATCAGTCCCAGGAGAAAAGAATGACAAGAAATAACATGTGACAGAACAATAATATGGTTAGATTTTCATATATTCAGCAAAATCCATTCATAATCTAGTGGAATGAAGAGAGAGCTCCCTCTCCTGTCTGTTTTGTAAAATTTATGGAAACTATATTTGCATCTTTACTTTCCTTAAGGTGCAAATAAGAATTACATTCTGTGAAGTTTGTGATAAAATGCTTGTATTCATTTCTTTGAAACGAATGTGCAGTGGTTAAATCTGCTTATCTTTTGTCTTTATGACATCTTGAAATCATTCTATTGTGTTGGCAGTTAAACATCTATTTTGAAAAAGCTATCATGTAATAGCAGAAGATGTATTTTGTATGATGTGCTCTGTTTTTGTATTTCCAAACTCATACAGGAAACGATCCTGATTTTAATTACATTAACCCTTAAATGGTGAGTGGGTTCAGATCTTCGGGACAATGGTTAGTAGTTCATTTCTCAGTCTATTTCTTGGCATGAAGAGAACATGAAAGTAATTAGGGCCTTCATTCATGGAATTTCTCTAATACCAGCGTTAAGAGTTACTGTAGTCATAGGTATTCCTAGGCCAGCCCATCTGTTCCTTTTGTTAGGAAGTGCATGACGGGCTTACAGCTTAGCTGCCGCAGGGGTATAGCCTGGCTGAGTCTCATTGCTGATTGCAGACAGGGGCTTCTGCTGCTCTAACTTGAGAGATTCTCAGAGATTCAGAGCAAATACAGAGCAAGGAAGATTTTGAGGCTATAGATGACTGAGTCGTGTCATTAGAAGAAAAGGAATAAAGCAGATTAACACTTGCCTGAGAGCCGAAAGTTATTTACTGAAATGCAAGTGTGAATAGAACTGTGATTTTTCTAAGATTTTTTATTAAAAGACAGTTTTTTCAGTTTGTGATGGGTGCTTTTAGAGTAATATCAGCATTCATGTATATATAAACTAACCAATTCAGGTTCCTTCCTGCTATCCGAGTTTCTTCCCATCGCTGTCCCTGAAAAGTGTCCTAACTTCTCCCTCTCCCACATTGCATCTTTGCTATGGGTACTATTTTGTATTTAGTTTGCTCAGTCCTCTTGGCAAACGTCTCGTGACAGTGAGAATCATTCATCCCTAACTCATGTGTATGTCCGCTAAATTAAAATCACAGGCGTTGGGTAACTCTGCTAGCCACAAGGTCTTAGATACATGATAATTGATTCCACTTTCCTCTTGCAAAATCAAGAAACTGGTTTTGGCAGAACAGGGAGGGAATTTTTGTTCCTTTGGCGAGCGCCTCCCTGCCGTGCCCCTAACTCTGCTAAATCCTCTCTGGGGGACCTGGCTTGGAAAGAGGGAAAGGGAGGGAAAATGGCTTCTGGCCACAGCTCCTCCTGGCATGTGGAGCACAGGGCAGTTGGACAGAGCCTAAGGGATTTTTGCTCGGCTCTTGGAGCAGCTTTTGTAGTGAGCTGTGCCTACTGAGCCTAGGGAACAGAAAAATGTCTGTTCTCGGAGGTGTCTATGTAGGTCTTTGTGCTGAATGAAAACTCTTTATTTTTTTTACACACATCAGAGTTATGTTTCTTGTGACTTTCTTCCCAGAGGTTTATGAGTGAACTGCATAAAATCTAACTTGAACTGAATTTTTGGAGAGAGACGTTTCGTGTCGTGACCTCTACATAATACGTTAGCAGAGATTTGAATTGGAGAGTAGAACTGTTCCAAAGGGAGACAGAATAGGAGCAAAAGCAACAGGTTATAGCACTCTGTGCATTTTTCCTTACTACCCCCCCAACCCCTTTTTATGTGTGACTTCTTTCACTTAAATAAAGCAGACACTTTTCAAAACACTTTTTGCCTTTCAGTGAAGGGAAGGAATACTCATAGTTTTTTGCCTTACTCAAAGCAAATTTTAAACACACAAACTAGGTAACAAACTTTCTGAAGCACAAATTGCCTTGTACAAAATTGCCCAAGCTATATTCTTCAAGAATATCACATTAGCTTAATCTTAAGGTCAGAGTGATACCAGTTAGGAAGCATTATTTACAATGAGAATTTTGGACTACTGGCCATTTTTTTCTAGTGCAGCTTATCTGGAAGCAGAGTAACTGAATAATCTTTGTGTAGTCACGCTGCTGTCCATGGCTTTGACCCTTGTTTCACTGTAAACCCGGATTGATTCCTCTTCCCTTCTCTGTTTAGTACCATATTGGATTTAAGTCTTTTATAAAACAACTCTGAGTCCAGACATAGCAATGAATCCACACTGAATTAATTATATACTGCCAACTGCAAAACTCAATTCACTCTTTTCATTTTTCACAGTCCTGAATGAAAAAGCAATTGAGGCAATGACAGGCTTGAGTGTTGACAACAGAACAGTTGTATTTTCATGTGTAATTACTCCCTCATTAATTCTAACTGTTGAGAGCAGCTGCTAACAATTCTATACCAGTTTACTTTATGACTAAAACGAAGTACTTGTTTGACAAATTAATTGACATCGTTTTCTGAAAAAAAATAGAAAAAAGAAAATGTATAGTGCAATAACAACGATTAAGAACAATACCTGTCATATATTCAGAGTAACAGTGCTATAACCAGCAAGCAACCCCCAAAGTTAAAAGTCCAGACTTACCAGTGAGCATTGGGTACAAGCTGTTAACCTTTTATTTGCATTGCTCCAGACTTCAGCAGTGCTCCCAGGGCTGTTCATGAGCATCTGTAGTCACTTTAGATACTTTTGTAATGGCATAATGTTCACTGATGTGAGCTTAGAAATGACTTTAAAAAAAAAAAAGAAAAAAAGAAAAACTTGTAAATATTGCTTTATGCGCAGACCTTTTTCCCTTTGCTCTCATTTTGGTGCAGTTTCTTTGCTAAAGCGATCCTCAGACTGGGGCAATAATTGAAGAGAAGATTAATTTTTATAAAGGATTTAAACTTCCCTGCTTGCAAAAGAAGAATTGGGAAGAGAAGTTCTTTGCTGGCACTTAAATCCCTTCTGAAGTCACCGCAGCATAGCACTGACACTGTCATGAGGGCAGAACTTCCTCGAGTCAGGCCTACTGTGCGTCCTTCTGTTGCTGGGATGGCAGCTTCCAAGTTGTTTCTTAAATAGAAAAACATGCATCTGCTTCTCAGAAGTTTCGGAATCATCAGAAAGGTAGCTAAGAATTACAAGTAAAATACAAGATTTCTATAGGAAACAGCCTGGCAGTCCACACTTCGTTATTCACTTGATAAGCAGAGTCTTTTTGACAGTCCTAACCTTCTAAACTATAGGTCCTGCTGAGCCCAGCATGAATCAAACGCTGGGTACCATCTGTCAGAGCTTTGGCCTTTTTTTTTTTTTTTTTTTTCCCTCTCCGCTTTTACTACAATCTGCTAGGAGGAGTATGGAATAGAAGTTGCTTTTCTACTCTTAAATGAGAAAGCAGAGAAATTCAATAAGAAGCCTTAAAGAAATCCTGCTGTTTCTGAAAAGCTTTGTAGACACTGGACAGGAGAACAAATTATGCCATGTGTTCTTAAAGACTTTAAAAAAAAATCAGGAAAAAAAAGGTATGTAGCATGCCTCAGGAAGTATGTAAATCAAAATCTAAAACTCAAGTCCGAAAAGATAATTTTGAAATATTAAGCTATATGAACTGTGACTATACCAGGATTTTTGAGGAGATGCATGGTTCATAGATTTCAGCAATTTGCCTAAAGAAAGGCTCTTACAGGATATTCCAGATTTCCCACTGATAGGCATTTAATGTGAGGAAGTGGCTGAGAAGAAACACCCCCCTGCTGCTCTGTAACAGAATTGCCAAAAGGACGTTTTTGTGTCTCATTAGCTTATATTCAACCCCAAACTGGCACCTGTTCTAAACTCGGTCAAAGTTTGCTGAAAGTTTGCAGATACAAACGAGTATTTTTCTTTAACACATTACTAACAGTTCATCAAAATAGAGGGATTTGCAGGTTATTGAGGGCACATGTGCACACATACAAACGAGCGTATAGCAAAATAAATGCCCTGGTTTTCCAGTGCTGAGGGTTGCAGTAGAAGATGTAGAAGATGTATGTGCAGTTACCTGCCCAGATGCAGGTGTGCACCCTGACTGTGCACCCTGACAGCTTGGGCATAATGAGATACACCAAGTTGTTACTGCAACCAGATTTCTAATTTTGCATGTGCTTAGGAGGAAGGAATAGAAAATTGTTCTGTGACTTTGGTTTTTGAGCTGGTGATCTAGCATTCTCTATCTTTCAGAGTAGCCTTGAGACTAAGATCGTTCTGTATCAGCATTAGCTATGCTAGCGCTATACCTGTAAAGCTACCCTGTATGTTATAGAGATCCCAAAAGTGGGTGTTTAGTAGCTTTCTTGTCTTTTATTATATAGACCAAAAGAGATGTTTTGCGCGCCAGAACTTGGCACTGTAAATTCTCTGCCCTTTTACTCAATTTTCATGTGAAATGATTGTAGTTCGCCACAGAAACTAAGTAATTGCACATGAACCAAGGTCTCGTTTGGAGAAGGCAGAAGGCCTTAAATATCTTAAGGAACAGACTTTGGTCTCGCATTACTTGATTACATAGTTCTAGCTGCATTGCATGGCATTACATTATTTCAATTTGTGTTTGTTTAGCTGAAGAGAGATGTGGCCTACTATGAATACAGATTGAAAAAGTTCTAATAAAATTTTGCTGTCCTCTTACTGTGTCTTTAGTCGTAGCAATTCCATATTGTCATTTGAGAAGGTCATCAGTGATTTCAGTGAGCCCTGGATGCTGCTCTCGCTCCAGGTTTGTACTCGCGCAGGTGCCTGTGCCCTGGCAGAGTTCTTGCTGGCAGCACCACTTCTGAGAGGTGAGTGATGGGAGCCACAACTCACAGGTCTCCTGTGTCTGTCTGTGTAGGAAAAGTAATGAGGAGGTACCTTTCAGGCACATGGAGGGTTAGTTTGCATCCCACAGAAGTTTAAGGATATATCTTTGGGCAGATTTATATATGGATGTTGTGGTCTCTGGATACCAGCTGTTCCATACGACTTGAGCATGGGTTGAGGATAGGGTCCTAACCTTGGGACTTGTCCTAACAGGCACTTCTGTGATGGTATATTAAATACATATTTTTACAATTTAATTATGTCAATTATCGTTCCTCCTTCTTCTGTGTATTTACTGTGGTAATAAACTAAGATAAGCTGGAGAAACCTCTTAGTCTTAGGTGTTGCATGAGCACTGAGCAGTGGAAAGCCCCTTTCCTGAGTGGTTTCTGGTCTAAGCGGATAGGACACATAGAAAGCAGAAAAGAAAATTAATGAGAAATAGTATAGACAGTGAACAATCCGTTACCAACACATGTCTAGTCATGGTTGAATTTTTTAATTATATATGTTATATATACCTTAACTGGTATTTTTCCCAAGTGATATACAGCATATATTTCCCCATAGGATTCTATTTTTGTGTTACCAGTATGGCTGCTTAATCCATTCAGTTGCTTTCTGAACAATATTTGCATAATAAATAAATAAATAAAATTCTGTAACTTCCAGAAAGAGCTTTACTAGTTACTTAAGCGTATGCGAGGGTAACATATGACATCATCAGCTTTTAAAGATGCATTGTGAGAAAAATGAAACATCTCCAGGTAGAATCTTGAGAGAGGGTGAGCAAAAGCAATAGCTTTTTTTCTTTTCTTTCTTTTTTCTTCTAATTCCTCTCCACATGCATCACAGCTGCAGTAAGCCGGAGCACCTGTTCTTTGCATATTCCTGCTGGTTGGTGCTGTTTGTGTCTGCTGCCAGTGAGGTCCCAAGGGAGGTACAGAAGCTTTTTAATGGAACAAGAAAAGCTGGGCATGCATAAGATGTGCACTTGCACAGCAGTTGTCTCTCTCTTTTTAAAATGAGCACAGTTATGAGGTCAAATCACGTTCTTTTGATATAATTAATGAAACTACACAAGAATTAGTTATTCCGCAGCATGCTAGGTTGCTTTTGTGGGAAAGAAGAGCTTTTCTAGTTAAACTAATACATCGTGAATATCACATTATTCAACTTCAAAAAAAGTATTTTAAATCATTGAAAACAATTTAGCAGTTACTTTGGGATGTTTAGCGTTTTACGACTGATTCGTAAGTGTCATTTACCTTAATAAACTAACATTTGTGTTCCGTCTGGATTACTAGAAACTATGTATGAAGTACTGTTTTATTTCCTCTCTTGTCAGACCAAAGAGACTTTGATTTAAAGTACTTATTCAGAACAGTGGCTTGTTTTACTGAAAGAATGACATGAAAAATAGAATATCTTTATTCCAAACTGTATCTCAGGGGATGCAAGTACTGTTGCCTCTAAAATTATTATGAACTGAATATTGGTAATTAGGTGTGATTTTATAAATTGTGTGTTCTGCTGCTTGTTATTTGCGAATAATTTCTGTTCTAGTGTTGTTCCTTAACGTCTTATAAACTTTCTGGCTCAAGTTATAGGTTTAACACAGTTGATTTTGGTTTAATAAGGAGTGAGTCACCCTGCCAGTGTTTATGGATTTGTAACACGCGATTTCAAGTGAAAATCTGGATTATTTGAAAATTATGAATTCCTAGCAAAATAAAGCAAACAGCAGCATCACAGTGCTACTTCTTTACAGAAATACTAGCATGGTTATGGAGTAGGAAAGGAAAAAAACATGACTTTTACATTGAGAAAATTATCCTGGTAGACTCTTTCTTCAACAATGTCCTGTTCTTAAATTGCCTTGCCATTTAAGGCAACCTAAAGTAATTATTTTCTTTGTAGGTCTGGCGGTGTACAGTTGTCATGCTAAGCAGAAATCTATGGACCGTAACATGGGTGCCTTCACAATCAGAGAAACAGAAGAGCCCAGGTAATTCCGAACTTTATGCTCTCCCCTATCTTGCAATGCAGAAGGCAGTGAAGCATAAGGGGCTGTAGATCTGCTCTGAAGGTGGATTTTACTGGAAATATCCCATGTTTCATTAACCCCTAGAAACACTCTCAGTTTTGAATCCTCTTTTATTTCAGGGATTGGGGACAGAAGAAGGTCCGGACATTAGTCATTGTATGTGTCAGGTTTTTGCTTGAAAGTTTGCAGCATCAGTCCTGATAGGTGCCAAAGTATCATTTTTCAGAAGTCTTTCACCTTCAGAACGGATGGCATGGGAGATGATGGGTAGAGAAAACCAGTGCATCACGGCAGCTTACAAACAGTAAGCCATTACTGTGTTATTTTTGTGCTGTGCTGCATCTAATGTGGGCAGTAGTCTTAGTTTGCAGTAGTGTATAAACTAAAAGAAAATTTTCTTTCCACCTTTTTTTAAGCGGTCAGTAGTTTTGCGAATTACTGAAAACCCTGAACTGACCTTGGATTTAAGTAATAATATCTATTCCGTCCCTTCTTCTCTCAGCTAATCTTGATCATTACGTCAATTCAGCCATTTTTCTTATATCTTCATGGATAAGAAGAAAAGCACAAGAACTGCACAAGAAAACTGCAGTTTCCTAAGTACCAAAAAGTATCTATGATTAAAAAAATACAATGTCTCATAAAATTCTGACATTTACAGCTCATGCAACATGCAGATACAGAACAATAAGCCACCGAGACTGTGAACTGGTTTATTTTTTTGCCTCTGTTTCAATAAAAGTAGAATCCAGCATTTTGAAATGGTATAACAGCTGAGTAAAGAAGATGAACAAAGGAAGAAATACACCCAAGGGTATATTTTACTTTTAACTTTGTTTAGTTTGTAAACTTTTTTATTACATAATTTTGTAGTGTATTTCTGGATTGGGTTATTATCTTAAACATATTGTTAATAACAATTCCTGCACTGATTGTTGCTAGATCACTTTTTCCATATTGGATACACTCACTTTGGGATAATAATTATTATTTACTACTTTTGTATTAGAATTGTGCAAGTCTCTTTGCCTCCTCTTTAAATATTAAATACTTAAGGCAAAGGAATACTCATCTAGTCATGATCCCATAGCCATTAATTTCAGTGCCAAAACTACCATCGATTGAAAAAGCCTTGAGGCCTCATGCTGTATACACTGGATGATGCTTTTAGGAAGCACAAACTGAAAATATCTTTTATGGATAAAATAAACTAATGCATCTTCATCTTTTTCAAGTTAAGATCCTCAAAGTTAATCTGGGTCCCGAGCAAGTTAATTTTTACTTAAAGATTAAAAGCAATTAAATAAATCCTTTTAGATTGCAGTCTGTATAAATCCCCGCAGATATTTCTGAGGTGCACTAGAATCTTCAATTGTAAAATCCTTTAGTAAGTAGCTGACTGAACCGCTAAAAATTTGTTGACAGATTATAAAATGTTTTCATGATACTTAATAAAGCCTGCAAAATAGATGTTTGCTTTGTTGTATTGTGTCATATAGTGTTAGATGTACCACTAATTTAAGCACGCTTTCTAGAATTACATGTTTTCTCTGCATTTTTCATGCCAGATGACATAAGGCTACTATTAGAGGTATGGAGTGATTAAATTTACATATGACTGATAGAATTAAAACTGATATTTGACTTTCAGTCTTATGCAAATGACTTGCATGCAATTTGGTACCAGTAAAATGACTGACCTTTTGAATGCTCATTTGGCTTCAAGTATCCAATGGGACCAATATAGACATTGCTGTCTATATTTTATATCACTACATAAAGCCTTAGAAAAGTTTGAGTTCCTGCCTCCCAATGGATACTGGTAAATATTTTTTTCAATACATGCCAAGAGTTATTGATCTTTGATAGACTTTAATTTTTTTTTTTCACAGTTTGCATTCCACACTGAAAGTGTATCCATACTCTAAAAGCTCCTTAATTAGTATTGTTGAGATAAATTTCTTTATATATATATATTCTTTAATCTCAATGGTAATATTTTTCTAGAAGAGTCTACAAAATAGAACTAGTTTTTAGAAGAGTGTTATCTTCTACCTGCCTGAAGTTCTCTTTAATATTTTTCCAAAGATAGATTGAAAATAAGAACCTGTTCTTTCTCACTGTTAAGCAAGAGCCACTTTCTGAAGCCCAGTCATTCAACAGACAGTTTTGAGTGGTGTACTTGGAATTTTTCTGCTCCTTGTTGGGATTTTATGAATAAGGTGGAAAGGATTTTTTTTAATAATAATAATAATAATAATAATAATAATAAAAGACAGTCATCTTTTCTAAAAGAAGTCATGAAACTGGATGAGTGTAGTTTTCAGTTAATTATAGTCCAACTAATATTATATTGAATGGAATAGATAAAGGAAATAGAAAATAGAACTCTAGTAATTTTGCTAATAGATTAGCCAAAAATGCTGATTTATTTAGCAGATAAATGGTAAATAAATGTATGAGCCTTGTTTCATATTAAGTTTTTAATTGGTGATCCTTCTATCCAGATTTATTCTGCCTTGAATATTGAGTATATATTTTTAATTCCAAACTTAAGTTTTGTTGACTATCCAGTATGAAACAGAGAGACATGATTTTTATAGTAAAAGGAAGAATAATCTATAAAGCAGCTGCTGTTATAAAATACGGTTTGAACGCAGACAGATATGCTAAACATTCTGGTCACCACATTATCTTTCTAAGAAAGCACAAAAGAATCTCCCTTCTCCTTGTCTGGCACAGATCTAGCAGTAGCGCTAATTCCTCCTCGTCTCTCTTCCACATTTTTTTAATTTATTCTGTAGTGTGGACCTTAGGGCCAATACAAATTATTCCAGGTTTGTAACAACAGTTTTAACAGGAGATGAATATCTGCTTCAGCCTACTCTTTTCATCCAATGTACTAATTTCTTACTCTACTTTCAACCTAAATAAAGTACACATTTTCAAAAGTTACTACTTAACAAAATTCAAGGCATTAAAAACAAGCATGAAAGAAGCAAGCCTGGGGAGAAAGAGCTAGAGACAAAGAGTCTGCTTTATCCTGCAATGATGAATAGGATTAGAAACAGGAGCAAGATTGAGCTCTTACCTGTCTTTTATAAACTCACTCTTTTTGCTGATTAATGGAGCTAAATCCATTCAGAGGTGTTTCTTTTAATCATCTCTGGTGCCCAGTTTCACTCCGTGACTTGGTGGACATTAATTTGCTGTTAAGTACTCGGTTACCTGCTGGAACACATGATGTGCTGGAGTAAAATAATAAGAGCAAGTTATTAACACTTCAAGGTTGACCCGCCCTTTATCCCAGAATTCTTCCTCTAGGTCTTCTTATTGATCTGCTTCATGCAGCTTTTTGTCACCTGGGAATTAACAATTCAATGTTTTATTTGACCATTTATCTCTTTAGCAAAATTGTTGCAATCTCTTTGACCTTTTAAAATGTTTATGACAAGGTGTTTGCAGTTAATTGCGCTCATAAAAGACACAAACCCTAAAATCAGGTCTAAGATCTGCAAAGAGCTAAGCTGGGCTTCCCTGCAAGAACATTCTGAGATATAATGAGAGTGTTTTGTTTATTCGCGGTATAATTAGCAGAGAGTAAAGATTTCCAATTCCAGGAGCACTGGTATTCAGGAGAGTGACTCATCCTACGGTGACTGCTGCCCTGCTTTCCTACTGCTTTTTTCTGGGGGCAGGGATGGTAGGGGTGGAGAAGAGTGTCTTGTGGATGGAGGAGCATCAATTGAAGGTTTAAAATATCTGAAGAATAGAATTGTTCATTAGAACTATATTTCATAAATAGATGTAGATGTATTTTTTTGTTGTTATCATTGCTTAATATCGGTGCCTTCTATGCTTTTTAATAAGGACTGAGCTGATGTCAGCTTATCAACCCGTAGTCAGCCTGGAGAAGATCCCATCTTACTCTGGACTGTGGTGGTAGACAAAACCTCTTATGATGCCATCTTAAGCACCCCGATAAGTTGCTTTTCTGGTATAAATCTTCATCCTGCTAGTAGAATTAATAGAGTTAGCCTGGTTTTTTTAGCTGCTGAGCTAGATTATGCCTTCTACCTTGTGTATCTGAAAATGGGAATGACTGTGCTACACAAAGTACTGAAATTATGTAGTAAGCAAGTGTGAAAAAGTGAGTTTGGTGGCATAGCTATGTGAAATATCAAAAAGCTAGAAAATAAACTCAGTAATACTGATACTGGGGAAACAAAGCCAGTCACTGACAAATCCTTGAATTGTTTTCTTAACTAGTGAAATATTTTTATGTGTGTTCATGAGTCACTAATTATAGAATTCTGTTTGTGCCATATATATGCTAGTGCTCTTGTTTTATCAAAGTAAAATAGAGTTCTGTGGCTTGGCCAGCTGTGTATTTCCCAGAGCTAACCCGGCACATGTTCAGTGTACTTTCCTGTAATTTTCAAGGCCCTGCTTTAAATGATAAGGCCTGAGGTGCTTGGCTTATTCACATCTGCTGCTTTCCTGGAGGTCAATCAAACAGTTCTTCATTCAAGAAGTAATGGGGTCTTACAAAGGAAAACAATTATTTCACTTGAAATCTATTGATCTGGTTTCTGTGGTTCATGTGGTGTTTTGGGTGCAGAACAGTTGCTTGAAACAATTTGAGATCAATTCAAGTGTAACTGAATCAATAGATAACCATAACTGAAATGCACTAGTCTTGTTTTTTTATAAGAATATATTTTAACCTACTAGTAGTAATAGGAGAATGCTAAGGGTGATCAAAATAGAATGTCAAAATTAGAAAATTTTTTATATTATTGAAAACTTTTAGAATCAAATTTCAGCCTAAAGGAAAGCTGAGACATGAATAGTGGTATGAAATATAATGATTTTATATTTTAAAATACATTTTAAAGGAGCTTTTAACAGAGCAGGGTTTATTCATTTTTGATTCCGAATATTACTTTCATCCAAAACTAAATCTGCCACATTAACTGCATTATCAAAATGTTCATATCTTTAAATACTATTGCTATAAGATGGCTAAGATTTACTTTTTTGAATTAATTTATTTTCACAGTGAACTCTTTTGCTAGAAATTTTTGATTTTTTTAACAAAATCTCCTTTTTATTTTTTCAGCCCAGTCAGTTTTTATTTTGCTCATTTTTTTTTCGATTTGCCCCAGCACTTTTTTTCTGTTGAAAGTTTGTTCAGGCAGAAAATTCCTGACTATTCAAAACAAGTTAGAAAACAATGGAGAGGAGAGTCAATCAGGGTATCAGAAGATGTGCTCTGACATTAACCCTTCATCCTCTGCCAGAGCACTAATGCACAATAAAACAAAGGGATCGGGAGGAGGTTTTGCTAAAGCAGTTGATATCTGAGAGGTAATAATTTTGTTCTTCTCTTGGAAGAGTGGCTTGAAAATCTTTCCTGTAGTATGCTGGGTCTGGTGAACACCAAAATAGGCATTTTCAGCCCTGCAGAATGTGTCTGCAGGTTATGTATTCTGAAGGGATGAGAACTTTGTAAGATCTACAGGAGGAGGGTTTTCTGAATTCCCCACTTCTGTGGGAGAGAATGACTATCAGAAAAAAATAATCTCACTCATGAAATAAATAGTGAAAGGCAAGAAGTTTAAAAGCCTTTTTATGCTTTTGTGAAAGTATTTTAGCTGAGAAACAGTAGTATTTTTGAATCTTCCTACCTTGCTTTCCTAAGTCAGATTTGATGAAAGATTGATAACAGATAGGGGATAAACTTGCCACGCTACAAATGTATGCTGCCATAGATTTTCACAGATAATCAGTAGATTTTTGGTGATGCTTAAACAAGTTTTGAATGTATAATTGCACATGAAAGTTGTGTTTTGAATATGTGATATTCAGATAAATCTACTTGTTTTGCATGCAGAAATGCCTTTTGTTTGCAGAAATATAGATACCTATAGGCAAAAAATATTGCATTAAGAGCTCAGATTGATTTAATGCTGTGAATCTTGGTAGTGTGAACTGCCTTAACATATTCAGATTCAGGGAGATGCTTAAGATACTCTCTGAATTTAGTTGGTTGTTAGATCTTGCCTAAACTTATTGATTTTAGCAAAATGCTCGCACAACAATATTGCTGACATGAGTGGCTCTCAGCAATGGGAGCACGAAGCGAGCTGTAGTATAGATGGCTCAAACAGCTTCTCTCGGGGGTCTGTGGGTTACATTTGCTTCTGGCACACTGGACAGAATACAGGCTTCTTTTGGTAGGCACGGCCTCTGCGCTCGTGTCTGCCCTACACTGTGGCAGTGGTCATGGCTGTATTTAGCCTATACAGTCAGTGTGTCCGCTGTTTCCTAGTGACCTAACTTTGCAGATATGAGAAGGCACAAAGTTTTATCTCTAGATCGAGGACTTAAAGTGAAATATTTCCCACTTCACTGCAAGCAACACTGCTTGTAACTTCAATTCACAAGGCTTTGAAGCATTGGTCATAGTAATTAGCGTGTACACAGGTGAAAATCCTCTACAACTGGGTGTTTACCCACTTTCCATTTTTTTCTGGTAAAGAATAACTAGCAAGTGTTTTTTATTTCCAGGAACCAGTTAGGGTTTCCCCAGGACCTTAGGATTCACCAGAAATTTGTAGTTAGCAAAAGAAGAACAAACAGCACCATTCTCCCAAGAAGGTGGGGGAAGAAGGAGGAAAAACCCCAGCAGCACAAGGAAAGGAGAGTAAAACAGAGCCCAAAAGTATAAGCTTATACTTAATACCAGCCAGCTTCCCAACTGGCTGCAGGCCAGCAATATGACAGAAGATAGTTCAGTCCTGTGGGAGATCATAGAATCACAGAATGCCTAGGGTTGGAAGGGACCTGTAGAGGTCATCTAGTCCAACCCCCCTGCACACGCAGGGTCTCCTAGAGCATGTGGCACAGGGTGGTGTGCAGGCGGGTTTTGAAGATCTCCAGAGAAGGAGACTCCACCACGTCTCTGGGCAGCCTGTTCCAGTGCTCTGTCACCCTCACTGTTAAGAAATTCTTTCTCAAGTTCCCGTGGAACTTTTGGTGCCTCAATTTGTGGCCGTTTCCTCTAGTTCTATCACTGGCTGCCACTGAGAAGAGGCCAGCCTCCTCCTCCTCACTCCCTTTCTTGAGATATTTATATACATTAATCAGGTCCCCTCTCAGTCTTCTCTTCTGCAGGCTGAAGAGGCCCAGCTCTCTCAGCCTTTGCTCATAGGGCAGATGTTCCAGGCCCCTAATCATCTTTGTGGCCCTGCACTGGACTGTTCAGATTAAAGTAAGAACACCTCAGTCCATCAACTATTGTAAAATAAAAGGAAGGAAAGATGACCCAAACCCTGTTAAGAAATGCAGCTATGTGGATCGACTGTAAAGAAGATACTGCCAAAAAGAAAATGTGCTATTATAGTACTTATATTAATATATTTTGGATCATCACTATAGGGCAGCAACTTTCTTATTATAAAGTGAACTTCATATTTTTACAGACATCGTTTCTTCTTGGATTCATCGTTAAACCCCAGTTGTGTGACATAGCTTGGTTGTGTTCTAGTGAGAGGAAAAATGAGTGAGAGATGAGCAGCAGCAGTGATGAAGTAAAATGAGAAATAGAGAAGATGAGAAAGAAGGAACATGAGAGTAATAGTCCAAGTAATAGTTGTTAAAAAAAATTCACTCTCTACAAAGTGTTAGTGCTCCCTAGAGCTTAAATAAACTATGTGGAAATATGCTAAGTTTCCAATCTGTTTAATACTCAAATGAGCCAGCACTCCCATGTGAATTAGCTAGTTTTAATCATGGCAAGATGTTGGTTTTGCAACACTGTTCACTGACCAGTTCCTGAGAAGATCTATTAGATTATAAGAGATAATGCTGAGCAATAACTGTTACATTAAACAACTATGATCTTGGCTTGACTTTAAGAAAGCTGCATTACTCAAGAGAAGTAATGCATTCACTCATCTCCTCCTTCATAGTCCTGCTCCTCATAATTTTATTGGCCTCTGGATGTGACTTTTTCTAAGTTTAGGGAGACTCTTCTATGCACATCTCTTTCCTCATGATATGTCCTGCATGATGGGTGCTGCAGTGTGGAATAGATGGGAACGATCTGCAATGCAAAATGGGGTGAATAATCATCCTCATGAACATGGCTGTGGAAGTGAGAACTGCATTGGATGCTTTCATTTAACATACCAAACGGTATATAACAGTTAATTTAGACTGCTACAAAGACTAATTAGAAATTCAGATATCATAAGGAGTAGTGAATCTTTTAATTAATCAGGATTTAAAACCTGACAGAAAATCAGGATGATGAAGGTTATAGTGTGGAAGAAGGTACTTTCCTGCTCAGCCACTTCATGAGTAACCAGATAAATGCCATGTGATGGTAGGCTGCTTTCCTGTATGCACTTTCCCGGGTTGCTGTCAGCACACAGGTAGCATAGTCCACTTGATGAGCTGCCTTTTTGGCATAAGATGTTAAGTGGTAAGGATAGCTTATTAGGCCGACATTGATGTCTTTCTTCATTACATGTTATTAGAGTTATCAGGGCTGTGACACTTGGATCTCATGTTTATTGCATGGAGTTTGAAGGAATGAAGTGGGAATGATAGATGAGCAGTATATCTTGTGGTTCTCTGTGTAACGAGCAGGTGTCCTAGACCTCTGCAGTCTGCACTCAGGTCACATAAATGCTAGGGCAAGCCCAAGTCATTCTCATCCTGCCGCAGGACAGTCCATAGCAAATGAGCTTTGATTTAGGTGTAGGCTTATGATAGTCACAGAAGTCGGTGCCAAGACAGATTATAAATATATGCTAGTCTAACTGTTGGATGGGAAATTAAGATGGAGATTGGGTATTGTGGGGTAATTTGAACTTGTTTAGAGAATTATCTAAAGCTTGCTTTTTCATTTTCCAAAAGGTTATTCTATTAAGAGTAAGGCACTCTTAATAACACACAAGCTGCAGGGAAGAGAGGGCTGGAAATTTGGCAGGGCTTTTGGGGATTCTGCCAGGTATCAGGCCTGGGAGGGCCAGCTTTAGAGAATGGATGAAATAGGGTTTAGGAGCAACCTGAAGGTGTTTGGCACGTACATATATCCAGAGTATTAAGTAATTGAGAGGTTGTGGAGTCTCCTTCTCTGGAGATCTTCCAAACCTGCCTGGATGCCACCCTGTGCCACGTGCTCTAGGGATCCCTGCTGGAGCAGGGGGGTTGGACTAGGTGATCTTTAGAGGTCCCTTCCAACCCTAAAGATTCTGTGATTTGATTTTAGAAGTTGTTATACAGAGAAGTGTTAAAATCAAATTGAGTTAAAACTCGAGGAGTTTAGGAATATTCCTTCAGGACAAGTTGTTCAGGGAGATTTCATGCCACATGTTAGCCTTGAGATGCAGATCATTGCATGCTCCCAGAAGGGCGCAACACAGAGGGAACAGTTGTCTGAGAGAGACTGAAAATTTAGCACTCCAGTACATACAGATATGTAGTATGAGACAGAAATGGCATGTCCTTGATGGAGGAGGGAAATGTCATGGTGAATTAAGGGACACACATCAGAAGAAAAAAAAAATGTTGGAATTGGAAATTGGAAAAAAATGGAAATTCCTGACCTGCTTACAGAAAAAGAAGAAAAGATGAAGTGCCCTGTCCCACACTGTCTGCTGAGAGAATGGTAGCTAATGGTAGCTGGGGTGTCACAGAAAGGGGTAGAACATGAACAGAACTGGTGCTAGTGAAATCTTGCCTTTGCACTCTCCCTGACTGACACCATTCCTAATGTCATGATCAGAAGGTAGCAAATGCTCCCTTCTTACAAATTTAATCAAGTGTAAGGTTACAAACAGAGTAAGGAACAAACTACATGGTTGTTCTATAATGTCATTTTAGAATGGATGTAAGGCTGAGTGCCTTTGCCTAACAGTTTCATAACTTAATGTTTGATTTCTTATACATATATAACATATATTGTATGTGTGACTTACATATGTCTGTAAGTTTTATCTGAAACTTTTAAATTCCATACTCAAAGCTTTTTTCTTGAAGAATAATCGCTGTAATACTGTTATCCTTAATTTAATGATATTATGTGAAACTATGTTTAATGTATTTTTATTTGGGAACAGATATTAGCCCCTTTGAAGGTAGCAGTTGCCGTACCTGAGCAGGTGTAACCTCTGCACTAAGCAAGACCTGCTCTTGGTAGAGCTGAAGAGAAGGAAGTTTGTGACTTGCTTTGGTATCCTGCTCAAGTGTGTCGCACAGATGGCTGAGCAGTCTTACGAGGCAGAATAGTTCTGTTTCATGATCATCTATTCTCTGCCACCTCTTTGATGTGGAAGTATTATAACAAGTACTCAATAATTTACATACTGTACAGTATAGCCAAATATAAATGATACATTATTCTTCCATTTAGCCCCATTTGAAATAATGGATTACGAAATCTTCCATTTATGATTTATCAGCATTGTGATTATTTATACCTTTTGCTGAGTTTACAAAGTAATGCATCAATCAAGAAGCTGAGTTGCGCTTTACTGATTTATAATGGATATTCTAGTGATTGCTGCTTGATCCTTGCATCGTTTATTTATTTAGCTTGTGAATATTGAATATTGAGCTTGAAAGGGAAGCCAGAAGATACGGGGCCAAAACTAATGCTGAGAGAGAACATCTTTTTTTTTTTTTTTTTTTTCTTGTTTTGTATTACTGACTTTTACTGTTGTAATTTCTACCTGAAAAAAAAAAGGAATGAGAATGCCTGTAATTTTACTGGTGAGACTGAGAAAAGCTTTTAAGTAAGTGGGCAAGTAAGGATGATGGCCTCTTTGGGGCTTTCTGTGTTCTGGTGAAAGGTTCATCCACAGTAGATCTTCCACAGAGTTTGACCTCAAACCTGGCTAGCAGTAGCGTTTAGCCCTCCTCAAACTGGAATAATTATTAAAATTAATTGAAAGGAAAAATCACAAAACAGATACTTTTGTGACTATTGATAGCTTTTATGTTTTAGCACTATACAACCTTCTGTGGTTTGGACTCAGTGAATTGCTTTTTTTTTTGTTAAAAATTACACAAATGGTAGCAAAATGAAAAAGTGTCTTTCTGGAAATGTATGTGATGTGTAGATCCCCAGCCTTCTACCCTATCCACTATCCTTATTAACATTTGCTCTGCTAAAAGGAAAGAAGATTGAACATAAAAAACCTGAAGGTCGCCCACACAGTTGTCTCAATAGCAATCTGTGTGATTCGAACCCTGTTGAGGAAAAGTAATTACCCTTTGGCTTCTGCTGACCTCAACTAACCTTTGCTGAAGGACCAGAGAAAATAAAGGCTGACCAACAGCCTGCCCTTCCTGCCCTGTGGTTAACCTGCTCTGCGGATGAGGAACACCCTCCGCAATAGAATGTGAAAATGTTGCCATGGAAATATCACTGGAAGAAGAAACAAAAATCTATTACAATTAATAGTGTTTTATTAGGTGACTCCTAGAGAACTGTTTAATCCATGGAACTTGCACTATCTTAAGATCGAGGGTTAGAAATTTCAGGAGGAATGAGAGGAAGCAGAGAGAGCTTCTTTAAAAATTCAAGTGCTGTTGACAAAGGTGGTTTGCATGAGATAAAATTATCAGTTATATCTTGCAAACTTTAAATATGGGAAGCAAAAGAGAAGAATGAATGAGATTACAAATGCTAAAGGCTAGCTGTATCTTTTTCTATTTTTCATACTGCTGAGTTCTTCAACATTGGGTCCTATAGTGCCTTTTTTTTTTTTTTCGTCTTTCTCTCTATTAATTATGTTTAACACCTAACATTATAAAATGTTACAATGTTACAGTTCCATTAAATTCATTGGTCTAGTTCCCTCAGTAGCTGGTAGCTTCAGTTGAAGCTGATAGTGCTTGGTAGTTGAACAAGTTTGGTTTTTTTTTTTTTTTTTAATATGACTACACAAATGAACAAAAACTGTGTAGACATTAAAAATCTACATATTGATGACCTACAATATTGCACTTTCTAGTGCACGATAAAGCATTTCAATTAAGAAAATCATGACATTTCCTTATTAATGCACAAATTGCACTATATTAATGTAAGAAAAAATTTTAAATGCATGTTTACCTAGGCCATTTTAAATTACCTTATTGCTGTTAAGAGAAATGAGAAATATTGCAAGATTCAGATTAAGAGAAATTCTTACCCAATTGTATGTGTATGTTTTCTAGTAGAAAATGAATCCAAAAATAACACACTAGTCTTTTAAAAATGCACAAAGGGATGCATCAGCTTCCGTTCAGTCTGCTTTCAAAAGTGCAGAATGTTTTTCTTCGGTGCTTTCTATGTTTTGTCTCTCAGTAACACAGGTGTGGATTTTCACCACAACAGTGCTCTTCAGCTTAAGTGTATTTTGAAATGGTAGTTTGAATAGGGAACAGAGTATGCTGGATAGAAACAACCTTTAATTTGGGAATGAAAAGACCTGTATTGCAAATGTGGCCATTTTCTTAACCATTGCCTACTTCTAACAGGATTATTCATTTTTTAAGATTTGTTTGTTGTTTGAAATGTTTGCAAACACACTACACTCTGTCTTGGTATAGAATTGCACCGGTGATAATACACCCTGAATTTTGTTTACAAAATACCAACTTATAACCAACTGTCTGTTACTTTATTTCTAGTTATATAACCATTTAAAATGGCTTTGGTCAGATTTCTTTCACTACATAAGCCTGTATTTCATGGTATCTGAACAGTCTAAGTCCTAGATCAAAGCAATATATTTTCATTAATTTTCAACAATTATTTCTATGTCATTGGATCCAAATGATTGTTTGTTCATATAACTCACCTAGTTATGGTACTGCAGCAAACCATTACCTGTTTCATTGACTGTTTCACTATTCCCCTTGGATCAGTGCCAAGGTTCTCATGTTAATCTCATTCTGTTTCCAAATGCTGCAGGTCCATGGCATTCTGGCTGAAGCTCTGAACAAAAGTGAGGCAAGTCCATCATCGCATGTGGAGTTTGTGTTGCTGTGTTTACTGGAGAGAGAAAAACAAAGGAGAGGAATTATAATGTGTTACTCAAAGGTAAGCATAGGCCTAGGCTCCTGTGCTTTCAATACTTGGAGGAGTTTGAGAAATTTCTTTAAAATATGCCTATCTACTATCTACATTAGAAGTTATTACTAAGTGTTTTCATCTTCACTTGTGGATTGTATTTGTTCATCTTTTAATCGGAAAAAGAAGGACCACTTCTTTTTTAGTCTGACATAATTCTAAGGCTTTAGAAATGTCTGAATTCAACAAGATTTTAACTTGAGGGATCTATAAAGACAGAGGACTAAGAGAGCTAAGAAATATTAGTTTTTACTGCATGTTTGCAAATGAATAATTTTCTGGCTAAATTATTAATGAGCTGTAAATACTTGTTCTGCTTTTTAGTGTGTTTCTCATATTCATTCTCTAAAATGTGTTATTGCTTGTCATTATCAACTTACTGGGGAATTAAATATGTGCTCTTTAATTAAAGTGGTTTTTTTCACTGTAGCACTTTTTTTTAATATGACCAAACAGGTGTATGTTATGTATGTATGCTAAGCATAGTGTAAGTTACATAAAAAAGTAGGTAGGTAATATCAAAGCAAAATAATATCAGAAATGTTCTTCATTGAGCTGCAAAGTCTGATCACATGCAATCACATTCGTTAAAAACCTATTTTTCCTTAAATTACATCTTGTTTGTATATTCATTGATATTTTCCCCATGAAACAGAAGAATGTAGTTTATTAAGTAATGATGAATCTGACTAGCCTATTATCATATATATGTGGTGGAAAATCAGGAATGAAATTATTTCTGTTTTATTCTAAACCGATGAATTCTTGGACTTATATAGAATATAAGGCTTTTAAGTACGCTGCAATTCTTAAAGCTTTAATTGATCCAGCATTGCAAAACTGTGTGTCTTTAACTAGTGGCCTCCTATTGTTCTATAGCATTATCTAAAAATACTGTGCCTCTTAAGAACAAGACTAACAATAGATTAAAAAAAAAAATTAATTATTATATGAATGGTACAGGGAGAAAAGAGACACATTTCAGTTATTAATGCCAATTGTGGCAGAAGTAGGAATTATGATAAGCTTACTTCATGGCAAACTGTAATATTGAAAGTACTGATTGAACATCTGATTCTCAAAAATTTAAATGCAGTCTGAACAACCAAGGCATTGCAAAAATGTTTAGGGTTTATAATGGCAATTTAGACAAGCTACCAAGGAAGTATATATTATAAAATAATACGACATTTATGTAGCATATTACTGTCACTTTAAAGTCATCTGCTAGATGTTTATTAATAACACAGCAAGAAATCATTGGATATAGTTTGGATAAGTGTTTATTAGTAGCCTACATCATAAAAAGAAAAGGATAAGTAAATCTTTATCTTGCATAGTTTTGTTTTTAAATCAACAATATTATTAGATATCCTAAAAGTTACCATAGTCAGTTAAATACCTTATAATGCTGTGTCCCTGGTAATCCAATTTATAAAACTATATTCTCAGCAGAAACTCCTGGGGTACATGGTAGTTCTCTTCAGTAAGCCCTTCCTGCTTTTTCTTGTCATGAAGCAGTGTTGGTACATTTTTATCCTGTTGATAATTTGACTCTCCTTAAACTATTTCTTGTTGACCCACTGGAGTGGTCTTTATTAGGGTGGAGGTAGCTGGAAGATTGAAGGACTGCAGACCATAAATCCTCTTCCTTTTTAAATGTGCCTTAGTATTCAACATAGCATCATTATTCTGAAGCAAAAAGAGAAAAGCTGGTCCATCATATATTCCACACTTGGCTTGTCGTTCTTTTATGTCCTGCAGTGCCAGAGAGGGGGATTATTGCTGCAGAAAAAAAAATCTGACCATAGTGTAGGAATAATCACTGCAGTCCGGCTCACCCCCACACCTCTTTCTCTCTCTTTCTCTCTCTCTCTCCCTCTGTTTGAGGCCCCAGCTGATTCAGTCTGCATCCATCCATACATAAATCATTGCCCTTATTCTATTGGTTACATGGTACATGGCAAGTATTGATTTTTTCCGTTGCCTCATTGCTGGAGAACCCATGGTTTTTGTGAGACTGAAAATGCAAAATTTTTTGCTGGAGATCTTGTCAAGGTGCAAAAATAACAAGCGAGGTGGGTGCTATTTTAAGGTTTGTGTGACTTGGAAAAAAATCATCTTCTCTGTTCTACTCTACAATTGTCTATGTCCCATAAAGTCGAGGCTGATTTAATCACTGCTGCTGTGGGTAGGCTTAGTGGCTAAGCAGCCAAAAAATAAGTAAACAGAAGCAGGGCCTGATCATGTTGAGAAAGGCATTACTTATTTCTTAGAAGTTTAATTATCTTATGAAACGTTAACGGAAAGATGAGAAGGGATAATGACATTTTAAAGGAAGAAAGGAATCCTGAGCACAATAGGATAATATGATGTAAAAGCAGATTTTTTTTCTTCCTATCTGCATATTGCAAAAATATGATACTGGACTTAACTCTTGAGATAGATCTCCATGATATTTTTAAGTGTGTTTGCTAACCCTTTATCAGTATGATTGCTGTAGTGAATTAGTCACTCAAATTTGCCTGAAAATGCCTAACAAAGATGGCACCTGGATTCCTCAGAAAGTATTTGGAGAATAGGAGGAATAGATTATGAGATCTGTTCTAGTTTGGTCAAAGTGAATTCCTTGTTGAAAGCCTCGCTCTTACGAGGAGCCTGATCCAGAACTACTGAAGTCATCAAAAACATTTTTCCTGATTCAGTAGGTGCTGGATCAACCTCAGATTGCACAGACACCAGTATTTTCCTGTGTGGGATACCATTACTTTCCTCCTTCTTCAAGAAAAGGTAAAATAATATAGAATGGGTGGTTATATGCAGATGTAGAATTTTATTATTTCTCATTACATGTTTTAACTCAAATGTATGCAAATGTGTATGTATTTGATGCTTTTAGTGCAGAATGACCTACGCTGATCTCATTGCCACTCTCAATTACTGTATTTTGCTTTTTTATTTTTTGAAAGCCATTGCCCCTTCTCTTCTGCATTACACCACTTTTAGACCCCAGCCTTCCCCTAAATGTTGTGTAGACTACATTTAAGTTGTCGTACCTGGTTTCACAGAAACATGATTTCTGTCAATTGCACCTTCCGAGCAGCTCATATTTTCAATAATTTGTAGGGGCACAAAGCAAATACCGTAAATAATAATACAGCTTTAGAGTTCTTGTGCTGCTGGGGCTGTAGAAATGGATGATAAACTAAATTTATTTGCAGGGAATCTCTAGCCTGAGACCGTCACTCCCTAAACCAATGCTTCGTTTAAGTTCACTCCTTTAACCTTTATTATTTTTAAGAAGGAGGGTTATTCAGCTAGCGGGAGTATACTTTATTAGCCTAGCACTAGTAGTTTCGTGATTAATACACAAAGAAAAGGCATGACATAATAGTAGTCTAAAGTGAAGTAGTAGCAATGGGCTTTCATCAGTTTCTTTTGGAGTACCAGGATACAACATGTTTTTTTTTTTATTCCTTTGTTTTTTCCTCCTTCCCCTTTCCAATCACACGGTGCATTTCTGTTGGCCTTTTGTGCAGAAGGTTGGGTGCTCTGCTCACTAGAGTCAGTGGGTGCATCACACTCCCCAGGCCTGAGATATGACTGCAATACTGCCTGAGGTTAATTCTTAGTATGCCTCGAGTTCAGTTGTTACCAGTCATGGCAGTAAGACAAGCAAGAACTTGCTCAATTTACTTGACAGAAACAAGAATTGGTTTTATTCACTGGATTTCTATAGTAGAACTCACTGCACAAATCTTTGCTGGACACTACTCGTCATGGTGCCAAATTGTTGCTCTTGAGAGCTTAATGATCCTCAGTCACAGGCTATTGTGCTTGGGTTTGAACAAAGGAACACCTAAGATTTTCTCCTCCCTGAAAATGAACATAAATCACTCTGAGTCCTGCAAGAGTCCTTCCAGTGTGTTTATACAATTGGCAGTTGTTTTCGGAAAGGAAATGGAATATAGACAGTGTGATTCTAGAGCATGGGTTCCAGATTTTGTGGAGAACATACCATTTCTCTACAGGAACATGAGCAGTTATTTGCAGCATGAGATTTTCTTCATACTGGTCGGAGGCTACTTTTCCATCCTGATTTGTGATACCAAGGTGGATCTAGTGCAGCCTGGACAGCCAGCCCCTTTTGCAAATCTCTCTTGGAGAAGGGCAAGCACTTGCCCTCGAAGGTGGACATGGGAATTAATAAATGACAATGACAAAACGTTAGGGCTTTTTTGTCCAGTGACAGACAACAGTAATATCTTTGTTGAAAACATAAATGGAAAGAAGAGACTGTCCTGTTATGTAATAATATGAAGTGAAAACCATGTTTTTGTAAGATATAGGTGAAGCAGTCAGGGAGGACTGACCAGTGGTGCTGCCTGAGCAGAGAAGGCTGGCCCTTTTCTCCAGAGATGGCAGAACAGGCAGCCCAAGGCAGCTGCACATCTCAGCTCTGTGGGATGTTGTGCTATTAGTTGGCATGCAGTTAACATGAGCTGCAGACTCGGCCTGCACCAACTCTCCTGATCTCTGTTTCACCCAGCTTTACTGACTTTATATCCCTGCAGTGCACAATGGGATTATAAAATAAGTCTTACTACTACTTACTAGTATCTCCTTTTCATAAGTGAAGAAATCAAGTGATAGCAAGAGCCAGTATTAAAACTGAGGGTGTGTTTTAGAGCTCTTGCTTGTGACATGCATGTGACAAAAATTGCTAAGGAACAGTTCATACATGCGGAGGTCTGACCTCTATAATGTGGTCAAGGGTAAGTGAGTTCTTTAGTGATTTGCTTAGCAAGCATCAGTCACAAAAGCATCTGGCTCAGCTCAAACCTGTACATTGCATTTTCTCAGAAACAGAGAAGGAAACAGCAACACAAGAGTCTTTTTGGGAGAGGGGGAGGGTCTGCCTCCTTTTCAGCTTTTCTCAGCTTGTTTTTCTGTAAATCACTTTTATACCTGGTAAATTAGCTACACTCTCTGAAACATGCTGCAGGAAGTCTGTTTCTGATATACTCAGTTAAATAGGAGTGTAATCTAGTGCCACTTCATTTAACCCATGCTGAATGATGCATTAGATCCCGTAAAAGTGATTCAGTAGTAATGGTATATTCCATCTCCATGAAGACAAAAATACCTGTAGACTGTACAGACGGTACATTCGAAGCTTGGAGTTGCAATAAAATGCCAGAAAAGGTTATTTTACCTGAATTTATCGCTTAGCAACCAAGAATCTACCTCCAGAGAATGCTGTTGTGTTGGTTACCAGGGAACTGCCAGTGACAATTACCAAACAGCTGGCCCAGTGATCTACATACCCTTTAACCTTGGTCAGCTGAAAGATGGGCTGGTGACAGCTAATGAACAATAGAAACACACCCTGATATTTTATTTAAGAGCTGAGGGAAGCCACAGCTGTATGGGTTATCCAGCCAGCTGGATTTAGCTGTTCCAAACTGTTTGTCATGTCTTTGAGGAACTGGTAAGCAGCAATGCTATGTGTTTAAAACACGTTCATATCTTTATCTTCCAAAGTTTGCATACAGTAATGAAATCCAGCTATTAGAATGGATACTGCTTTTTTGCATAAATGATAAATGGCAGATTATGAAGTGTTTGCATTATATATGCAACTTATTTACTCCATTTTCCATGGATTTTTGAAGTTCATTTTGTATTTTACAGAAAGTAACCGTTCCACTGATTATCAGTGAGAGGGAGAAACTTAAGGTACTAAAGGAGGAATTTAGAATGAAGAAAAAAATATAATTAGTACTAAGAAGATAGAATTCAGAAAAAGAATTCTGGATTTCGATATTGAGAAGAGCTTGCTGATAATGAGATGTCTGGGAGGTGGTCTCCTGAAGTAAATAGTGAGAGTGCAGTCTTTTCCACTGTGTGAGAGTAAGCTGGAAAGCATAAAACACTGGAAATGTTAGAGAGTACAATACACGTATCAGTTCTGCATGGTGAGAAGTTGTGATTTTTTTTTTCATTTTTACTTCCTGTGATGTTTTAGCATTAAAAAGATTATTCAGCAAATTTGCAACAAATGGCAAAATCCAGCGTTTTCTGATGGCAGATACCCCAAACCTGTAAAGTTTTATGGACTAGCCGCATCCTGTAAGTTCTTCTTTTTAGTGATTCTTTTTAGTTTAATTTAGAAACAGGAAAAAGCAGTAACTGAAATGGCAGTGAATTCAGCTTCTCCCTGCAGGCTCAGCGCAGATATCCAAAGAGGGGAACATTTGGAAATCAGTTGTGTCTTATTTTGCTAGTCTTTCTCTAGCATATCCTAGTGGAGATCTCATAATCTACTTTGATATACTCTTTTCCTTACCTGGCAAGTTCCATATACTGAAATTGTAAAAAACTGGCTGAGAAATTGACTTCACCAGATTTCCACTGACAGAGAGTGCAAAACAGGGTTTATTCTCAGGCGGTTTTTGGCTGGAATGGTCTTTGCATTGGAGGATTCTTTAACTTCCTGGTCAGATGAGGGTATAGAATTTGGCCAGCTCTATTTTTTTACCTTAATTTTAAGGATAACTGGTAGCATTTACCTTTTGCTATAAACAGCTAGGCTAACTTTACAGCTTTTCAAGCTGAAAAGCATTTTTTTTTAATTTCCTCAAAAAGACTGTATAAAATAAAATATAGCCACATGGTCATCATAATTTCATATAGCAATATCTCTCATGCTGGAGGGAGGTCCTACTGCACATACAGACAGCTTTCCAGGCTGAGTCTATATTTACCTGGAAGAAAATGATGTTGAGGACTGTTAGGTACACCCTCCAGGAACCTGTCCAGATCCCTTGTTTGTCCCTAGTGATGATACGGCTCCCAGACAGCACAAGTGTTGGAGAGGGGTGGGTAGGATGAACGCAGTTTACATCTAAACAGTTTCTTGTCTATACTGTTGCTTATTTTGATTTGTATGTTGAGCAAAAGTGTCTCAGGAAACAGAAATCCTTCTGCTATGTTTGCCTTGTGACCATTCCTGAAAAGATAATTAAGGTTAAAGATGACGTTCATAATCTGCATTTTACATGAGACTCTTTGTATGGTATGGAGGGTGTAGAGTGTATGTTTGAGCAATGATAAAGCATAGAGCCCCATGTGTAGTATGGCTGCAAAGGTCATGCAAAACCTGCGGGGCTACACCAAGAGTGCCCCTGTGGCAACTTTCATCTCTCTCTCGTCCATAGTTGGAATGGGACCTGTGGTTGGCTAGACCTGTAATTAGGGTTAGGGTCATGGTTAGGTTTAGAGTTTGAGCAGTGATAAAGCGTAGAGCCCCATGTGTAGTATGGCTGCAAAGGCCATGCGAAACCTCATGCGGGGCTGCACGAAGAGTGCACCTGTGGAAACTTTTATCCCTGTACTTTCCTTAGCTGGAAGGGTACCTGTGGTTGGTTAGGCCCAGAATTAGGGTTAGTGTTAGGGTTGGGATTAGGGTTAGGGTTTGAGCAGTGATAAAGCGTAGAGACCCATGTGAGGTGTGGCTGCAAAGGCCATGCGAAACCTCAAGCAGGGCTACAGTTAGAGTGCACCTGTGGCAGCTTTCATCTTCCTACCTTCCATGGCTGGAATGAAACCTGTGATTGCTTCGGCGCGTAATTAGTTTTAAGGTAAGGGTTAGGGTTAGTGTTTGGGCAGTTATAAAACTTAGAGCCCCATGTGTAGTATGGCTGCAAAGGCCATGTGAAATCTCATGCGGGACTAGAGTTAGAGTGCACCTGTGGCAACTTTCATCTCTCTACCTTCCATAGCTGGAATGGGACGTGTGGTTGGCTAGGCCTATAATTCGGGTTAGAATTAGAGTTAGAGTTTGAGTAGTGATAAAGCGTAGAGCCCCATGTGTAGTATGGTTGTAAAGGCCATGTGAAACCTCATGCGGGGCTACACGAAGAGTGCCCCTGTGGCAACTTTCATCTCTCTACCTTCCATAGCTGGAATGGCACCTGTGGTTGGCTAGGCCCATAATTAGGGTTAGAGTTCGGTTAGGGTTTGAGCAGTGATAAGGTGTAGAGCCCCATGTGTATTATGGCTGCAAAGGCCATGTGAAATCTCCTGCGAGGCTACACCAAGAGTGCACCTGTGGCAACTTTCATCTCCCTACCTTCCATAGCTGGAATGGGACCTATGATTGTTTCGGCGCGGAGTTAGTTTTAAGGTTAGGGTTAGGGTTGGGGTTTGAGCAATGATAAAACGTAGAGACCCATGTGTAGTATGGCTGTCAAGGCTATGCGAAACCTCATGCGGGGCTACACCAAGAGTGCCCCTGTGGCAACTTTCATCTCTCTATCTTCCATAGCTGGAATGGGAGTTGTCATTGCTTCGTCCCGTAATTCATTTTAAGGTGAGGTTTAGGGTTAGTGTTTGAGCAGTGATAAAGTGTAGAGACCCATGTGTAGTATGATTGCAAAGGCCATGCGAAACCTCATGCGGGGCTACAGTTAGAGTGCACCTGTGGCAACTTTCATCTGTCTACCTTCCATAGCTGCCATGGTACCTGTGGTTGGGTAGACTCATAATTAGGGTTAGGTTAGGATTGCGGTTGGCGTTAGGGTTTGAGCAGTGATAAAGCCTAGGGACCCATGTTCAGTATGGCTGTAAAGGCCATGCGAAACCTCATGCGGGGTTTCACCAAGAGTGCACCTGTGGCAACTTTCATCTCTCTCCCTTCTATAGCTGGAATGGGACCTGTGCTTTACTAGGCGCTTAATTAGGGTTAGGTTTAGGGTTAGTGTTTGAGCAGTGATAAAGTGTAGAGACCCATGTGTAGTATGGCTGCAGAGGCCATGCGAAAGCTCATGCGGGGCTACACCAAGAGTGCAGCTGTGTCAACTTTTATCTCTCTCCCTTCCATAGCTGGAAGGGGACCTGTGGTTGGCTAGGCCCATAATAAGGGTTAGGGTTTTGGTTTAGGGTTAGGGTTTGAGTTTGAGTAGCGATAAAGCGTAGAGACCCATGTGTAAAATGGTTGAAAAGGCCATGTGAAACCTCATGCGGGGCTGCACGAAGAGTGCACCTGTGGCAACTTTCATCTTCCTACCTTCCATAGCTGGAATGGGACCTGTGGTTGGCTAGGCCCGTAATTAGGGTTAGGGTTAGGGTTAGTGTTTGAGCAGTGATAAAGCCTAGAGCCCCATGTGTAGTATGGCTGCAAAGGCCATGTGAAACCTCATGCGGGGCTACACGAAGAGTGCCCCTGTGGCAACTTACATCTCTCTCCCTTCCATAGTTGGAATGGGACTTGTCATTGCTTCGTCCCATAATTCGTTTTAAGGGTAGGGTTAGTGTTAGTGTTTGAGGAGCGGTAAAGGCTAGAGACCCATGTGTTGTATGGCTGCAAAGGCCATGCGAAACCTCATGCAGGGCTACACGAAGAGTGCACCTGTGGCAACTGTGATCTGTGTATGTTTAATAGCTGGAATGGGACCTGTGGTTGGCTAGGCCCGTAATTAGGGTTAGGGTTAGGGTTAGGGTTAGTGTTTGAGCAGTGATAAAGCGTAGAG
>PTEX01000516.1:110134-136166 GCA_003342815.1 Eudromia elegans | reverse complement strand
GGTCGCATTGAGAGGCAGCTCGGCCGTTCTGTCGGGCAGCTTGTGCTTCCCTTTCCTCAGCGCTGGGTGCCAAAGTCCCCTCTAGCTTGGCCCAAGTGCCTCCTAGGGCTGCAGAAGGCCGAGGGSCTTCCCCGGCAGCCGTTCCGGGCTGCTCCCCGTCTCCTCTGCCCCTCGCTGGGCACAGGGACTCCGTGCTCCTTGCTTTCCATTTGTGGTTTCTAGTGCTCAGTGGTCTGTGGCCAGGAGTTCCTCAAGGCCAGGTTAGGGTTTCGTGTTCGTGCCCTCCGTGGGGCCGCGCGGCGGGCAGCACCGTGGCTCGGGTACCGGCGGGATCGGTCGTCTTGGCYGTCTCCAGGGTTCCAGGGCCTAGGAGCTCTCCAGCTGCCGCAGTTTCACTTTCCTTTCCTGTTGTTGGTTCTTCTCRATGGTTTGGAACGAGGGGAGGAAGCACCTTGCGAACTGCAGAAAGACGGTGGATTGGTTTCCTGTTAGCAAAGCAAACGAGACCTTTTTGTCTCGTTCTGGGTTTCTGGCCCTGCGGGGTCCTGCCACGAGCWGAGGACGTGGGTTGCCCTGGCTCCGTGGTTCCCGCTGTGGGGCTGTTAGACGGGCTCGCYCGGGTGGCTGGTGGCGCTCCAGCTTTCCCTGCTGCCTCCGTTCCTTATGGAGAGACCTGGGTTCTCATTAGCGCCCTGTTGCTCCCGTCCATGCCTCGCAGGGGATGAGCACCTTGCTAGTCGTGATCGTTCATGTAAAGTGAAACGGATTTTGAAAATCTAACTAGCTGCTCATTGCAGGGCAGGGACAGCTGCTTCTCCAGAGGTGCAGTTTTAAGTAATCCTGAACGTTTTTATTACTSCCTTGTAGGCATCGTGTCAGTCTATCCCCTGACCAAAGCGAACGTTCACCYGGGCGGAACTTTCTCGGTTTCTGAACGTCTTGTGCTGCATTTGCAAGACGTTTCCCTGGGCTCCAGCAGTTTCATTGCAGCTGTGGGTGTGGGAGAGCGGGTGTGCTTCGTGCATGGGGGCACGTCCTGCAGTCCCCGTGCGTGTTGCATGCATGTGTGTGCATATATACGTACGTATTACCCTGTGTATGTTCTCCTCGACGCTTCACCTGTGGCTGCTCGTGGCCCGTTGCGAGGCCGTTCCTCGGATTTCCCTGGTCCTCGAGCAGCCGTGCGGCTCCCGGAGCGCCGTTCCAGGGTGGCTGCAGTGCAGTTGGCACGTGGTTGTACCCGGCTGATGGCCTGGCTACCGGCCGGGCTTTCGGTGCACCCCGAGCAGCCGTTCCCTGCTCCCGCGCTGCGCGGTGCTGAGCAGCCCCTGGGCAGCTCTCCCCAACGGAGCTGGTGGCGGGCTCGGCCCTCGCTGCGTGCGCTCCGGGCCGCGAGGAGGAGGGCGGGGGAAGAGCTGGCTCCTTCCTAGGGACGGACGAGGCCGGGCTTTCCTCTGAGACAGGTTCGCTATGGATTCTTGCAAGGTTTTCAAAACCTAGCAGAAAAATCGGCATATTTGTCATGATTTTGAGCGTGGAARTAACATTTACATGTATATTCCATGTGTATATATTTGGATTAACAATGCCCCCCAAACCTTCCTAGTTTAAGCCCTTTAATATCCGCTTTTCTCGTGGTGAATTTCTGATTACCAGTTAATTATAAGTCTCCGAGGAAACGCTTGCAGCGGCACGCCGCGAGCCAGCCTGCCTTTCGTGCTGCAGCCCCGCGCTGCGGCCCCGCGCTGCGGCCCCGCGCTGCTGCCCCGCGCTGCTGCCCCGCGCTGCTGCCCCGCGCTGCGGCCCCGCGCTGCGGCCCCGCGCTGCTGCCCCGCGCTGCTGCCCCGCGCTGCGGCCCCGCGCGCCTCTGCCAGGGCCTCTTCTTGATGGAGAGGTGTGCAGGAGCGCCTGCCCGTTGCTGTGGCGCTGACTCAGCGTGTTGAGTTTCAAGATGTTTTTTGGTCTAAGCGTTTTGAAGTCGAGTCTGCCTCTCTCTGCCACGTTTTTTGCTAGAGTCTGTTGGGAAGCTGTGTCCCAGAAGGTTCCAGTGAGACTAAACTAGTTAATAGAGCAGTTTGGAAAGAATTTAGGAGACGGCGTGGTGAGGCCCCATGGGAGGCTTCGGTAAGCTGCTTTGGGCAGCCGTTTTCCCCGCGCCGAGTTTCTGTGCTTGGACCTGCCGCGGGTGTGGGTGCCGCCTGCTGAGCGGCCGTGCCCTTGCGGCAGGCGCGGTGCTGCGGGCGCCAGGGCGCCAGGGCAGCGCAACGCGAGGGGCGGCGTTAGCCGTCCTGCAGGCAGGGCCGGCTCGGCACGGCGGACGAGCCCTGGCCGCGGAGCTCCCGCGGGGGCGGCACCGTGTGCCGTGCGCGTGCGGGACCGGCACGAGGGCGCTGTGTCCCAGAGCGCCRGGTGGAGGACTTGGCCGAGAGCAGAGCCAGCCGGGAAAGGGGGTGGGCAGGAGACCCGAGGCAAGAGGAGGGCGGCCGTGGTGGGGTTTGGGAGACACACAAACCTCAATGAGCTGCTTTGGGAGCTCATAGCTCGCACGCTCTGTTAGCCAGTCGTGCAAGGCCGGTACAGGCCATGCCATGGGCGTTGGCATGGCGGCAATGCTGCCCCACCAAAGGACAGGGCTGCCAAGAGGTTGTTCCTTCTTCCTGAAGCTGAGCGGAAGAGCCAGAGTGGGAGAACTGGGTTTAAGTCAAGCAAAGCTCTGCCAGRCAGAGCGCTTTCTGGGGGCTCGTGGGGCTCTAGGTGTCACTTTGGAGAGTTTGCGATCAAATATCTGGGGTAACAGGCCTCTTCCCAGAAAAAAATATCAAATGTATTAATTTGATAAAGAAAGTGTTTTTCTTTTGAATCCTTAGACTCGCACATGTGTGTCAAGGATCCTTAAACAGAGAGCCTGGGCTGGGTCCGGGAATGCGTATCAGTAATTTAATTGGAGAAAAATCAGTGTGTTTGCTGTGGTGCCTTTCATGTGGCAGCAGCTGCAGGTCCTTCAGCTGCCCAGAGCCCTGGGGCGCTGGCGGGGCCGGTTGGTCGGAGCGGCCCCAGCGCCGCACCGTGCCGTGCGCGCTGCCCACCAGGACTGTGCGGTGGCGCTGGCGGGGCCGGTTGGTCGGAGCGGGCCCGGCCCTGGGCGCCGTGCGCGCTGCCCACCAGGACTGTGCGGTGGTGCCGCAGGGGACGGTTGGTCGGAGCGGCCCAGGGCGCCGCGCCGTGCGCGCTGCCCACCAGGACTGTGCGGTGGCGCCGCGGGGGACGGTTGGTCGGAGCGGCCCAGGGCGCTGTGCCGTGCGCGCTGCCCACCAGCACTGTGCGGTGGCGCTGGCGGGGCCGGTTGGTCGGAGGGCCCCGGGCGCCGTGCGCGCTGCCCGCCAGGACTGTGCGGGACGGTTGGTCGGAGCGGCCCCGGGCGCCACGCCGTGCGCGCTGCCGGCTAGGACTGTGCGGTGGTGCTGGCAGGGCCGGTTGGTTGGAGTGGCCCCGGCGCTGTGCCGTGCGCGCTGCCCATCAGGACTGTGCGGTGGTGCCGCGGGGGCCGGTTGGTCGGAGCGGGCCCGAGCGCTGTGCCGTGCGTGCTGCCCACCAGGACTGTGCGGTAGCGCCGCGGGGGCCGGTTGGTCGGAGCGGGCCCGGCCCCGGGCGCTGTGCCATGCGTGCTGCCCGCCAGGACTGTGCGGTGGCGCCGCGGGGGCCGGTGGCGGCGGCGCAGGCAGGGTGCTGTGCTGCTGCTGCTCCCTGCTCTGCTGGGGGTTGCTTTCRTCTCCGGTACCCTGTTGCTGGGTACCTGCGCGGGTGCTGCGCGGGGTCACTGCGTGGAGCAGTGACAAAGGGAATGAGGACTGAACTGTGCCCAGCTAGCCTGAGCTCTTCATCACAGTGTTTCAAGCCAAAGAGAATGGGTAAATCCTGTTTCTTGGAGGGCRTCATTGCGATGCTTGCTGTGATTGCTAAAACTTAAGACTGTGGAAGGCCCAAACTGGTGGATTGGAAGAAGAAATTTAAGAGAAAATCTGAAGCGGGGTGAAAACCACAGGAAGTGTTTGGTGAGGATCGGTCAGGACATTACCCTGTTTTGRCAGAGTTAACGACCGTTGTAAATGCTGCAGTTGCCTGTGTTGATGTAGGCTTGGAGGGCACCAACGTAGAGCTGGGGCAACGTGGACTGCTGGCCTTGGGCCTTGGGCCGAAACCCCGGCTCATAGTGTGTGTGTGTCTCTTTTTTGAGATATGCAGCCTATCACTTTTATCACTTGCAAAGAACTGCATCAAAATCGTTTCTGTTTAGTTGCTGCCTTGTGGAACATCCTGCTTTCAGCAAATGCTTGTGAGGGCAGGAGATCCAAAAGTGAAAGAARAGGAGACCGTTATTTCAGTTTCTCTTTCTGACCTGGATTTGTGGCGTATTCTGCCACTTCTGTGACTGGGAAACACCTACTAGTCCCAATCATTGGACCTAATTAGTTGTGCAAATCCGTCGCAGTTCTCCAGTGACTGTGTGGAGATTGGTGAATGTTGTTATCCCTCTTAGGGTGATCAAGAGGATGATCAAGAGGATGGCAGTTTTGGCCGCCACGCTTTCGGTGCTGTAGAGCCGTTAGTTGGTGAGCGCGTTCCCTCCCCGGGCTGGGCTCGGAACCCAGACCGTGGCCTCCCTGCACACGCTGCCGCCCGGGAGCCGGTCGGGCGGCGCCGCTTCCCGGCGGGAGAGGGATCCCGCTGACAGCGGCTCGAGAGGCCCGTGCGGTTGCGGTTGCGGTTCCTGTATTTGTGTGTGTGTGTGTGTGTGTGTGTACATATAAACTCCTCACGTGTGTCTCCGTGCCGGCGAGCAGCCGTGGCCCTGGTGCCGCGAGGCGTCCGTGCGCGAGGGCGCCTCTGGAGGCTTCGTTTCAAGCCGCTTGCAGCTGGGGGCAAGTCATGCATGTATCCTCTGCCCCTTGATGCGCCGCGCTGTTTTTCTGATGTTCTGTTCCTGTTGCAGCAGTTTAACTGATTTCTCCACGCAGACTAACAGTTGGGCTATAGTTTATTCTGCTCAGAACAGCTACTGTTGTGCAGGGCAAGGAGGAGGCACTAGCTGGGAATCGCCTTGGGAAGAGCAGGAATTAATCGCCAGCCTTGTGCTTTACAGCTAGGCGTGTCCCATCATCATGTTCTGGAAGTTCGATTTGAACACGACGTCGCACGTGGACAAGCTGCTGGATAAAGAGGATGTGACGCTGCACGAGCTCATGGACGAAGATGACATCCTGCAGGAGTGCAAGGCGCAGAACCGCAAGCTGCTGGACTTCCTGTGCCAGCAGCACTGCATGCAGGAGCTGGTCAACCTCATCACGCATGAGCCGCCCGTGGACATGGACGAGAAGGTCCGGTTCAAGTAGGTATCCGCCATGGGACGGGGCTGCGGCCGGGGCTGGAGCGCGACGCTGCCGCTGCCGGCGGGGCGTCATCCGCCGGGCCGGGCCGTCGGGCTGCCAGGCACTCGGCAGCATTTCACACCGCCTCCTGGTTTGTGATGAGTTTGCAGAAACCTGTTCCTTTATTGCAATTTTTTCAACTAGTTTCTCTAAAAAAACCCATCTTCTGCTCTTTATTCAAACTTTGTAAGCTCTAAGTGCCTGCAGTGCTCTATTTTGATACCAGAATTGCGAGAAATAAAGGAGAGTTCTCTGCTGTGGGCTAGGGATTTCTGAACGTGATTCCAGTAGCGGAGGTCATAAAGGAGTGAGTGTACAATGGGTAAAAGGTGTTGGATTTTCAGCGTGCTACATCTGCAAAAACTAGTGGTGGCCTCTTTAAATGTTTGATGCTCATATCAAATTGAGTTTACATGTTTTAAATAACTGTRTACTTGGAAAAAACTGGGAAATTTACTTTGTGAAGTTTCTAAAATATATATATGAAAGCACCACTCTGTGTGTAACTAAATAAGTGAAATGTGTATGACTGTAGGAACTGTAGYGTTGGGTGATGCGGGTTTTGCTAGAAAGAAGAAACGACCGTGTTGGGGTTTACTGCCAGATGGGATGGGCGATGATGTGTGTTTGGATGACAATTTCCAGGTAAGTGAATGCCAGGAAATACACTCCAGTAGCTTGGAATATTATATTGCTGTAACAGATAAATCCTCAGAAGGAGCCAGGAGTGTTATTTTYATACCGTTGTCTTTCAAATGCAGGTTCTGTCCAGGCATCTCGACCCGGGGACCTGGCAGGCAGCTCCGTGCTGACTCCTTGTGTTTTCTCCTGTGCCTGTATCAGTGTATCTGCCTTTTGTGGCAGTGTGTGGCTCTCCCCTTARTGGAGCTCTCTATCCGTGTGGTTTTCGCGGCTAACGGGGTCAAAGAAACCCAAGCCTGAACTCTCTTCCCGAAGAGGATGGACAGTTCCTTCCTTTGGGGCTCCGGGTTGAAGAGCTGAGGGAGTTTGCGTGGTCTGAGAGCGGAGATCCTTTCCGGCCCCTCTGCGGGGCGAGACGGGGTGCTGTCGGTGCAGGAAGGCCGCGTTGGAAAGGCGTCGTCCGTGTCGTGCCGAGCGGCTCCCTCCTCCTGTGGCCAGCCTGCGCCTGCCGGGCTGTTCGTGGTGGGTGTTGCAGGGCCCTTTGGGCTGTGTGCTGCAGGTGGGAGCGGGAACCTTCCCGTCTGGGCAAAGAGCTCAAGAATGAAGGAAGGCTGGAGGGAGGGAAGAGCAGAGACAGGAATTGCTGGAGACCCAACGGCCCGTGGTGCAACCCGGGGGGCAGCGGGAAGCTCGGGAAGGGAGCGTTCCCGCGCGGCCGCCTGGCCTGCGCGTGCCTGGGCGCGGGTCCCCGCGGTGGCTTTGCAGGGGCGGGCGCTGCAGGCAGCACCAGGCCCTGCTGGCTCGTCGGGACGCGAGATCCGGGAGCGGCGTCGGGAAGAACAGACCTCCCGAGCTGCAGCCCCTGGCGGCCSAGCGGGAATGCCTGGGGGGCAGGGAGAGGAGCGGTGCCGCTCGCGAGGACCGCGCGGCTCCTGCGTCCCCCAGGACGGGCCCTTGAGGGGGCTCAGATTAACAGCCCTGAAGGGATCGCTGTGCGGCGCCGTGCCGGGGGCGCAGGGTCCGGCGCGGCCGCGGGGCGCGCGGGAGGGCACCGAGGCTGCGGGAGCCGCCGCGCGGGACGTTCCCGGCAGCCCCTGCGGCAAACAGGGCATTGAGACGGGTCGGGGGATAGTGGTGCTTTGGTTGTGGGAGTTGGAAGGGCTGTGAAACCGCTCTGTGGGAGCGACCGCAAGGGGCTCGGATTAACAGCCCTGAAGGGCAGCAGTAGCGTGGGGCTGTTCTGCTCGCGGCAGAAATGATCCTGGGGCTGGGTTTTGKTTTTTTAACTTTAAGGTACAGAGCTGCGTAAGTGTGGGGAGGCTATTTAAGAAGGAAATGGTGTTGTAACAGGATGTAAAGAGCTTGTACCTGGCCTGGAAACCTTGCGGCGGCTCATGGTAAGTGCAGGGCACGTGCTGAGATGGTTGGAAAATGCTGTGGAGAACTTGACTGTGTTAGAAACAAACAGCCAGCTGCAGGTCAACGAGGAGTGGTGTGKGGGTAAGGACAGAGGTGGCGCGGCAGGGTGGGAGGCAGTCCGTGGCGCTGGACAGAGTGCTTTGCTAGAGACAGCCTGCTGATATTCTAAATCCACCCAAATGAGGAGGCCATCGGAGAACATGGGGTGCGGATGAACCATGCAAGTACAGAGGAAAATAGGAATACAGCAGAAAATCTCCATAATCCCGGGGTGTCAGGACTCACCGCGGGGTCTTTCGGGAGACTCCCGCTGGAGGCTTCCTGTGCCAGCGAGTGGTGTCGGGAGCCGTGCCCCGCCGTTGGTGGACGTGCCTCTGGAAGGGCATCCGTGGAATGGCAGCCGGGCCCGCGCGGCATTCGCAGGAGCGGCTCGGAGGACTCRAGCACGGGCTGCTCCGCGGTTGGCTCTGCTTGGGGGCCGCTCCCCGCGCTGGGCAGCCTCGTCAGCAGGGCGGGGAGGCGGCAGAAGTGACAGCAGCCCTTACGGGGGCCCGGCGTGGCGCGAGGAGCTGGGGAGCAGTGCGTGGGGGGTGTGCACCCCTCCGTGGGGCGCACAGCGCGAGCTGCTGGCCGTGGGAGCGTGGTTASAGCCGCCTTTGTGGGGCGGCCGCTGCCATTGCCGAGCGCGGCGGCTGGGGAGGAGCGAGGCTCCGCAGGGCCGCGTGCGCCGTGCAGCCCGTGAACGCGTTGGCCGTGGTGGCACCCCTAACGTGGCGGGAGGACGTCTCCGCAGAGCCCGTGGGAGGTCTCGTGTCAGAGACTCCTCAAAGTAGAGTGGGTTCTCTCCTCAGTTASTAATAGTTTAGAAATAAAGACGGGGGGAAAACGTGCAGTTTGAGCTTTCTGGGCCTGCACTAACCCCTCTGGGGCTGGGCTGAGGTTCGGCTGTGCTGGAGCCGCGCGCGAGGCTGGTGTTCGGTCTCGGGGTTCTGCTCTCCCTGCCCACCGTGCGACCGCTCGTTCTTTCTTGTTTCTACTTCGGTGATGGAAAGAAATTTTCAGAAAACTAAAAAAGAACGCATTGTTCAAACCAACTCCTATATTAATTTTAATTGTACAAGTTAAGTTATTTGAAGATCTTTTTGACTGTATTGAAACTGATTTTTTTTGTTTTGAAACTTGCTTTTGTAAAAAGTCAGAGCTAACTAGTGTGAAGACAGCTGAAATGTAGGTGTATGTCCAGTGCTTGAAAACGAAGCGGCCGCGTGCCGCAGGGTGCAGCACTTCTCACGGCGTGCCTTCGGTGTAGCCGGCCCCGCTTCCTGAGGTGTTCCTTCCTCCTCTCCAGCAAGGCCGATCATCCCACTCGTGGCTTTGGGTTTTCCCTTGAGTGAACTTGTCCCCGAGAGCCCTCCTTTCAGTGTCGCTTGCTCTGGCTCCGTCCTCCCAGGTACCCGAACACGGCCTGTGAACTGCTGACCTCCGATGTGCCGCAGATCAACGACAAGCTGGGAGGGGACGAAACTCTGCTCAACATCCTCTACGACTTCCTGGACCACGAGCCCCCGCTGAACCCCCTGCTCGCCAGCTTCTTCAGCAAGACCATCGGGAATCTCATCGCAAGGAAGACCGAGCAGGTGCGTGGCGGGCCTTGCCCTGGCACGAGGGAACCCGCTGATGCTGKTCGTGTTGTCTTGCGCTGTCGGTGACATCCTGCTGATCTCAGCATAGGGTCTGAAAGTGTAAGAATGAAAACACAGCTCTTCTCTGTGGGGCGGGAAGGAAGGCTTGGCTCTGTAAAGCCCTTCAGCCTCRGGGGTTGGAGTGGATTGCTGGCTCGCTTACCACCTCTGTTTAGATTTATTTCAGAACTGTGRTAGATTGGGATATTCCTCTGCTAGTCATTTATTATTTGTATTCGTGTGTATTGATAATGTCCCTTGGTCACTGCCCAGAAGCTTCTTGTTGCATAAATAACGTCTCAGGCTCTTGCCTGTGAAAGGAAAGTTGGAAGCAGTTGCTGTATAGTCTTCTAGGAATACGTGCATTCCAATGGAAGCTTAATTTTTAAAGTGAAGCATGTGAAACGTTAATCAGAGAGCCTTAGTGGAATGAAATTTATTCTGCTTCATTATGACTTTGATCYTCTTGTTTCTGTGGGCTTGGCTTCTTTCTGGCATAGAGGAGTAAAGATAGCTAAAAAGATTTGGGTTGGTATTTCATTGAAATGAGAGTGGTTTTTCCCCTCTTTTTAGTCTCTGAATCTAGTAGCCATGTGGCATAAAGATTTATTGGTTAGACCAAGAACACGAGGTGTAGGACGTTCTGTGCTGCCGTGTCATGTGTTGTACCAGCAACTCYTGGTGCTGTTTTTATGTTTAGGTGATTGCATTTCTAAGGAAAAAAGACAAGTTTATTAGCCTGGTGCTAAAGCATATAGATACATCAGCGATGATGGACCTCCTGCTTCGCCTAATCAGCTGCGTGGAGCCAGCGACCCTGCGGCAAGAAGTACTGAATGTGAGAGCTTGCTTCTTTTTTCCTTTAAGGGTGGGGAACGAGGGGTTTGGGTTGTTTCTTAGGGAAAATGAGCTCTGTCACTGCTCACGAGAGGGCATCCGCATCCACGCTTCTGAGCGACCACCTCGTCTGCGTGGGGGTACTGCAGCCTGTCCCGCCCGCGGCACGAGCCCGGAGCCCGGGTCGGGCCCTGCCAGCCGAGGGCTGTGCCAGGAGGTTCCTGCCCGCTCCGTTTCCTGTGCTGATAGCTCCCCTAAGTGTCTTGCTGTGGTGGTTCTGTGGAGTGAAGCAAACAGTAACGCGTTCAGTTCCTGGCTGTGTTCAAGGGGACGGGTGGTTTTTGGAGACCGTGCGCCGTGCCGCTTCCTGCCCCGTCCTCCGTAGCGTACCTCCTCCTAAGACACCTCACTGAGATCCCTAGTTCGCTCTACAGGTAGGACGAGTTTTTCTCCCTTCGTAGCCTRGGCTGGGTGAGGCTGCCTCGTCCCCCTCGGTGTCGACAGAAGAGATGTACAGGTCTGGACGTAAAGCAAGCTACTATAGCTCTCAGTGATGCAGAGGACAGGGTGCCCCATGCAAGACAGCACTTGAGCCCCTGAAGGCCACGGCAGGAATTACATGTATGACAAGCTTTGCTGCCCGAGTCTTMTGTGTCCAGAGCGTTGACCACAATGTAGCTGAGCAGGGGAAGGAGCTTTGCAGGCAGTTAAAAGGTGAAGGCTCCTTTCGTGGTGAGTGCACACACAGACACACACCTGTGCCCGAGTCGTTTCCCTCGCTCGACCAGCACCCTCACTGCCCTGAGCACCGCACAGCTCCGAGGCCGAGGGGGCCCCCGCTGAGGTCTGCAGCGCCCCGGCGGGGTGGAGAGGAGGTGGGGACAGACGTGTCAGCCCTGCACCCGATGGCACAAGGGGCAGGGAGCACAACAGCAGCAAAGGGAATTAGGTAGGAGAAAAATTGCCACCTGAGCATGGCCAAACATAAAGRGGGGGAACGGATAGGTCTCCATCCTTGGAGATAYTCAGATTAAAATGCCGAGGTAACTGAAATTGTTTTTCCTTTGTGATGTTAAACTGATGCTTAGCTGAGTAGCCTTTTTCTTCCCTTCCATATTATATCACCTATCCGTAAATAGTTAGATCTGGATGGAAAGTATTTGATAAAGTCAGAAGCTTCTTTTCAGTCATCTGAAGAACTATATGCTTTCTGCTTTCCCTTTGTRTGACTTAGCGGAGAGCTGGACGTTTTCATGTGCACGTGAGGTGTGAGAAGCCCTGACCTTCACTAGGCACCACTGCTGTTGGGTGAGCATCAGGCAGCGGGCCGAAAAGGCCACTTTTCTGCCAGCTGCTGCTGCTGGTTGCTTTGCTCTGTGTGGTTTACTGTCTCGAAAGGCAGTGCTTTACAGTGGCATGTTTATGAAGAGGATAGCTGAAATTAAACAAGATTGCGCTCTGCGCAGCAAGTGTCCAGGCACCTCTGTGTTTGCTGCCAACCAGAGTCCCCAACGGGGGCRTTTGGGGTTCTCTTGGCTCCCCTGCTCCGCGGGTGTTGGCGAGGGGCAGTTTCCTGTGGCCTCAGCGCCAGGGCTCGACACTCGGTACCGAGGAGCGTTGGGCCAGTCGTGCCGGGAGCTCCCCGGGTCGGCACAGCAGAGGCAGTCCTGCCCTGCCCTGCCCTGCCCTTCCCTTCCCTCCTCGTGTTGGTTCTGCTCGTGCAGCTCCTCTTGCAGCTCGGCCAGCTGGAGCGCCCACGTGGTTGTAACGTGAAGCGTGCTGGGGAATTGATCCGGCTGAAAACACCTTTCTCTTMATTGCACTTTTTGACATTGTTTTCAGCCAGATCACTTCCTTGCTTTGGTTTTCTGCATGGTCTGTGCGATAAGGGAGGAGAGAGAAGATAAACTTTCAGYTTATATGTACTTTCTTACACGTACTTAGACTTACTGTATGCTTAACTGCTATATACTGGCAGTGGCAGTTTGCACTTCCTTGAGCTGCCTGCAGAGCTGCAGCAGATGGAGCTTTTTCCCTTCCTCTTCCTTGATGCAGAAGTCGGCCGGAGGGCCTAGGCAGAGCAGAGCTTTGGTTTATGGTGCCCAGATGCTGGGTCCTGGAGAGCTGGGCTGCSCAGAGGGAACTGCTGGCGCGAGCTGCCTCCTCTGCATCAGACAGCCCCGCACAGGGCTCGGGGCAGACGCGCCGCTGCCTAAAGGTGCCTCCAGCTTCGGTAGCCCGGGGCTGGTTTCCAGATAACCRAAGTACCGTGTTGTCTGCTCCGCATTGCATCATTACTCTCTCCCTCTCGTTCTGGACTCCTGTCATTGGAAAGGCCAGAAGAGTCTTCAGCAGCAGCGTCTAGGGTGGTGCTTCAGGGAGTCCTGTCCTTCAGTCATTTCCCTTTTGATATGCCTGGACACATCTGAGGTTGTACAGAGAGATGACAGCCTGTTTTCTCCTCTTTGATCACTCTCTCTTGATCCCAAAGTGTCTCTGGGAAAGAAATAATATTGGCCTTAAATAATTTACATGCTGTTCAGCAAGAAAGCTGAAATGTAGGTTGCTGCTTGAAGCATTTTTAAAATCAGGGCAGATAAATGGCATCAAATAAGTCTGTGCTCTGTGTGCATGTTATCAGTGTAAAATGTTGCATAGAAAAACACGAAAAGAGCACTGTTGTTATGAGACCGTTTCACATCTGAGTGTGGCGTCTGTGCACTTGCAGTGTGATCTGCCGCTTGCTTCAGTGATCCGGTGTTCATGTGACACAGTTATTCCGGATGTCCCTTGTGCATCCGGATGCCTCCTGCTTTCCTTSGTGGTGAAAAGCCTAGTTGCAGTGTCGTGATCCTCACTGAGGAGGGCTGGCCTGTSCTCCTGGTTCGGGTGCGGAGGCGCAGGCTGAGCCCAGCGGAACGCAGCGAGTCCCTGGGATCTCGTTGCTGCCGTCCCCGGTGGATTGCAGCGCCGGTCACGCCGCTCGGTGTCCGAGAAGGTTTCCACAGCAGCGGGGAGCACGCGCTCGGTCCTGCGGAGGAGACGGCTGTGTCCCGGGTGGATCGGTTTCCTCCCTCGGACCCCGTTGGGGAGCCCAGGGCACCGCAGCGTTCCAAGCGGAGCGGCTGCCCCAGGGAGAGCTCCCGCTYGCTGCGCGTGCCCTGGGGAGCGGGCGTGCCAGGGCCTCGTCCTGCGGGGCCGCCGCTGGAGCAGCGGGACGGGTGGGCAGAGGGATCGTGGCACTGGAAAACGCTGCTGCGTGTTGGCCCACGTTGCTCTGCTGCTTTCCAGGTGAGGAAACACGAGAATGAAACAGCCCTTTATGCCCTTTGTGTTGGAGAAACTATCTCTGAGGGCCAGATTTGACCACCACAGGATTTTCAGATACCAGTCCCAAAAAGGAAGCGGAGAGGATGTGGAAGTGGGGATGGGACAAGCCCAGAGCGGTGAGGAGGATTTGCCCGAGCGCTCGGGATGTTACCAGGAAAGACGAAGCTCGGCCAGAGCTGAGACTGGCCAGGGATGCGGCAGGCGGCAGACGGGGCCTTCCTCTAGTCGGCGGAGTCCCCTGGTCACCTTGGCTATGGCCAGGTCCCCCTTGGCAGCAGTGCAGGTGCACGYGTGGGTGGAGGGAGGGGGAGATGGTTCAAGGGCACAAGGAACTTCTCTAGCTACAGGCACCTTTGCTGGCACTGATTGACGAGTCCAGTTCTGCCTGAAGTAGCACATAGGCTGAAGTACCCACTGCAACACAGCTATGGGCCTCATTATTTGAGGAGAAGAAAGGCGCAGATAAAAGCAGGGGTTTTTTGATTCTTTTGCTGCTGATAGCGTGTGCCTCAGTGCATTGATACTTGGGAACATCCAGGGCCTGCAGTCAAAACCTGGGCTGGTAGTCGTGGTGCAGACATGGGGTGCTTAACTGTGCAACATGCAGATCTAGCCGTGGAAAGGGAAGGAGAGGTGGGTAATTCCGTTGTGACAGAGGCTGCCGGGAGGCAGAGCCGGTGGATCCCGCCAGCTTTGCTTTGGACCCTGTGGATGAGGAGATTTTAAATAGTCCTGATGAAGCTGTTTTATGAAACTGCCAGCTAGCATCTGCCATAACTGTCATCAGAAAACCGAATCGTAGGGTTTGAGAGAAGGATTTCAGTAGTTACCCAAATACATGGAAGGGAGAACAGTCTCTTGTGGAATAAATAGGCAAATAGGCAATGGATTGTGGCTCTTTTAGTGGCTAGGAGGTGGTAAGACTGAGGAGTTAAGACACAGAAGTGGGGATCAGCTGCACTTTCATGGGCCTGAGAAGATGACTGAGAAGTTTCCTTTTGATTCCAGACAATTAGAAACCARTGGAAGAACCGGCAGAGACAAGCTGGTAAAGAGATCGGGCAGGGCGTTATCTGTGGGAGGGTTACTAGAGCAAAGGAAGTAGAGAGTCAAAGGACTCTAGCTGGATCACGTACGTAGAAGGGAGCATTCAAGGGAGCAGATAGGCGTAGAGCCTTCTCCCAGAGAAGTGGTGCAAGGCAGGACGCGTAGAGCCTTCTCCCAGAGAAGTGGTGCAAGGCAGGAGGCTTCCTGAGCTTTCCCTGTAGCTCGGGGGGGTGGTAGAAGGTCATCACAGAAGCTCACGAGATCTTTCCCACTGCAGGTGGGGCCGGGTCAGTCGTGCCAAGAGCAGGGCAGTGGGGAGGGGTTAGACGCCCAGCCGTGTGCGCTGGGCAGAGAGCTCGGGACGTGAGTGGAAGCGGTTGTGTTGGAGCGGGAGCCGGGCAGGGGCACGCGGCTGCTCTCATCCTCGGTGGCGAGCTGGCCTTGCCTTGAGGGAAGGCCTGGAGCGGGGCCGGGAGCCRGGAGCCAGGGTGCGGAGCGCTCGGGTCATCGGGAAGCCTACAGCAGAGCAGCGGTGCAGAGAGCAGCAGGGCTGTGAGAGCGGGCGAGGGCAGAACCCCCCCCTGCTGATGGTTGTGCYGCTTCGGAGCGGTGCTGGTCGTGTCCTGTCGGTGTGTTCTGAAGGTGTTCAGGTCCTGAYGTTGCTGAGCGTGGCACACTCAGCAGTGCAAATTAAAGCACAGCCCTCTGTGCTGCGGGGAAACTGCCCGAGCCTTTCCTTGTGAAATCCAGGGAAAGGAGTTTCCCCTCTTGGAAAGCCCGTGTTGTGTAAAACTTCCCAAAGATCCCSGTCTGGAATTCAGTGGTCTAAAGCAAGGATTTTCTTTTCCTTTTCTTTCCTTTCTTTCTCCTCCAGTGGCTTAACGAGGCRAAAATTATTCAGAGACTCGTGGAGCTGATCCATTCAAGCCAGGATGAGGACGTGAGTATGACAAGACTGAGTTCTGCCTTTGTGGGCAGTACAAGGTCCGGAAGAATCATCTCCTGGAATAATAAACACCAAAGTGCCTCGGGGGAGGTGGTGAGGAGGGCTGATCTTTATGGACATTCTGCCATTTGGTTGGTAATGYTTTGCTTTATTTTTGATAGCTCTTTGATTCATTTTACTACCAGTCTCTTAGTTCGTTCTAATGTTGAATGATAAAATGATGACTAAATTTTAGATGATTTTATCAAACAATTTGTTTTCATTCATGGACAGGGCCTCCTCAATAACAAATAAGGAAGAACAAAATACTTGTATTTCTTATTCACAAGTGAGCACATCTGCTCAGAACGTTAAAAAAGTCTCCACTTTCTACAATCTTTATTTACATTCAGATGAGAATTCAGGAAGACTTTCTCTCTGATTTCAAAATCTATTAATTACTAGACCGATGTGAGTTCTTAGGAGCCTGGGAGTGAGCAGCCCGCGCGGGGCAGCGCTGGCCGGGGACGGCTCGTCTCCCGGGTTTCCCGCACGCCGAGCCGCTCCGTGCCCTGGGCCGGCGGGAGGAGCCGGCCGAGCAGCTCCGTGCCCTGGGCCGCCGGGAGGCGCCCGCCCGGGCTGCTCCGTGCCCTGGGCCGCCGCGAGGAGCCGGCTGAGCTGCTCCGTGCCCTGGGCCGCCGGGAGGAGCCCGGCCGAGCTGCTCTGTGCCCTGGGCCGCCGCGAGGAGCCCAGCCGGGCTGCTCTGTGCCCTGGGCCGCCGCGAGGAGCCCAGCCGGGCTGCTCCGTGCCCTGGGCCGCCGCGAGGAGCCGGCTGAGCTGCTCCGTGCCCTGGGCTGCCGCGAGGAGCCAGCCCGGGCTGCTCCGTGCCCTGGGCTGCTGCGAGGAGCCGGCCGAGCTGCTCCGTGCCCTGGGCCGCCGCAAGGAGCCCAGCCGGGCTGCTCCGTGCCCTGGGCCGCCGCGAGGAGCCCGGCCGAGCAGCTCCGTGCCCTGGGCCGCCGGGAGGAGCCGGCCGAGCTGCTCCGTGCCCTGGGCTGCTGCGAGGAGCCGGCCGAGCTGCTCCGTGCCCTGGGCCGGCGGGAGGAGCCCAGCCGAGCTGCTCCGTGCCCTGGGCCGCCGCAAGGAGCCCAGCCGGGCTGCTCCGTGCCCTGGGCCGCCGCGAGGAGCCCAGCCGAGCAGCTCGCGCTGACGCCGCTCTCGTCTGCCGCTTGCAGAGGCAGTCGAACGCTTCCCAGACCCTGTGCGATATCATCAGGCTGAGCAGAGACCAGAGCAATCAGCTGCAGGAGGTGCCCGAGCCCGATCCCCTTCTCACAGCACTGGAATCGTAAGTACTGCCCAGCACGTAGGACGGCAGCTAAACCAGCTGCTAACGTTGGCGTTTGCCAGCACCARTCTCTAAGGACACAAACTAGATAAACAGACTGTTGTCGTGGCCTCTTCCTGAGGGCGCAGAGGTCTTTATAGCCCCTCTCTTGGCCTCCGCGTGTCTGATGGGCTGTGTCTTGTGGTGCTGGGAGATGTGCATATTGCTAGACTTAATCTAGCAGTAAAATATGACTTGTGCGTAGTCTGTAACATTTACAGGAGCAAATGTAACATGTGAAAGTAAATGTAACATGTAAAGTAACATTTACAGGAGTTTTGTTTGTTTGGACATACATSTGATGGAAGGATCAGGACATTTCCTAGGAAAAGCAGAGGCAGCATTGTGCCCGTGCCCCCAGCTGCTGCTCCTCGTTTCTTCCTTTGAGCACYTACTCTTGTGCATCCCGACAGCTTGCAGTGAATCTCTCAATGACTTCTTTCGTTTAGAGTTTTTACTTCAAGTTTTCATTTTAAGTTAGGGTTTGTTTCTCARATAAAGCCAAGTAGATGATGTACGCCAGAAAATGTTGATTTTTCAAGTTTACTCCRTTCCCTTGGCATTATTTCATTGTTCTTTGTAATTCAGTTTAAATTACTTTGTCATGTTTCTACTTCGTTTATTTGCCTCTAACTTAAAAATACTGACCGAAGAGTCAGTGTGAAGTTAAAACCAAAAATGGTCCTTTAGGCCTTCGCAATCCTTTGASAGAGAAGGGATGAAAGGAACGCCTTGCAGCAGGTGAGGGGGCTGCTGCAGTGTGGATCTCTGTATAGGGCCTAGCACTCCCCTCTCGTGCGGTGTGGCTGCACAGAGCTCTTGGTTCGTGTGCCCTTGCTGTTGCCGTCGGCCGTTTCCGAGCACGAGGGCACCGTGCCCCTCGGCGGGGCGGCAGCGGCTGCGGGTGGAACGGGGTGGCACGTGGTGCCCTTGGCRCTGCTGCCCACAGCCTTGGTGCAGCCCCGTTCGGGGCAGGCGTTGGAAACGTCTTCCCGACGCTGCACATCTGCCTGCCCCTCTTGCATTGGTGCTCCTGTTCCCTTCCTGCCCCTGCAGCAGGGCAGGGGGCTGGCCTCCCGTGCCGTCGCTGGSCAGAGTCTGCTTAGCGATGGCTGAGGGGCGCCGGGTGCTTAGTGTGCCCGCGTCCTGAGCAGGGAGCTCTGGGACCCTGGCGGGATGAGTTTGGTGTCCTCGGTAGAGCTCGGCAAACATCGGGCTCATGTTTTACTGCTCATTAGCTTCTTCCTCCCTCTTCTGTCCCCGTTCAGCCTTCCCCACCTTGCGCTGTGTTCWCTTTCTAGGCACTGCCTGTAATGTCCTTGGAAAACCCAAACTGCCATTCTGGTGCTTCCAAGAAGCAGTCCAGAAGTTGTTCTGTCACTTCCCTGTTTATAAGAGCGACTGTCTGGACCAAAAGTGTTTTCTTGTACTGCTGGTCTCTGTGATCCATAGGTGTTGCACGTCCCGTTGCTTTCCTCGCCCGGTTCTTGTGGTAGTACTGCCAAACTTTGTTGATTTTGTTATTCTGTCAAAGTTCTGGTCTGTGATTCCCGAGTTAATGACCAGGATGTGCTGCAGGAAGGAGCCGTGACCAGGCTTATGGAGCAAACACCAGACCCTGGGCGTTGGTAGCTCCTGGGCCTCGTACAGCAGCTTGGCAGGTTAGCTGTGTGCCGCGGAGCCACGTTTGTAGTTAGACTGGGAGCTAGTCTTTTTTTCCCAACGCTGCCTTTTAAGCTGACCRTCTGTATTTAGATGCTGTTTATTAAAGTAATTTAATCCCTTTCTTATTCCTGTGTTTCCACRTTTTAGCTCATATTTTATTTATACCCCTATAAATGCGATTTTCTGGGTTAGGAAGCAGTGCACGTGTCTGACCTGAACGGTGTGGCCTTTAGGTGCCCGCGTGGCTCTGCCGGGTCGGGGGGGCCTTCCCGGGCGCTGGCGCTCCGGGAGCCGGCGCCTGCAGCCGCGGAGTCGGCGCGGGGGCAGCCGGCATGCGGAGGTGGAACCGGGCTCTGCTGCAGGCAGCGCCTGCAGGGCCGGGGCCGTTGCAACCCGCTCTCCACTTGTGTCCTCGCTTCGCTTGCGTAGCAGATTCCAGAGGAAACCTAGTGGCCTTTGTGCTGTTTATTCATAACCTCTGAGGGTCTGAAGCTGTTTTTGATGCTARGAAAGGAGCAGTAKYGTTATTTGTTCTGACTCTTGTCAGTCTTCAGAACTTCCTTGGTCCTCCCTCCCCTGCCCAAATCTATCAGTGTTGGGAGGGCGTCTTGTCTTGGTTAAGCCTCAAAGAGATGCTGAATTGATTAAAACGTTACCAGGACTACAGAAAACATACGTATTATTTGCAACTCACCTTTATTGGCTCCTGTTTCCAGGTCCTGARTCTTAGAACGCTGGTGGCAAAGATAAGGCTCAGCTTACATTTGTTGCCTTTTTTCCTGGGACCCTGATGGGTAGTTCGGGATTATGAGTTAATATGGATTTCATATGGACTTTAAAAAGATAGAGTAGGCCAGGTTAAGACTTCCATTGCCCTCCAATCTGTAATAAAGAGGGATACCCTGCAGATGTGAGAGAATCACCTCTTGGTTGGAGTGTGTGTGTTTATACCCAGCATTGCCTCGGGTTCCTAACCTGGTGTAGCCCCATTCTTGTCATAGGAGACTTTTGCGGGAGGAGGGAAAAAAAAGCCAGCCTTTATTTTCAGGAGAAAAGATTTTCCTGTGGTTAAAGCAGCTGCGAAACATTTCTTGTTTTGTGTGTGTCGATAGGCAGGAATGTGTGGAGCAGCTCCTGAGGAACATGTTTGATGGAGAACAGACTGAAAATTGCATAGTGAATGGAACACAGGTTCTTCTGACGCTGCTGGAAACGCGGCGCTCCGGGTAAGTCGTCCCTAGCAGGAGCGCTTCTAGGACCATGAACACTCACTGGTGCCGCTTGCGCCGTGGTTATCGGTGGAGCTTTGAAAGCCCCAAGGAGCTTCAGTAATGTCTTTGCCATTTTCAGTCTGCTGTGCAAGCAGTTTATTCTGTCTTCCCCCTCTATCTTATTTCCTGGTTTGATTATGTATATATAACCTTGTAAGTAATATAACTCTTTTCATAAATATAGCTAGTGTCTGTAAATGGTTATTGTTCAAGTTCACAGTTATTTTTCAGGAGATAATGACCACCAGGAACAGAGTGTCTGGTACCRTTTTAAGGTTTGGTCAGATCTTGACTGCGTGCTTTTCTTCTTTGCAGGGTGGAAGGACTGATGGACTCATACACTCAGGGATTTGAAAGGTCTTACACTGTCAATAGCAGCATTTTATACGGTATTGAACCACGGCTGAAGGACTTCCACCAGCTGCTGCTCAGCCCTCCCAAGGTAAAGCGTCCGCGCCTCCTCTCGGAGCGGGGGGCTGCTGAGCGGCCCAGCAGGCCTGCCCCCCCTTTGTGTTCCTGGGTGTTTCCTGAAAGCCCCACGTGCTGGAGAGGGCAAACTCTAGCTCATATCCCTGAGGAAAAGGTGTTGCGTGGTGTCTGTGAGTCAAGGGCTTGGGAACCAAGCGGGAACGCCTGGGAGTGAGCGCATCGTGTATGGGAAACCCGTAGAGCTTGTGTGAAGAGCTTGGGGAAGGAAGCAAGGGGATTTTTTATTAGGCCCAGTGGATATTTCGACTTCAATGCTCGATTTTGGAAGTCCAGCCCATTGGAGCAGTGTTGGCCACCTCTCCCTGGAGCGAGGGGGCTGGGGGAGCGGTGGTGTGAGGGGGTTCCCAAGGCGTCCAGTTCCTGCCCAAAGACCCAGCAGGACCTTGCTGAGGCCTCGCGATCTGTTTGTCTGGCAGAAAACAGCAATCCTGACCACGATCGGTGTCTTGGAGGAGCCGCTGGGGAACGCTCGTCTTCACGGATCCCGGCTAATAGCTGCTCTGCTTCACACAAACACTCCCAGTATTAATCAGGAACTATGCAGACTCAGTACCATGAACTTATTACTTGTGAGTAATATAGTGCRAGATACTGTGAGGGGGGGTATAGCTGTAAGCTGGGAATTGCTGGCTTTTTCTTTGATCTTTTCAGTGCCAAGGAGGACGTTTCATGTGTGCCAGCACCTAATTATTTCCCTAAAATGCTGAAAGTGGGATCATCCGGTCTCAAAGTAGCTTTTGTAGTGCAATTTCAGTGGTTTAGCGTGTCGGRAGGAAGCTCATGCTCCACATCCATTGCTCAGTAGCTCCGCGGTGTGTGCGGAGGAGCCTCGGTGCCGAGAGCCCTCGGTAGCGCGGGGGTGTCTTGTGGAGGCGGGTCCTGCAGTCCTGGGTGCAGGGCTTGCTGCCTGGCCGTGAGCGGGGACCTGAGGACTGCCACTGTAAGCAGGACAGTTCAGAAACTTACTATTTTTTTTCCCCTTGTTTATGATTTAGTTCATAGTTTTCACATGACTAAAGCCACCACAGAATAGGTAGTATATTTGTTTAAGGTGTCCGTGCTGCGAGCTCTGTGCATCTGTCAGAGTGTTCCCAATGTGGCAAACTGTCCTAGTGCAGTCGTTCGTTGATCAGTTAATGGGGCTGTGGTTTTATTTCATCTGCTTGTTACAAATGGGAAGATGTGGCCTCGAGTGGATATTTTTCTGCTTCTCGTTTTGTTTCAGGATTTATTTTTTAAATACACGTGGAATAACTTTTTGCATTTCCAAGTGGAATTGTCCATAGCAGCTATTCTCTCGCACTCTGTACAAGAGGGAAAAACTACTACTAACGACGTGGAAGGCAAAGAGGAGGTGGTGAATGGAAATGCGGCCACAGAGAGCCTGGAGAGCCCCGAAAACAGTACAGAAAATATCATGGTGACTCACGTAAGTCGGGTCATGTCACTTGAGAGAACTTTATGAGAARCCGTTCGGAAGAACGGAATTATCGGGAAGTGTCCAGAGGCATCGCTTGGTGCTTCTGGGTGGAAGTATTTTCGCTCTTGGGCGTTTGGTTTTTTTCATCTGGTTACAAAAGAAACCCACAACCAGGTCTGAATAACGGCGGCTGCAATTCCTGCGCGGTGGCGCTCACAATGAGGAGGTCTTGTAGGGTTTGCAAAACCCCTCGTGTTTTGCGCGGTGGCTCTTGTGACGCCCCCAGAGCCGAGTGGGGGTGTCTGAAAGCGGTGCTGTGTTCCAGGGACCCTCTGGGAGAGATTGTGGGAAAGCAGCTCGAGGGCTGAGCTCAAGTTGTGCGGGTGGAGGGAGGGAACCAGCAGCAGTGCCCGTGCTCAGCAGGGGCCTCCCAAGGCACGGGGCTGTCYTGGGCAGCCGTGTGAGATGTTCCTTCTCTCCCTTGTTCTTCCTCTAGCTGTTCCAGAAGTGCTGCCTAGTGCAAAGGATACTGGATGCCTGGGAAGCCAATGACAAAATACAGTAAGAAATTTGGGTTCAGAATACTATATTCTAGGCTGCAGATTTTGAATAATTCCTTGAAATCTTCTTTTATATATTTAATTAATTTACAGTTTGGACTGTTTACATGTTAAAAAAACCCCAGTTTTATCAGACTGATATACTGACATATAATTAAAATACTCCTAGGCATGGGAAAAAAATGCATTTAATGTTTCAATTCAGTGTCTCAAATGCACARTGCTTCTCTCTTCCTTTCTCAATGGATTTGACATGGCATTTTAACATAAGCTTCTATTATAGGCTTGCTCTCAGCACCCCCCCCTTCTTTTTAATKAATACCTATTGGGCTGATGATAACCACTTTTGTTGCTAGTCTCATTGCACAGCTGTGATTGTGCACTGTTTTGTGGGTAACAAACATCAGGGTTGCTGTGTAAAATTTTTCTCGCTTTAGTTAGATGGGAACTGGAGGCTGGGCATGTTTTATGTCGTACACAGATCCAGTSTCCACATAGAGAAGAATTTTGATGTCCAGAAATAAGTGCAYTTSAGYTATCAGAGRGGTGTCAGGTGGAGTGCTTTAAGARGTCTGATGCTGTGTGAGGGTTGCCSTGTGCACTAGCTGAGGAGATGGAGATGGAGTGAGGCACTAGGAGCCCCASGGTAAAGGATTCATGAGATTGGGAATTTAAAAAAGCAGCAAAGATAGTTCTGGAAATATATCTTCCTGTTGGGACGTGAAATTTGTGTTTGAGTTCTGTTGGTTTTAGGAATTSGGAATGTTTTTTGTGAAGGACTTTGTAGGTGCAAGAGCCTGTCTTGTGGGTAACCCGCGTATTCTTTTATTCTGCTCCCGTTGCCCTGCCTCGGTGACTAGGGTGAACAGCGCGTGGCCGTGGGGATGGGGCCGTGGGGATGGGGCCGTGGGGATGGGGCCGTGGGGATGGGGTTGTGGGGATGGGTGCTGCAGAGCTGCAGCTCCGCCCGGCGCCCCGCGGCAGGACCTGCCCTCGTGCTCTGGTTGTGGGAGCGTTGACACGAGCTGCTCTGTGCTCCTGTCCTGGCGCGCTGGCGAGCGTGAGAACTCGCAGGGTGCCGTGGCGGAGGAGCCCTTGGCCGAGCGCTGGAGCTCCTCAACGGGGGTTAATCGTGGCTGCGGGTGTGGGCGCTGGTTGAGCTGCTGCCCTTGYTAAAGGGCCTCGGGTGCTTACAGGGGCCTTTGCGTTGGTGCCGCTTCTCTGCGGGGGCTGTGCGGAGGGGTGAGGGTCCCCCTGCCCCCGGGTACCCGTCTGCACCGGCGTGGGGGGGGCAGCAGGGTCGGGGGCAGCAGCTCGCGCAGGCGGCGCTGGCCGTCCCCGCGGAGGCAGGAGGCGGAGGTTGCCCTCCCGGGGGCGGCTGTCGGAGCGGAGGCCGTCGGCCGTTGCCTGCGGAGCGGATGTCGCTCACCGTGTGCTGCCTCTCGTGCCCCTGCGCGGAGTGGCAAAGGGAAGGATGAAGCCGAGCGCGGCAGGGCCCCGGGCCGATGGTGCCGCCGGGGCTGGTGCCTTCCCGTGGCGCGAGGGGCTCTGCTGCGTGCTGCTCGAGGGAAGGCTGCGTGTGCACCCCGAGACCTGCTAGCCTCAGGAGGAGTCTTCCCGGGGCTCAGTTTGTGAGGGTTCTTTTCCCCTTTGCTTCGATTCTGACCCACTGGTTGCGTCTGAGGTTGCGTCAATGCCGTGTGCTCCGTCAAGCAGTGTTGCTTTCTGGGTGGAAAAGCGACCCCGTGGCTGCTTGCACTTAGTTCAGGCCTCTCATCTTATTTGTAAGGGAAAACCCCAATGGTTTTACATTAATCTCTTTTCTTCACCCGTATTCCCGTGCTCGTATTCACMTTCATACTGCCAGTAAAAGTCAGTAGCTTTTTCAGTACCAGTGATGTAAATTCTTCCTGTTGTAGTGTGCTGCCTTTAGGGAAGCTAAARCGGGCTGGTTTATCTCCATGGCCGTGTCTGCCCGGGCGCGGGGGGCGGAGGCGGCGGCGCCCGGCCGCCCCTGCTGCCCCCGCCGCTCTCTGTGCGCAGGGCGGAAGGAGGGATGCGCCGGGGCAACATGGGCCACCTCACCCGCATCGCCAACGCCGTGGTGCAGAACATGGAGAAGGGCCCTATGCAAACGCAGATCAGCGACTTCATCAAAGGTAGGCTTCGCTTGCGCTGCTTCACCCACCTGAATTTACTCAGGTATATAGCTTCTTTCCTGCTCTCCTTTCTTTCTTTTTTTTCTTTTTTAATTGACTATTTTTTGCAGATCTTTTCAGAATACTTTCAGTACTTTATGTTTCACGAGACTTCCTGTTACAATGGAAATGACTCCTGGTTAAATATTGCAAATTCCCTTATCTTAAAGACACGTTTTGACCAAATTCTGCTGATCTTTGTTAGCGCACAGTCCTGCACAGTCCTGTTGAACTTTCTTTTTAACCMGATTTTATCCTTTTTGTCCTGAAGAATACTTCTTTTTCATCCGGATTTGTGTGTACCTCGGTAGTGTTTATTTACAGCGTCCTGGGTTAGTGTTTGTGGGTGGTGCCTCACGTAACTGTTCATTGTCACGCCTGTTTGAGAGGGTGACACAAGTAAATGATCCCGGGCCCGGCCTCTCTGCGTGTCACACGTGTTCACACGGTCGGGTTTGCCCGTCGCCGCTTCAGGRCCTTCCGTTGTGACAGCTAGTTTCATCTCAGAACTAGTTTTAAACTCAGAAGTTTTGGGTGAGAGGAGGTAGGATTTTCTCTTGGCATCAGTTAAGGTAACACAGGGCCACAAATGTGACTCAGTTTCCTTGTTTGTAATGGATTGATCAAATACTGGTGTGGTAGCTCAGTCTGTTGTCATTTATGCGTTAACATGGAGAAGGAACAAATGTGTTAGGAAAGGCTGAACGTTTCAGCAGCCACCACTCTTCCTCTCCATTGTATCACCGTGGAAGAAAAGAAAAGAAAAGAAAGAATAGAAAAGAAAGAAGCAGAGCTCAGCTCGCCCAGCCGCTGGGTTTCAGCGAGTTGCAGTGGAAGTTCTTTGGGTTCAGCCTGCTGTAATTGCCCAGTGAGCTGGGATGGCTCAGAGCAGTACCCAAGCTTCCCGTTTCTGCAGAATTTGCCGTTTTTAGGAAGCCACAGCTAAATGTGACTCGTTGAGCAGCTGCTCTGCTTGGTTCGTGTGCAGGCGGACGTGCCTGCCAAAGGCTTCGAGTAGCCAGCGCAGGGAGCCGAGATGCTCGGGCAGGCTCGCTGGGTTTTGTTAATGTTGTGGTAAATGCATCGTAGGAGGAGGTCGGCCCTGTTCATTAAGGACCAGGTAGTCCCCAAACCACTGCCCTGGACGAAGCTGGTGTTCCCAGCACAGGGGAGACAGGGGGGCTGAATGGTTGTCCAGGCTGACGTTGATCTGCTCTCAAACTGTGACCGTTTTGATGGGGACCTTCCCATTGCAGAGCTACCTGAAGACTGCAGAGGGAGATGGGAGAGTTTTGTAGAAGAGACACTGACGGAAACGAACAGGAGGAATACGGTGGATTTGGTGAGAGGAATGACATCCTGCGTTTTTCAGATTTTTCCCATCAGGCYTGTTATTTTCTGAGTTTTCTTTAATAGAAAACAGCAGTATTGATGGTCTTTCCTTGGCTTTCCCCTGCGCTTACGCTTGTGTTTTGTGCTTCCAGGTGAGCACTCATCACCTGCACTCTTCCAGTGAGGATGAAGACATCGAGAGTGCTTTTCCCAATGAGCTCTCCCTGCAGCAGGTGAGGCGGCAGCGAGTCCTTCCCTGCCCCGGTTGTGTCTCTGATTCCCCTTCCATCCTGCCTTCTGCAGATCAGCTCCCTACTCTTACTCTTGGTGTGCTCGGCTGGTTCTGTTTCCAGTATAACTCATTACGTAGCAGACACCAGTCTAGTCTCTGGGCTGGGCAAGAAC
>PTEX01000516.1:72591-109204 GCA_003342815.1 Eudromia elegans | reverse complement strand
ATTTGCTGTGCAGCAATGCTGGGTGCCAGAACGTCCCCCGATTTGCTGTATGGTGATGCTGGGTGCCAGCTGAAAGCAGTCAGGAGGGCCATGGTGCCGGGGTCATGCAGCACACTGTGCTGTGCAGGTCGGGTCCCAACGGCACGGGGGTGCCTCCTCCCCTCTGCTTGGCAGGCGTGCTGCTGTAGGCAGAGGTCTAGAACATGACGTACAAAGAGAAGCTGAAGTACTTGGGACCATTTAGCTAGGAGAAACAAAGATTGCTTGGAGACCTATGCCTCGTCCTACAAGGAGGAGGGATATGTAGAGGAAGTGAAAAATACCTTCTTGGTCTCCATAGTGGGTTATGATACAGCAGATTTCATGTTATATTGGGGAAAAGAAACACATGAAAAAACAAAACAAGATGATGTTTTAGTAGAACAGTGAAGCAGAGKAATTATTTTCCAGGAAAATTTCACAACTTTCGTTGGAAAAATTTAAGAGCAGGTCAGGGAAGCATCTGTCCAAGACTCACAGAAGTCTGAGTGGTCCTGCCTTGAAGAGGATGTTTGGACGAGGTGATTTCCTGAAGTTCCTCCGTTCCCTGTGATTTCAGTGCCTCCGCAGAGTACCCGTTTCCAACAGTTAAGCTGGCTGGTTGTGGACACCTTTATGACAGCACTTTCTGTGTTCTGCTGTTCAGGCCTTCTCAGAGTACCAGATCCAGCAGATGACAGCGAACTTTGTGGATCAGTTTGGCTTCAATGATGAGGAGTTTGCAGACCAGGATGATAATATCAAGTAAGTTTATAGAGCTTTAAGAGCATGCTGTATATTTAGCATTTAAGACTGTTTGCACCTAATCTTTCTTCTGCTGGTTCAGGTGTCAAATGAAGCTCAATGCTGCTTCTTTGGCTTGAGGGAGCTAAAAAAAAAGGGCTGATCAATGTCTTGGAAAGCAGATTTTTTTCCCCACAGTGATTTTTCTTTTTCAGGATTATGTAGCTGATCTATGGCAGCTGTTGACCCAAGGAAAAGCTCTTCATTTTGAAGAGAAACATTCCTAGTAAAAAATGCAAATCTGTATTCTGGAATACATGTGTTTGTACAGAATGCAAAGCACTAGAGCTAASTCTAGGCAATTATACAGCTTCTCTCCTATGCAATTAAGTCCTTACTTAAATTAGGAGTAGAAGAATGGAGAACGATCTGATGAAGTCCACAGAAAATTCAACCCTTCTGTAAGGAAACATAGATAAACCTGGACCAAATAATCATTAAAAGAGGGAAGCTATGGGTGGGCTTAATGATAGGTAACTTGCTGAATTCAGTGTTCGAAAGTGCTGTTTTTGTAGAAGAACTGCTGTAATCTCATTCAAACTACACATCGTCTCGCCTCAAGAACTGTGGGCAGGAGCATYGGTCGGCGCTCTGTGGATCCCTGCTCGTCTGGAGCAGTTGGGACGTGGCGGCTCGGTGCTGGCCCTGCTGTGAGGAGCGCTGCGGGACGTTGCTCAGTGTGTGGTTTCTGGTGGCCGTTTCGCCCTGCCCTCCCTGCTCTCGTGGCAGTGTGTCACAGTCGGGAGGAGGGTTTGTCACCCGGGCTGGCCGAGCCRCGCGGGGGCACCTGCTCTAATTACATCCGCAGGGGTGACACTCACAAGCCAGCAGGTCCTGCCGTTCACTGGGCCAATGCTCCAGCACCCGCATGGCCTCCCGTTCAGATTAAAATAGACACCTCTAACCCGGAAAACTACATGCCAGATAGCTCTGACCCTTGGGTTATGGGCCCAGAATGGTCCCGTTTGATTTATTGAAGGTGCTCTTGCGKTTTTTTTTTYTTGGACTACAATTTTAGSAACTCYTGGACCTTGTGAAGTACATTGAGTGGAATGCCAGTCCGGAGAGTTCAGGTGCTTCCGAGGTGCCTTCAAGCACGGGCCAAGTGGCCTTGTCCTGAAGGCTGCCCTGTTTGCCAGCTCGGRGAGTCTGAAAGCCCTTGGAGTGTTGGAGAGTCGATTGAGGCGTTTGCCGTGTAATGGAAAGTTGTGCTGTAACGTGGAGGAAGGTGCTGGGGCCAGCGTTCCTGGGGCTTGTTTTATTTGTTTGCTTGGTTGTCTTGTTTTTACCTCTCAGACTAACGAGAAAGTTTAACTGAGTATGAATTACTTAGTTCTACACATGAAAAAAATAGAATTTTAGCTTATTGTGAGATAGCACGAGATATTGAACTTGTGTGCGTGTGGATAAATGGAAAGAGTGACCTGTTGAGAACTCCTGTAGATGTGTATGTGTGCACCAGGGTGCGTAGTGAAACTGAGGGTGAAACCGAGAAGGACCTGGAGCTGAGACGTGCCCTCGGTGCCTGCGTGCTGACGAGAGAGGAAAACGGAGCATCTTCCCCAGTGTGCTGGGGCGGAGCATCCCGACACTGGGGCTGGGCCGGGATGAGAGCTGTGAAAAATACAATTTTGAATATTGCCAGTGTTAATTGTACTTCGTGTCCTGGTGGTTTGGAATAACTTTTTTTCCGCCCCCCTGCTAACTAAACAGTCTCCTTAATGGGAAATAATTCCCTCCAAAGTTAGGAGTTTCTGGGTTCATTGAGCAAATAGCGTCTTGGCGCAGACGGTGCCGGACTGCCGCTGCGTTGGGCCCTGCAGCACCCTCTGCTGCCCTGAGAGCCCGGACCCGTGCGCTGCACCAGACACGGGGCTGGCCAGGGGCTCGGCAGCCGCCGCAGGGCGCGCGGCCGGCGCCGCCGTTCCCGAGCACCGTGCCGTTATGGAAGAGGGAACACGCGAGCCGGCCGCTCCAGCCCCCGGGACGGGCGCTCGCTGCGCAGGGTTTCTGCCCCTGGACCGTGYCTCGTTCTGAGGAACCGAATGGATTGCGTAGCTGGGCGCAGGGATGGAATTTCAGACGCGTCTTCCTCTGTTTTCTATTTTTAATTAATTATGAGTGAACTTTTCTTTTTTTGTAAGCTTTGATTCTGCTTGAAGAGGGTCACTGGAAACTTTGGAGATAGCCCATACGCTGCCTGAGCACTGTAAGAGCTGCAAGATAACCAGTCATTGGCTGTGGTTGCCTTGAAGGCTCAAAATACCTCGTCAATAAGATAATGCTAAAAATCATAARCTATGGAATGTAGGAATGAAAATCCTACTTTTTTAAATATTGAAAAATATGAAGTAATCACTCTTTCCTTTGAAGAAGAGGAAACCATTGCACTGAGCACAGCAGTGAATGTTCAAGGAGCAAATGCAGCAGATGTTGGGCGGTCACGTGAAGTGTCTCTGTGGTTGGTTGGCTGTCCGTTGGGCTAGCACTGAGGCTCCAGGTTGTCGTTTCTACTCCGGGCCATCACTGAAGTTTCTCTCCCTTCTTTTTACAGTGCTCCTTTTGACAGGATTGCAGAGATAAACTTCAATATCGATGCGGATGATGACAGTGTAAGTGCGTGGTTTGGGCTGTTTATTTAATAAGATGGTCCTACCGAATTAGCTAATGCTTGAATCAGCTGAAGTCATTCTGAAAGAAAGCAGGTATTTAGCAAATAAAAAAGGCCCTAGTGTCCGAGTCCGGCTAAAGAATTCAGAGCACTAAATGTGTCCCTGCATTTTCTTGCATTGGCCAGAGCCTTCCAGAGTTTTGCTCCTTACGCTGGAGGAAACCCTGCTGTCTCCCTGCAGTGCGAGTCTCTTGGTGGTGTTTTCATTTGGATAACGTGGCCATGCACACAGCAGCCCCACGGGAGCGTCCCCAGCACCGCGAGTGCTGCAGAAGGCCGCGAGCAGCGGGGCAGCCCGCGGGGGCAGCGATGGGCCRGGGGGGCCCTCCTGCCCTGGCAGGGGGGCTGCTTTGGGGCACGCTGAGCCCTTCCTGCTTCTCTTTCTGCTTTCCCACATCTGAACGCTGCTTGTTGCTTAGCTTGAGAGGAAGAGCGAAGTAAATGGAGGCACCCCCATGGCACTAGTTGTGTACGAACCCTGCTTGTGACCTTGCTCCTCAGCAGAATTCTTGTCTCCTTCTCCAAAAGCAAGGGAYGTGATTTCTCTTTGATACTCCTTTAGCCCAACGCTTCCCTCTTTGAAGCCTGTTGCAACGAGCGGATCCAGCAATTTGATGATAATGAGGAGGAAGAAGATATCTGGGAAGAGAAGGAGATAACCTATGCAACCCAAGTTAAATCCAGGACAAGGTAAGATGAAACACAGTCTTTTTTCCTTCCGAGTTCTGTGAAGCTAAATTTCAATGAATTGTTATTTGTTAATCATGTTCTCTGAAGTCTATTTCTTGCATAAAATAGTTTTACGGGTCACGCTTCTCCTCCCCAGCCCTCTCCAAAAAAGGTGGTTGTCTTGAATGAGAGAAAAGGATGCAGAGTGAGGGACTGCAGCGTGAGGGAATGCGGTAATGAGAGAAGCACCAGTGTGTCGAGGCTGCTATTACAGAAAAAAGCAGTTTGGAAAAGTTCAAACCTGAGGAAAGAGTCTGTTCTGCCAGGAGGAAACTGAGAAGCCTGTAAGAGTGAGGCCAGGGCGTGGACGAGACTTTCCAAAAGGTCCAGCAAAAAGAGTGTTTTGCACGGCAGTCAGGGGCTCCCGTGGTCCGTCTCTGGCACTGCCAGTCATTTGGCGTTTTCCAGCTCTTTGATATAGTTAGCATATTGAAGTTGTATATATAGTTGCAAATTTAAAATATGAATACATGATGCAAGAAAAATGGTCAACACCATAAATTTATTTGCTTAGTAAACTGTTTTTTTACTAATGCACATTTTATTAGCATTTTGKTTTTGTCACAGTAGTAATCACTTTGTTTGCCACCGTTTTGTCTGGTCTTACCAATCCCCAGGCCTGCCTGTTTCCCATTCCCCCTGTGCAAATGTCTTTTGACGAGCAGAACTCTTAGGGACTTGATTCCTGGTGTCGCTTCTCTGCGGTTTGTAAGTTTTGAGGACATAAGTCCTGTAGAAGGGATTCAGACGTCAGCCGATGAGTTCCCAGCTTGGGCTTGCTCTGAATTGCCCTGCAAAATACGCATAGGGTCTGTGTCCCCTGCGAGTGCGAGGCAGGGACTGGGGCCTCCCGTGCGTGCAGAGGGGGTGCAGTCATAGAGCCATGGGGTGGCTGGGGTTGGAAGGGRCCGGTAGAGGTCATCTAGTGCAGCCCCTGCACGCGCAGCCGCCGGCGCCCGTGGTCCACGTGAGTGCCACGGCTTGCAGGCTGGGGGGTTGAGCCTTGACAAGGGTGTGAAGTGATTGTCCATGCAGATCAGCCAGTGCCATTTAGACACTGTAATTTCTTGCTGATAATTTGTTTTCCTTCTTATTTAATAACTATTAGGTGCTAATCTTTCATCTCTTGTGTCCATCCTTTGAATGTAGGAAACATGACAGCATATGTGTCTTAGTTGCTGTTTCATATGTATAAAGGGGAATATTCTTCTTTTCCATATTATTTCATTTATGGACATTTCCTCTCATCGTGTTTATTTTTAGTGTTTTAAATGAATTTGAGGTACTCTCAGGTTATTTAATTAGTATATTGTATTCATATTTTTCTTCGGTATCAAATAGAATGTATATAATGGTACCTACTTGCATCTGCCTATATGCATCTGATTTGGTGGGTGTTACACTCCCTTTTTTTGTTATTTTTACAGTTTTTGTCCCTTTTTCTCAGTGTGGTAGTGCTGTTGAGTTTTGGGGTTAAATCAGACTTTGTGATCTGCAAAGAAAAAATGCTTTTTTTAGATTCTTACAGAGTGCATCTAACACTATTTGAGTAGTGTTTGGTTTATAGAAACGATGAAGAATTGCTTGTGTAGCAGCTAAATAGTGCCTGGTGGGGAGTTTCGTAAAGCAAAGTGCCTGAGAATGGCGCAGGAGCCGGAGGAGGCCTCGGCGGGAGGCCACGTGGAGCAGCGCTGGCCCGGGCCTGCGGGGAGGACCCTGCGGGGGCCGGGGCCGGCTGTGCAGCGGTGCCGTGGGGACGCGGGGCCTCGGTCCTCGCCGTGCGCCCAGGCCGTGCGCCCAGGCCGTGCGCCCAGGCCGTGCGCCCAGGCCGTGCCAAGCCGCGCGGTGCCGCCCCGGGCCCGGAGCAGGCGGCTGCTGCACGAGGTCTTCCTGCCTCCGCCGTGCAGGTTCGGAGCGTCCCAGACCTCGGAGGGCTCCTCCAAGAGCGACCTGGAGAACGGCGGTCACGATGGCAGCGTGGACTCGGAGGAGGAGGAGGAAACGGAGCAGCCGCTGCCTCCCGCCTCGGCCAACGCCGCCAGGACCGGCACCCCTGAGCAGAAGGACTCTGGCTCCGCGGAAGGTAAAGGGTGGCCGCGGGCTCGCCCCGTGCGGTGCGCGGTGCTCCCGGCGCAGCAGCGACGCGCGCGGTGCCGGCCTGCCCGCTGGCCGAGGGGGCGCGGGAGCCGCAGCCTCCGTGATGTGCCCCGCAGTGCTGGAGCCTGAGCCCTGCCCTGCCGCTTCTGCAGGGAGGTGCTGCTCCGCGTGCACCAAGGCAGCCACTCGGAGACGTGTGGTGTTGTTAGCTCCTTCAGTATGAAAGCTTAAAGCACAAAAAGAACGGAGGGTTGCGGCATGAACGTCTAACGTGCGTTGCCGAGTGTCTGCACACCCATACGCCTGCCCGCGGTGCCCGCCCGCCGTGGGCCTGCGCGGCGCCGTTGGGAGCAGTGCTGCGTGTTGGCGCGCTCTGCTCCCCAGACTGCCTCTCTCCTATCCGTGCTGTAGTGGCTGCTCTGGTGCAAGTGTTCTCAGTTTTGGAAGTGGTAACTGAATATAAACCGTATCTGTTTTTGTAATGAGCTCTCTGCAGCCATTTCGAAGTCATTAGTTTCAATCCTTGCTAGGAAGACCCAGTAAACCCCACTGGCCGCCTGCGCTACCGGACATCRCTGTAATCGCTCGTTAGACGCTCGGGCTCCAGTTCTGGTCCGGTTTCTGAGTGGCCCCGGTGGCTCTGAGTGAACCTTGGTGGCTCTCCCAGGCTCGGGGTTTTGGTGTGTGCCAGTCAGACCTCGGCCTTGCGAGTAAATTCTCCTCGAGAGCAGGTCGGGAAAGCGCTGCGGAAAGATGGGGGATCTGTAGGAATGCTCTAACACACACACAAACAGTAGCRCAAGGGACTGAACCTTGAAAGCCAAGTCCTGTGCTTAGTACTTCTCCAGGTCACTTCTGTGATCTTAAACACTTTAATCCGTGCATCATTTCTCTACCTGTAATTGCCAAGATTAAACAGTTAGTGTCTGAAACAGTTGAAAATGACACATCTTGACTTTTGGCAAGGAGTTGATGTGTTTAAACAGTCCAGTTGAAAGTCTCTGGCTTGGAGAATAAAGAAATTCTTAAGGACATTTTCCTTAATTAATGCTTCTTTCTTGTGGATAACCATATTTGTCAAAAAAAGGATTTTCAAGTTGATTGTCTGTAATGTCGGAGAGAGATGATGAAGAGGTTCCCGTCTTTATTGTCTCTTCCTCATCTGGATGAGCCCTTTGGAARATGGGGCAAAGCCGGAGGTGGTGAAGCTGGTAGGAATTCCCGTGTGCTGCTTGTGTCCGCAGGCGCCGGCTGGACCGCGGTGTTCGAGCCCGTCAGCTCCAAGCCCCTGGCGCCCTGTGTTGCCATGGACGTCGGCTCGAGCGTGTGGGATTCCGCAGCGCCCGCGAGCACCGCGCCCGAGGAGAAAGGATGGGCAAAATTTACAGACTTCCAGCCTTTCTGTTGGTAAAAGAGGCAGAAGCTCGATCTGTTTCKCTATGGTTTTTGAATGAAAGAATACTTGAAATAGGGCTTGAGGGAGTTCATTTGTTGTAGTCTTATTTTCTTCCCCTTCCATTCTCCCTCCTGCCCCTTTTGCTTTGTTATATGTTCTGCRTAGTCTTTGTTAGGGCTTCGTACTTCGCTGGCATTAGTACTCGTGACACAGGAGTGCAGTGTGTATTGCCGCTGCTGCTAGGCGGCAGCCTTAGAATAAGTAAAGAAATAAGTTCAGAAAGTTCAAGATATCGGTGTAAAGCAGCAGTGACAAGCAGAGCAGCTGTACTTCGTTCTCAAGGCTTTTTCCCTCCGTAGCTCTGAGTCGGGTCCACGATGCAGTTCYCCTGTGGACACAGAGAGCAGCGGTTCAGATGGGAACCCAAAGCAGAGCCAGGACAAGAACTGTAAGTGAGACTGGCAAGACGAAGCGGGTTCTGATGTGGTTTAAACTGTTTGAGGGAACGCGCCCTGGGCCTGCGGAGGAGCGCGGCCCCCGGCGCTGCCCCCGGCGCTGCCCCCGGCGCTGCCGGCCCTCCTCGCTTCAGCAGCTCTTCTGTGCCCACCTCGGGCCATTGCCGTAATACTCGGTAATCCTGAAGGTTTGGAGGGGATAGTCCTGTCCCCAGCAAAGGTGTCCAGTTCAGGATGGAAAATGTTGATGTCACAGAGAGCATTCCTTTGTAAACGGTTGGAAAGTTCGCTTTTTAGCCAGATGCTTGATAGTAATAACTCCTRCCAAAAGTTAAAAGGCTCTGGTAAGTTAGCCTGTTGGTCACTGTGCCTGACCAGCTGCTTAGCATTGGTCTGATTTATTTCCCTCCCCTTTTCTGAGTAAGGAAAAAACACTTGACAGAGGCCCATGGTGGAACTAAACTGAACTTTTACCTGTGGAGACAGCTGAGAGGTGGGTAGTGCCCAGCGGAGAGCACCCGGCCTCGCTTGGTCGCGCTCCTTTTCCAGCCTCGTCTCCCAGCTGAGCTCCGGGTTCAGTCCTAAGGCTGCAGCGCTTTGGCTCTTGGCAGCCACGCRCGTGGAAGGGAAAACCACCAGCAGCAGCAAAGGAGAAGCTGCTTTGGCTTCACCGTAAYGCGTCCTCAGAGCAGCTGGAGTCAGCAGACGTGCCGTGGACCAAATCCATACCATGGCCGTAAKCCTCCCCCTGGAGTACCCGTCTCCCGGGAGCCTGGCAAGGGCTGAAGGGGGAGTCTGCTCGGCCTGTCCTGAGCACAGGCATGAGGGCTCGGGGCTTTCCTGACACAGGAAAAGAGGATTTGTTTTTTTCTTTTTGTTTGGTCCTATAAAAAATAGTGCTGCCTGCTGTGGGATCTGCACCAACCCCCTGATCTCCAAATGTGTTGTGATTCTCAGCCTTCCATTTGCTACTGCCCAACTTACCGAGCTTGTCCCCACGGAGCCGTCCCCAGGCTTTGTTCCTGTTGCAACGTGACTTTCCCTCTCTCCAGCCAGTGCTGCCTCTCCCTGCGTCTGGAACGTCTGTGTCACCMGGAAAGCGCCGCTGGTGGCGTCCGACAGCAGCTCCTCGGGAGGCTCCGACAGCGACGACGAGGACGACAAGGCCGATACTGTCACGGAGACCATCAGCACCGGCTCGGGCCAGGAGACCATCCAGCTGACCATGGATGCAAAGAAGGAGAAGGCCGTTTTCACGAGGTGCGGAGGGCGTCGCGCGCGGGGCAGCGCCCCGTCCTGGGCCCGGGGAGCCCCTCTGGGGATTAATGCGCTCCTGCTCCTTTCCAGCCCGGTTCAAAGTGTCCTGTGCAGAGATGTCCTGCGACTCTTCGTGTCACGTTGTGATCAAGTACTTACAGTGGGTTTATTGTAGTAAACGCGCATGGCTCATTTTAGCCATTGACACGAGTTACAGAAGTGTCACACTGACTGGCTGCAGCTCTGGCCGGGCTCATGGCCCGGGGTTAGRTCCCCTAGGGATTGCAGGGTTAGATCCCACAGAAAATTCCTGCGGAGCCTCCAGCRATGGATATGCAAAGCCTGGCATGGAGTCAGGGCAGTCCTGCAGGAGGAGGGTTTAAGTGACTCAAACCATCATTTTTCCCTTATTGTCAGAGTGGAACATTATAGACAATAAATTATAAAATTGCAAAATACCAGAATAAGATAGAATAAATACTGAAACTTCTTAACTTTTGGTTATCAAGCAGCCTGGTTAGAACTGTGTCCATCTAATCTATCATACTCTTATCATTTGAGAGCTGCAGTTGCTTTTGAAAACAGTAAGCTTTTAGTTCCTTTTGGCATGTTCACAAATTTTACACAAAATTAGGGTGTTTGGATTTTTCCTTATATTCCTTATAAATATTTGGGTTGTAATTTTGCTAGTTGGGAGTCGCTGTGTTTTATGCMTCTAATTCAGGAAGAGGTATTTCTGCTTTATAGAGCTGTGGCTCTGTGGCCCTGTGTGGGCAGTGGGCACGAGCTGCTTGGCGTGCCCGGCTGCCCCTGCAGATAGCTGCTGGGGGTTCGAAAGCCGGGCTCTAAAACAAGCAGGCACCCATAACAAGTGAAGTGGAAGAGGAGGAAGTGCAGCGCAGGTGGGTTTGGTTATGCAAGGCTCAACGGAGCTTTTAATAACTGCTTTTTATTTTTGATGCCTACCTTAAACRTCTGTTGGGTGCCAAATGCAGCGTTCAGCAGTCGTACCCTCTGGAATAGCCTGCAACGCGTTCCTTCTGGTTCTGCTGGAGCGTTCCAGGGTGTGATTGCCAAGTTAATTCTGTTGTCTCTCTATGCAGTAATCTTTACTGTTGTCTTTTTCTTCCTTTCTTTGCTTTCTTTCCGTTTCCGCCTCTCTTGCTGCCCTTCTCYCTTGCTGTGGGTATTGCTCAGAATATTTAGACCTGCAGCCGGAGGGTATGTATCCTGGTGACCTCTCAGGGTTCCAAACATCCACCGGACACGTAGTTTCTCCCCTTAGTGACTTAATTCCGGGTTGGACACAGCGCTGGGAAAGCTCCTGTTTTTACAGGCAGTTAAAACAGATCCTAGAAATCATCTTTTGAACAATGGCCCTTGAGGCTCCTCAGCGCTTTGAAGAGAGCGTGCGTGGCAACGTGTGCTAACGCGCCGGTAACCCCAGTTCCGGGGTGCAGAGGGTGCGTGCCTCGCGTGCCCGTGAGCTGCTGCCCTTCCGCCTGCTCCTGAGCTCTTTCTGCAGATAGGAATTTGTTTCACGTGGAAAGGAAAATTCACGTCCTGTTCCGGATGGCTGTAGGAGAGCCTTGTGCTCGGCAGTCTGCTCCCGCACCCCGTGTTAGATTTGCTGTCTCTTGTTATCAGATGGGGGTGAGGGTACAGCAGAGCCTCTTGAGACCTCCTCGTAAGAGCACTGCTCAACGTTTCTTTTACTTCTGTGGTGGTAGCTRTAACGCAATACCGGACACAGCATCCAAATCAAAATTCTTTTTGTTTGTTTTGGTTTTCAGTTTGCTTTTAGTTTTAAGTCGTGGGTSGTTACTAGTTACCTTCTAGAGCCTACCGTGCAGGTGGGCTTTCCCGGCCCGCGCACCCGAGCCAGCAGCCGCCGGTGATTGCAGGTGAGCTCGGAGACGAGCAGGGCGGCGCGGCAGAGCCGTGCGCGAGGGGCAGCGGCCGAGCAGCAGGGCAGGGGGGCTGCGGTGGAGCTCAGCGCCTGTCCCCAGCTGCAGAGACTGGACACTCTCAGGGCTGTGAGCTGCACGGCGGTTGAAAGCGTTCGGATGACTCCCTGTGCTTGTTTAACTTGCTCYTCTACTAACTGCTGTCGTTTAACAGACCTCTGAAGGTCTCCTGCCTCCGAGGTCGAGGGGAACGTTTACGTCGGATCCCGCGCCGTGTGGCTGYGCGGGGTTTCAGAGAGCTCCGCGGCGCTGGAGCTGGGGGCGGCGATGGCTGCGGGGTACCCACAGTGCCGGGATGCGGGATAACGGCAGGCTGAGTTCAAGCGGGCAACCCGGGAGCTACAAGGACGTTAAAAACACCTGCAGCCGCTGCGGAGGTGCCGAATGAGTCCCTGAGCGGGGCCGTGAAGGGCTGGAGCCCGCAGCTTTGGCTAGGAAGGTTTCCTGGTTCTTCTGTTTATTGACTTTGAGCAACAGCCTAAATAGTTACAGGATTTGCACTGAGGGTGGAAAGCAGAATAAGGAATGCTGGTGTGATAGGGTTGGAAATGACTTGCCATTTCCGCGTCTGTGCCCCTAATTTCTAACTGTACAGTATTAATCCAAGTTTTTGCATTTCTTCTTCCTTATTTCCCAAAGCTGACCGAAGTCTTTCCCTGCCGAGCTGCTCACATCAATTTTCCAGCAGCTCCTTTAAAGATGAGCTGCGTAAAGAGAAAGGAATCACAACTTCTGCCCTTTATGGTACAGGGATTTGGGATGTTTGTAACTTGTAATTTCTGTCTTGTTTTATTAACGTTTCCCAAGCTCCTGATGCTTTTTTCTTTCTAATCTACTTTTGTTGAAAGCTGTGTGTGTTTGCTGACAGCATCACCCCATTGCCTCCTCTCCTGAGTAGCCTTGACCAGAGATCAAATGGGAACACGAGTATTTTGATAAGCAACAGAAAAAAGAAATTCTAGGAAGGAGGCTGGATTCCACCTGAACAGTGGTGCTTCTTTCTGTTTTTAAAAAATGTATTTCTTTCCTGCCTGTTTAATTCCCGTTCTCAATCCGTACATCCCTGAGCTTTGGCAGGAGGTGTTGCAAGCGCTGCAGTGGTTCTCTTAGAACTGAAGCACAAACGAGACTAAAACAGTGATGTCTCTATTTGGGAAGTTTGGTGTTTCTCCAAAATCACCTTAGAGGTCTCCTCTTTTGTTCCAGTTTGTCTGCAGTTTTAGGATGAGAATGCTCAGCTTTCCGTCCAAGCGCGGGGAAAGCCTCAAATTCCCTCTGCAGAAACAGCTCTGCAGCAGCAGCGRCTGGCCCTGGTTGCTCCCGGTGCTGCGGGCACGGCCTCGGCGGGAGCGCCCGGCCGCTCCCTGCACGCGGCTGCACGAGGACGCAGCACCCGCTCGCGCAGCAGGGAAGAGCCGCCCCCTTGGCCAGGCCGGCCGGAGCTACGTTGTCACAGTGGATGTTTCGAGCTCGCCCCTCTGGGGACACGTTTCCTCGCTGTGCCTGCATGACGTCTAGACGGGCTGCCGCGCGTGAAGAGCACGGAGAGTCGGCGCCCGGGCACCGCTCTTGTGGCTTGTCCTGCCGGCTGACTGGGCATGGTTGCCGAATGCTTGAACGGGTCATGAGGGAAGAACGAGCATGCGGGGGAAGTTGGGCGGGGGGCATGACCACAGCGTTTTTGGGAAAAATGGCCGTATATCAGCATGCTTTTATTGGGAGAGAAAAGTAAAAGCCAAGTGACTAAACTGAGGTCCAACTGCAGTGATAAAGTCTATGTTTTCCAGCTGAAGATGAACGTTTAGTGCCGTGATTGGCACAGATTGGATCTGTTATGCTGGCACATGTGTTGGCTTTATGCTGTAAGATTGCATGTCGTTTTGGAAGTCAGACCTCCCATGTTTGTGCCTGTCTAATTTTACTCCCCAGCGGATACTTTACTAGTTTATTGTGTATTTTGCATGGCTGCTGTTGCATCTCTTACTTTGTGTCTTTTGGTTGACTGTTGCAGAGCCTGGGTTTTAAGGACTTGCTTATGGGCTCAGCATGACACTTGTGTTTAGGTACGCCTTCATCCAAGTCTTGTTTCCTTCTTCACAGTGCTGCTGCTTTTCTTAGCGTGCCATTGCAGTGCTTTGAGGTCTGTGACACTTCCTATTAAATGTTTGGCAAGRAGAGCATATCCAGTGTGTCCCAGAGAGCGTGGGAGGTGGGCAGAGTTGAACCGAAGGCTGTTTTATTTAGTAGCAAATCCACTCTTTCCTGAAGCACTTGAAGCTCTTGGATCCCTCGTGACCAGAGCCGGAATTCCTGCCAATTGCAGTAACAAGGGGGGCAGATCAGTGCTGCRCTTTGAGCAGCACTAAAAGCTGCATTGGTGCTGAATGCACTTGCCTTGTGATGCAGCGGAGTCGGGCTGGTTTGAAACGCCTCCCGAAAGAGCTGCCCGTGAATCTCCCTGCTGGATCTGAGAGGCCCTCCAGAAGGAGCTCARTGGAAAGACGGGATGGACGAAGATGTGTGCGGTGCAGTGGAAGGGTAGGAACGGACCCTGTACAAGAGAGAACGGTTCCAAAAGGTTGCTACATAAAGTGTTTTCTCCATAAAGCTGGAAGAAATTGCTAGAAAGAACCGAAATGTTATCAAATATTAGACAAGCATCCACTTTTCATCTGTATAAATAGAGCAGCATATGATTTTATTTTAACCGTGTATCAGGTAGGAGAGCTGCAGTAGAAGTGTGACCTTCCTCCTTTAGTCCTGTTTCTCTGGGCGGAAGCTGCTGTTCAAGGAGAGCAGTTGTGTTGCTAGTCTGAGCAGCCGTTGTGTTGGAGGGATTTCTGCATTGGAGCAAGGATATGAGCAACCGTTCTATAGCACCTGAGACCTGGAGTTAGAATCTTTGATAACGCTTGCATTGCAGGTGTTACGTTACGTGTAGTAGAGGCCGAGAGCTGCGTGCAATCCTTGTGGCAGATTTTCCTCTAAGAAACAGGTCGGCAGCGTTGCAGCTCCGGAGTTGAGAGCTGCAGGTTTTCAGCAGCCGGGGAAAGGCARCTGGCTGAGCAGAGTGAGATGAGGGCAGAGCAGGAGGTGACCCGCCTGTAGGGGATCGTCCSAACAGAAAAAGTCCCCAGAGGCGACCAGAAGCCAAAGGTCATTTCCTCAAATCTTTCATCGCACTGTGGAAAAGGCCCTTAAAGCCTTCCTGAAGCCGGCTATCCTGTCGTTACGGCGCCCTCGACTGCCTCGTCCCGTGCCGGCTGCTGGAAAGGGCAAAGCTGTTTGCTTTTCCCGGCGCGTGAGCATCCGTGAGCATCCGTGAGCATCCATGAGCATCCGTGAGCATCCATGAGCATCCGTGAGCATCCGTGAGCATGTGCACGCTGCACAGACACCAGCAGCTTTGGCCCCAGTGCTTCTGTAGCCTCCCTTGTCCCGTCCCCTCCTTTAATGTGAATCAGCTTTTGAAGAAGCTGTACTATAGAGGCTTCTGTTTGAATGCGGCCGTTATTGTCATTTATTATGTCATTCTTCTGAGTGCAATGAGAGTGCTTAGCAGTGCACGAACAGCCTGGAGGAGACCGGGCTGCAGCTGCCTTGGGGAGCTTACTGCTGGAAAGCGACAAACGGAGTGATGGTTACGAGAGGAGAGGCATCGGGTAGCCTGTAGTGGTTAGGAAGGGAGAGGCATCGGGTAGCCTGGAAGAGCAAATGAGAATTACTTCACTTGCACTCAGTGCCTGCCCCGCTTGTGAGGTTGCAGCGTCGATGGTGCTCCTGAGCTCGTCCCGGTGGGCAGGAGCTGGCCACGTGTCCCCTCCTGTCCGGGCTCCGGCAGGCAGCGCTTCCTGCCAGCGTCGACGTTTGCCCCTCGCCGAGATCCCCGGCTCACTGATTGTCCGGTTCCCGTCACAAGGGACGGAGCGGTGGCCCGGTGCCTCCGCGAAGCTCCTGCGGTCTCCGGAGCCCCGTGCCGTCTCCCCTTGGTGTAGAAGCCTCCTTGCAGGCTGCTGCCCTCCCAGGGTGTCCCGAGTTCCGCAGGGTTGTTCCTGCCTGCTGGGAGGCCAACGACCCGACCGGCTCTGCCAGGCGCTCCGGGAGAAGGGAGCAGCACCAGGCCCTTGCCGTGGTGCTCCGCAGGGAACCGGAGCGGACCCTTCTCCCAGGTTACCTTGTGCAGACTGTTCTGAGCTTCTCGTGATGCTGATGGGGGACCTAACGATGCCGGGCGTATCTTCTAGCCCTGTTTTCTGGTGAGGCTGGCGGGCTGCTAAGTTCAGCTTGTGCCCTGAGGGCGTTTCACATCTAAGGATGCATTGGAGTGTTTGGGGAACTCTCTGCTGTAAGTGACCCCAGGGGAGTGGTGTTTGCAAAGCTGGTGGTTAAGTTGCACAGTTTGGCTGCAATATGTGAAAAAAGGCAGTTCTGGACTCAAGCTGCTGGTAGAAAGTCTGTACAAGCGGCCTTGGGTTAGAGACTTGCTAGTTCTGCCTAGGCTGGGGGCTGCTGGAGATCCTTTTGCAGGGCTCGTGGCAGCAACCTGAGACGAGGCTTCCGCAGGCACGGGCTTGGCTGCCCCCAGCAGCCTCGTGAGAGAGGAGCCCTGCGCGTGCGGAGGTGACGCGGGGTCTGTCCCTGTCCCCGGGTGGAGCGGCCCGGGGGCTGGCGGGGGTGCGTGCTGGAGCTGCGGGCGCTGGGCGCAGGGATGCGGCGCGCTGGGGGCTGCGGGACCCCCGCTGGCAGCAGAACGCTCCCCRGGAGAGCGTGTTAGTGCGAGGTGTGCGAGGAGCCCGGGTGCCTCCTAGGGTCCGCGTGGATACTGCCCCCCCGCAGGCTGCCTCCCGGTGTTCTGGTCCCCACAACCTGCTGCCTTGGGTTCTAGCGTGCTGGTYTGGCCTGGAGGGATTCGTCTGCAGACTCGGGTGTCCAGCTCTGCCTTCCCGTGAGCCTGGTGGAGAGAGGCCCCCCTAGAGACCGTTTTCCCTTGGGATTTCAGAATAGTGGAATTCTTGGGCCATGGCGGTGTTAATAATTGCCTTTAGTTTGTCCCTGACCCGTTTGAACGTCCCAAGCTCAAGTTTCTTGTGTAAGAGATCTTTTTCTAATGATATTTATGGCAATTTAATGCACAAAGTTAGTTTGACTGGCGTCTCATCTGTCCCCCGCAGTTTCCCTATAGGATAGTTTTCTATTTACAGTGTTTCCTTGGAAAAGCATTTTAGATCTCTATAAAGGTAATTGGTTTTATGTCATTATCGYTCATTTCTTACAAGATTGTCTTCAGGAGCACATAGAAAAGTAGCTACAGAAATAGAAACTAGATCTCAATCAATACGGCGTGTTTCAGTGGGCAGGCTCTGGGGGTGTGTATTGTAGACTCGTGTTGCTCAGGAGCTTTCCTTCTGCCTTTGCAGACGTGCTCCCCGTCAGGTAGATCAGAAATCTTCCGTGAAACTGGGAGTTCCATAAAACTCTTTAGGAAGTCCATCCGTGTGCTTGTTTTCTCTCTGCCGCCTTTGGCATGTCGTTATTCCCAGGAAAAAAAGAGTGTGACTCTGTCCTGCCTATCTATATCCTTCAGGTAATAACCTGCTACAAGTGTGCAATATGAACATCATACCATGGACCACCCCATATGAAGCAAGACTCAAATCTAGCCTAAGCATGCTGACCCTGGAGCGAACACAGACGCACACGTGTGTGTAGAGGAATAGAGACAAGACTTAAAACCAGATCCGTGCCCGTGGATCTGCAGCAGAGCCCGTTAGAGCCGCCCTCGGATGCCATCAGTTCATAATCCTGTCACGTGGGGCTCCGTGTCTCTGTGTTGCAGATCTACTTGTTCAGGACAGCCGCGTTTAATTACATTGATCCTAAACGTGCTTGTCTTTAGGCTCTCTATTTCAAATTCCTTTGCATTTAGTGCTTTTTATTTTACTTTATATAGTAGGCAAAAATGCAGAGGTGTTCCCAGTAACCACTTCACCCAGAACCACGGGACTTCTCAGTATGCATGTAGAAGATTTGGAGGTTTTCTGCTGGCATGTTTTTCTTTTTTCAGACTTTCAGCATTTGCTTTCTGTTAGGGATATGTCACTAGGAATGTAACTACGCAAGCGTGTGGATCTGTCTTGTTGTATGTTGCTCAAGGCAGGTTGCCTTACCTCTGGCTTCCAAAGATACCGTTCATGAACATCCAGTTCACTTACTTCTTCCTCAGGATTTTAGGTTYTCTGTTTAATTTTAAGTCTTTCCTTAGTGGACACGGAAATATCAGTTACCACTTGGGAAAAATCTGTAGTTTATAGCAGTGTAGGCACCTGTGCGAGACCAAAAACGTGCCTTGCAGAATGGGCAGTTTAGAGAACTTGGGCTTGGCATTGCCTAGATGTTATTGGCTAAGGGAGGACGGTTCCAGAGCTGGTGGYCTGGTAGTGGTGTCAGTAGTCTGCAGTTGTTGGTGCAGGTAAGTAGTGGCATTCCAGGTCACTTCTCCTAGCAGCAAACTCGATTTTCTTGACATTGCTGTGCTTGTTAAACCCTCCCTGGGTACTCCCTTGCACCCGTCCTGCTCTTGCCTTTGCCTCCTGTGTCGCGCTCAGGACGCTGCAGCAGCGGTGGGGTGCAGGGAGTTCTAAAATGCCCCGTTTGCGGGCGGTGACGCCACACCGAGAGTCACAGGGCTGGTTTTGCTGCAGGAAATGAAAGTGCCTTTCCAAAGGAATTGCTGTTCTTGTGCATTTTGGTGTCTTGCTGATTTTTACAAATAATAGCCTCCAGGATGCGCACAGTGCTTTTAAATTCCACTTTATTTTCGTTCCTTCTTTCTGTATGGGAGTTCTGTGGCACGAGTTCATAGAATCATAGAATAGAATGGCTAGGGTTGGAAGGGACCTGTAGAGGTCATCTAGTCCAACCCCCCTGCACACGCAGGGTAAAGGGTAGAGTTAGGTGAGGAAGAGGCGAGGTGGTTTTTATTGGTGTCTGTTTGTCTCTCCGGTGCAGTTCAGCGTAACTGACGCTCCTTGTCCTTTCCCTTGCCCTCTTCCCCGCAGCGCCGCGGACTGCCTGGTTATCGAGAAGCTCGCCATCTCGGACGCGGCCACGGCCAAAGCCTCCAAGGCCCCGAGCGCGGCCCAGCGCGCGGAGGAGCGCCCGGACACGCCGACGGCCGCGGTGGCGGAGCCGGCGCCGAAGGACAGGTGAGCAGCAACCTGGGGCTCTGCGCCCGCCCCGCGCCGCAGAACCCGCTGGGCCACGTCCCTGAACGCGCCGCTGCTCCCGTAGCGTGTGGTAGGGAGCCATAGGACTAATGGATGCCGAGCGCCCCGGGAGCGCCTTAGGCTGGAGCTGCTGTGGAACGCTCACACCGCAGCGGTTGGTTGCGTGTATCTCTGAGTTTGTCAGAGGTTCCATAAACTCACCTGTTATCATTAAAATAATGGCTTCTCATTTCTCTCTGCTGCAGAACACATGCTCGAATGGCATGGGTTTCATTGTTGAGATGAACTTTTAGACATTAACCATGAAAATAGCGAGAGGACATTTAGAGACTGGGTTTTGAAACTGGCAGTAATCTTGAGGAGAAGGGCCCCAAGTGTGGCTGCCCTGCTGGGGGACATGTTACATGTGCAGACAGTCCTTGCGCATAGTTAGTGCCGCCGCCTCCGCAGCCTTGCTGCCCTGGCCTCGCTTTTCCTCCTGGAAATCCCATCCACCAAACTGTGCTTCAGTAACCGTGGTCCGGSTCTCGGCTCCGCTGCTTCCTTTACCTGCCCTGGGCAGCTTCAGTGCTGCGTGTGAGTCCCCGGCTCACGGCTGCTGCCGCACAAATGCTGGGCTGGTTTCAGCACCTACCTGGCAGCGAGCGGGTGGTCCCAGGGGCACCGCCATGGCTCCGGGCACAGCGGGAGCCGAGGGCTGCAGCGGGGCCGGGGGGAGCCCTCGGCCTCTGGACCGGGAGCCCGGCTGCGCAGGACCCCAGCCGGCAGCTGCAGACACGTCCTTGCCCAGGACCAGGCGGGTCTCAAGGCCAGCGCGGCGTGAACGTGACACAGCCCAGCAGGGACCACGCCGAGGGCCTGAGCCGGGACGCAGCTCCGGGCTGCTGCTCGGGGAGGCCCCGACGGGGCTGCTCGGGTCCGTTAGAGGGAACTCACTCACGTTTCAGACTTTCTTAGTCAGTGGTCAAAGTTGGGCAGTCAGTGGTCAAAGTTGGCTTCTCAGTCTGCATTTTGCTTTCTAAATGCAGCATTTTGTAAGGCATTCAGAGGAGGAGGTTCAGCCTAGTTTCAACCAGGAAGCTAATAATGCYCCAGCAGGTAGAAGAAACCAGAACAGGAAGGCTGGCTCAGGTGCTACTGAGGAAGGTTTCCAGTGCTAATGCCAGGCTGAAGGCCAGCGTTAGGAGTGAGCAGGCTCCGGTGGTTACTCTTCTCTAATATTACTCTTCTGGTTTGTCTATAGGAAGGAAGAAGTCTTGCCCTGTGCTGAAGCCACATTAAATGGCCCTGCTTGATGAAACAAATGCAATGGGACGTGTGTGATCCAGGCCAGGCTGCTACCTGGTGATGCAATTTGTCAATTTTTTTTTTTTTCATTTTAATTTTATTTTTTAATAAATGCTGCATTGATGAGAGAGCTGGCATTCAGCACCAGACATGCAGTTTCAACACCAACAATCTGTTCTGAAAGACACTTGCATTGTCTAAATGTAGCATTGATCAGTTAGTCATCACAGGAATGATGGGGTTCTTCCCGAGCAAGCCTTCTGCCTAATTTTAGTTCTTTGTCCCCTTCCCTCGCTCCCTTATTTTTGTTTTGTATTTGGGGTTCAGTCCTATTTTCTTAGTGTTATTGCACACAGTATTCAGCTTCTCTTCGGAAAGGTAGCAGGTCTTACGCTGGGACTTGGACAGTGCACAAAACGTCCCGCAGTCGTGTGACCAAAGTTCCTGATGGAGCTGTCCTTGGGCAGCATTTGCACCGCTTTTGTATAGCAATAAAGCCTTATCAGAAACATTTCATAGGAGGAAAAGATGCAAACACTTTAAACGGGATGAAGCAGGGAGGGATGTTGTTTTCTGTTGTGGTGGGGCGGGAGGGGAGTCGCTGGCGTTGTCCCCAGCCGGAGGCCAGCTAGTTTCCTTGCTGTAATGCGGAACTGTCTCAAGACGCGGGGAGCGTCTGCGCTGCACTGAGTTGCTCGGCGCGCTCTCCTCTGGGGACGTGACAATTCACTGCAGAATCCTGGCTCCTTTGGCAACGGGTCTCTCCTGTCCGAGCCCCTGGAGCTGCTCCTCCCGGACGTCGTCCTCCCTCGGCTGGYGAGCGTGCGAGGAAGGCGGCGCGTGGCGGCCGCCGGGGAGGGTGCCGCTCCCCTGGACTGCTGCCGAGCCGGAGCACATATGGCACAAACAGGTTATCAGGTGTTTGCTGGCTCTTCGGAGTTAATGTATTTTCAGATTATTATGGAAATCCATTTCTGTTTGTTTTTTTGTTCTGTTTTTAAAGTTTCTAATGGATGCAGGAACAGCAACACTTTTGCACTTTGTACCTAGTGACAACATTGGAGAATGAAAWGGCCCCAGCACAGGACTCCTGCTGTTGCTCCACAGATAGTCGGTCCCGGAGAGATTTTGGGTGGGCGCTTAACTGCTCCCGTGGGATAGTAGAAAGCAGTGTGGAGAAACGGACTGCGCTTCAACCCGCCTGGGAGCAAGGTCAGTTAAAGTGTGTCCTTGACCCTGGATCCCGGGATCTTCTGCGTAGGCTGGAGTTACTGCTCCTGTAAGGACTGTGTCGGTGTCAGCCCTAGGCCTGCCCGGTTCCAGCTGGCCTCCGCGAGGGGCTTGTTCCCAGCCTGGACTTGTGCGCGTGGGTCCTGGGGGGCTGCTGGGCGCCGGGGCGGGAGCAGCTCCGGGCTGTGCTCTGGGCTGTGCGCCGGGCTCTGCGCGGTGCCCTGGGCCGGGCTCTGCGCGGTGCCCCGGGCCGGGCTCTGTACGGTGCCCTGGGCCGAGCTCTGCGCTGGGCTCTGCGCGGTGCCCCGGGCTGGGCTCTGCACCGGGCTTCACGTGGTGCCCTGGGCCGGGCTCCGTGCCGCCTGCCCGCAGTTCAGCACCCGTCGGGCATCCACCCCGGAGCTAAGCTGGAAAGTCCTGCACTTCGGAATAAAAGCATGGAGCTCGACACCCAGGCAGCCAAATAGCGTATTTTCAAATATATTCTCCCTTGTGCAGAATGAGGGACTTTATCCCGTGAGCATGAAGTACCTTGCCCTGGTCTGTTGTTATGAGCAAAGGCATCGTATCCAGCCCTCAGTCATTTAAAAGATACTTTATTTTTAACTGTGATATGTATGTAGTGTATGTGACATTTTCTGAACCGTGTTGAGAGGGGGGGGGTGAGGAAGGGAGATGAACAACATGTTCTCCCTGCTAAGAGTCAGTCTGTTCCGCCGGATCAGCATCCAGCGTTGTCGGACCCGYGGCACAAGGCTACCGTTATATGTCCCAAAGCAGAATATTTTCCTTTTTGGTCTTGGGGAGAGCAGGGATTTCCCTTTGCCGGAGTGTGGGATGCGGAGGTGCAGTGCAGAGAGCAGGGCRGGATGCCGTGCGGTCCCGGAGAGCCGGTGCTGCGGCGGCGGCCGCTGGCCTGSCTGGGGTTTCCTGGGCTGCAGGTTCCTGGTGCTTTCATGGCGTAGTGCTGTTCTCTGGAAGTCTTCTCGCTCCCTCCTTGTAATTTAAAATAAATAATTTAAAGTCGGGTTGTTCTGAAAGGAAAATCTCACTCTCTGACTGCTATTTAAAGGCCAGCCCCACTCCTAGCAAAGATTTTCAGAAATGGTTTTGGAGTTCCTAATTGGAGACCCATTTAAGTCTTAACTTTCAAATAACTGGTGCTAGACATTTTCTGCAAATCAGCTTTGTTTCAGGTTTTCTGTAAATGCCCACGAATAATATTATGAAAACTGAGAAGTTAATCATCAAGTGCAGTAGCAGTGCGCCTGCCTTCAGCCCCATTAAAGCCCAGATGGTGACAAGAGCTTTTTTCCAGTCTCTCTCATTCACAGTTCTTGCCTGTAGAGCCTGCAAGTTCCATCGTGCTGCAATTACAGCTAMGTAGAGTCTCTTTAGAATTGAGAGACTTCGGGAGAGCGTCCGTAACGGGCAGAGTTGGGTCGCTCCTGTCTGGGTGCGTTTTCAGCCTGCCTGGTAAGGGATCGGTGATGTTTGCACTAGCTTGCATCCTGGCGCTCCTTCTCGGGTGTGCTTGGGATGGTTTCGGGGGCGGGTGCGCTCCCGTCCGTGCCCCGGCTGCGTTTCGGGTGGTGCCRGCCGCTCCCGCGGGAGCGCGCGTTGCTCCTGCCCGTGCGGCGCCGTCGGGATGCTCCGGGTACGGGCAGCGGAGCAGCTGGCAGCAGCAGCGGCACGGAGCAGCAGGGACGCCTCTGGCCAGGCCTTTTGGTGCAAATTCTGAACTCGTCCATTAGCTTTTGGCCTCGAGGCTGTACGTTTAATGAAAGCTTTAATAATATATTTAAAACATATCCAGAAAGCAGATCTGCAAGCACAGTGCAGTTACTGAAGGCCTCTTTACCTGAAGTTCATGAGTGTAGTTGCTTGTGTGCAGTTACTTCTGTGACATCTTATCAGCAGTTAGGCAGACTCATAGGAATGCACAAGCTCCCGTGCTTCCGTGACAGTGAGTATTCCTGCACATTTAGGATGTAAGCTGCACTCCGGATTAYGTGTCACGGCCCCGTTGCATTGCTCTTCACAGCAGCCAACACACTGGTTTGGAAATTATCCCCGTTAACTTGGAGTTCGCAGTCCGGAGCAGACCTGGAGGCAGGGGTGCTTTCCGTGCTTAGCTCCACGGGTTCCGTCGCCGCCTGTTCAGGAAACTCGTCCCGTTGTGAGCTGGAGCTGCCCTGCCCTCCGCGGTCCCGGCGGCGATGTGCAGCCTGCGGTTCGCCCTCCGTGCCCTGCGCTTGTCCCTTAGTCCTCCGTGTTCTCGAGCGGGACCTCGGCCTCCTGGGGCGCGGGGTGGGAAAGCAGTGGAGACGAGGCAGGAGTTCTGCCCGGCCCTGGCTGCCCTTGCTGACATGCACTATTTTGGATCTGTTCTTATCCATATGGATATGCAGTTTTAGTTTTCCCCCTGTTTACTGGTGAGTGTGTATATAGATATACATCTGCAGTGTGTTATTCTGTATGTATTTATGCACACGCGGTTGGATGGTGTAAGCTCTGGGGGAGACCCGCAGTGCAGCAAGGCCGGGTTTTGTGCGTGGACAGAGCAGCTCCTGCCAAATGTGGTCGTGCAAGAGCAAAGGCCGGAGGCACAGCCGGAGGGCCGGGCCGCCTCGGGCACGGTGTCCCCAGCGAGGCGCCGGCGCCACCGCGGCACTGCCCGGGACGCCCGAGTCCTGCCGCGCTCCAGTGCAGGGRTCCTCCCAGCCCCGTGAGCTGCCGCGCCCAGTACCGGGGCGCTGAACCTGCCGCAACAGCAGGAACGACCGTGCTTGCGGTCGGGACGACGTGGTGCTGCAAGGAGACGAGCGGGACCGCTCGGAGGCGCGCAGGCGGGATCTTCGAGCGGGACTCGAACGTCGCTGGCCTGGGCTGGTGTGTTTGCTTCCGAATCCGAGCCCTGAGCGTGCCGTCGCGCTGCTCGCTGCGGGGTTTTGGCRCCGCGCCTCGGGGGACGCAGAGCCGGAGCAGCGCGGGCCCTGKTGGGCTGGGGGGGAGGCGGGTTCCTGGCTGCGGCTCCGTTGCTGTCACAGGGGGCTGTGGTCGTCTCCAAGCCCGTATCCAGCACGTGAGCCCCCTCAGCCTCGAGCGGGGCAGCCCTTGGAGGAAGGGCATCGAGTGSAGGGGTGGAAGGGTCGTCTGCTCAGCAGGTTCGTCAGGCTTTTAGCAAGATTTCTTGGTAGGGTTAAAACAGTTCGGGCAGATGAATTCCTCGTGATTGGTCTGGGTGTTGTGTCCTAGCGCACTTGGCAAAGAACGCGCGTCYTCAGGGTCCCACGGCGTTCCCTCTGTTTCTTGCAGGGCTTGGGCTGGCGGTCGGTGGGAGGCCCGGGGTGCCCCGAGAAGAGCCGCGTGCCCCGCGGCAGCGCTGGGCGCCGCTCGGGCCCCCGGGGCTGGCGGGGAGGCTCCGTGGGCACGGCTGCCTGGGGCGGAAGGGAGCTCCTAAATAAACACGTAAAAGAAGGCGCCTTACGTCATTTCCTCGTCACCTACTGGGGTCAGAAGTCCCCTTTTGAAGAATACAGACCGTGGTCTCTGATTTAAATCACGGTTCACTGGTGGCCTAGCTTAGACATCGAGAGAGGCCCATAGGAGACTTACGGGTCCCAACTCTCAGCCAGAAGCGCCTCAGTGTCCCTCCTGCCCCCYGGACGAGTACCTGCAGCACGGGGTCGGACCTGGGGCTGCGCCCCTGGGCGAGGCCGCCCTCGTGTTTCTCTATTTGATTGCACATCTTTTCTGGCACTGTTATCCCTCCATTCTGGAATGTTTGAATCAGGATTTAGTAGAAGATTCTTTTCAGTCTTTGCCTTCYGTAGGGCTGAGCACTGTCTCATTGCAGTGATAATCACAGCAGGGCTCGGCGAGAAAGGGCTCTTGTGGGCAGCGCTCCCGCTGCCCCAGCGGGCGCCTTTGCGGCTGCCCCGGAGGGCGCGGCGGGCCGGGCAGCGGTGGGGACGGCGCGACGGCCCCTTGCGCGTGCTCGGAGCTGCCCCCRTGCGGGGCGCCCTGCGGCCCTCGCAGCGCGCGGAGCTGCCCCGGCCGCCCGAGCGGAGCGGCTGCTCTGCATCAGAGCGCTTCGCCTGCGCGGTGACGTTTGGGGCTCCGATACCCTGCAGCCGCTCCTCTTGCGAGCGGTAGTCATTTAGAGGGTAGGCCCCCTCTCTTCTTGCCCTTCCCAGAGCAACGATCTCACCCCGAAACGCGTTTCAAAACTATAAACAGCCSGTTTGGCTGTTTCGGCCCGTTTTGCTGTTTGTAGAAGGAATAGGCAAGATGAAGTGTGGTGTTCCCGGTGGCGCGGTGGCTCTGCGCTCCCCTTTCCCCCCGGTGTCGGTTCTCCGTGCAGTCCCGTTGCACTGTGAGCGCCCCGCGGGGCTCCCAGCGGAGTGTCTAACCCCGCGGGCAGGGGAGCGTCTCGCGCGGCGCCTCCGAACACCCGCCCGAGGCGTCTGCTGCGCGGCGGGTTGGGCTCCGCGCTGCTCCGCACGGCCCCGCTCGGGCCGCGTCCCCGCGCCGGGGGCTGCGAGCGCCGCGCCCTGCGGGCGGGCTCCGGCCGCTCCTGGGTGCTTGGGGCGTCCTCTCCGCCCTGCTCGCGCCCCGGCTCGCGTGCTGTGACACCCACGCAGGAGCGGTCGCGTGGGCGGCGCTGCCCCGTGACGCGTCCGGGCGGCGGGTGGACGGGAGRGCCGCTCGCCCAGGGCCGGTCTCGGTTTCACCGCCCGGAGGCCGAGCGGGCTCCGGGGTTGCTGAAGGCCGGGGTTGGGGCTCGGGGGCCGCGGGGGCCCGGCCGCAGCAGCGGAGGTCCCGGATSCCTCGGGCTGAGGCGGCTGTTGGTGCGCGCCGTGTGCGGTCAGCGGCTGCGGTTGCAGACGGTGTTCGGGGCGAGTGCGGAGCCTGCGGCCCTGGCGACGGTGCCGGCCTTGCCCAGACCTGTGCCACGCGCGCGGGGCTGGAGCTGCAGCCCATGGAGCAGGAGGGGACGTGGCGGAGCAGGAGGGGACGTGGCGGAGCAGGAGGGGAGCCCCGCTCGGGGAGGGCACGGGGACCTGCAGCAGGAGGCCAGGCCGGCCCCAGGCGGCTTCTTCCCTTGCCCCAGGCGTGTCCCGTTAGCAGAGCTGCTGTTGCACAGGTCACGGACACCCCGGTAGCTCCTCCTTCAAGGCAAGAAGCGCATTCTGGAGGAAGAGGAGGGCCGGGCTCTAAACCAGCAGAACGGGCTGGCGGCTCCGGGCTGCGGGGGGCAGACGCGCCRTGTTGAGCAGGAGTTGAGGGGGACGCGATGGCCCCAGGATGGGACGTGCGTGGYCCCCCGGGTGCCGCGGGCGCTCTCGGACACGCCGTGTTGAGCAGGAGTTGAGGGGGACGCGATGGCCCCAGGACGGGACGTGCGTGGTCCCCCGGGTGCCGTGGGCGCTCTCGGACACGCCGTGTTGAGCAGGAGTTGAGGGGGACGCGATGGCCCCAGGATGGGACGTGCGTGGCCCCCCGGGTGCCGCGGGCGCTCTCGGACGCGCCGTTGCAGCGAGCGCTTCCCCGGGCCGGGAGGATTCGGGCTGAGGTTGGGGCGGGTTCCCCCTTGCACCAGAGCCGCAGAGCGAAGGTGCCCCTTGCAGCGGGGCCCCGGCTCCCGTCGGGCATCGTCCCCCACGGCGCTCGCRGGTGGCGGCGCTGGGGAGGCCGGCCGGGGGTCGGACCCCTCTGAAACGCGGTGGAGACGGAAGATCCCGTGGGAAACGGGTGCGATGCGGCGCTCGCGGCCGCTCTCCGTGAGACGGGCGGGCATCGAGCGGCGCCCTCCCGGTGGCGGTGGCAGGAGGAGACGCCGGTGGGGACGGTGGGTTGGGAACGCGAAGYGGGCGCGTCCTCGGTGCCCTCTAATTGCACGAGACTCTCTGGCAGATCTGCAGAAAATCCCCAGTTTGGCTCCACATTCTGACCTTGACCACYGAAAACTCACTTACCTCATTCCTGGAAGGGCATTTGGGTGACCGGTCCCACCTCCCSATTAATTTTTGTACAAAAATGAGCTCTATTTCCTAGCGACTGTTACCCGTCACCTTTTGCAACAGAAGTATAAAAGTGTTAGTGAAATATGCCTCTATGTAAAAAGTATTTTTGTATTTGATGCTGATGAGGAGAGGAGGTGGTTCTTCTCTCCATGAAGTTGGGGGCTTTTGTAAAAGACGGATTCTTCCCCATCTGTTTTTTATTTTACCAATTTGTTTGGACAGATATAAACTATTAAAAATCTTTTATCGTATCATTTTGATGCTCAGAGCTAGTTTTTCAGGATGTTCTAGGGCTCCTAGGAGCAGCACGGGGATTTTCCTGGTGCGAGACCTTGTGCACACGCAGTGTGTGCTCGGTGCACACTCGATTCACGCTCGGCGCACGCTCGGCGCGCTGGGGCTGGTGCCGGTCGGGAACGGTCCCCCGCGGGTGCGTTCCCAGGTCCGGTGTCTCTCGCTCTGCTCCTGTCCCAGTCCCCGCAGGTCCCACTGTAACCTGAGCCCTTCGGGGCTCGTGGGGTGCCCGGCCGAGGCTCGGCCRCCCATCCGTGAGCGCCGTCCCAGGTCGACCCGGAGGAAGGGAATCCGGCGCCTCCCGTGATCGCGTTCCCAGGCGGCGCCTCCGGAGCCGGGTGAGTCCCGCAGCTCTGCGGCTCCGGAGCGSMCGGGGCAGCGTGGAGCTGTTGGTGACCRCACCGTGTGAGCCGGTGCCCGGGGCTGCCGGGCGCGCCACGGGGCGCGCGTTGGAGCACGGAGCTGGAGAGGGACCTGGGGTGCTCGGTCAAGGACCTAGCTCGTGGCAGTGGGCGCGCGGTCCCTGCCGCGGGTGGTTGGGTCTCGGTGGCGAATCCCGCAGCCCGGCTCGAGGCCGTGCGTCTCCGGGGCCGGGGCCAGGGTCTGGCCTCGTCCTGGCTCCGCGCTGCCGGAGCGGAGCGGGGGCAGCTCCGGGCGCTGGGCCCGGTGCCTCCCGGAGGCCCCTCGCGCTGTGACTGGTGTCCGGTTTTGTGGTTGATTTCCAACAGGTTCCCGGTTATCGCACTCGGTCGCTCCCCCGGTTCCCGTGTAGCCCCGCGCGACTCCCCCCTGAACGGACGTGTCGGGGGCCGCGGGCGCCGGGGGGCCGGCCGGGCCTCGGCAGCGGCCGCCCCCTCCTCGCCCCCCGCCCGGCGCTGGGGCTGCCCCTTCCCGCCCGGAGCCCCTGGGGGCTCCTGCGTTCCGGCTCCCGTCCTGCGGGGCCCCCGGGAGATCGGTTGTGCTTCCTGTGGTGGTTGAGTAGAGCTGATATTTAAATATTTAATGAATATTTAATATATAACTTAAATTAAAACGGAAGAATTCTCACTTGTCCAGGTGGTGTGTAAATATTCTCCCCTTATCAAATCCAGCTGCTCCTCAGCRGGGTTTTGGTGTTTTCCCTCTCCTGGTCGCCCCGGTTTGTGGGTGCTGAGCGGCCCAGGGGAGCAGCCACCCGCGGTGGCCGTCGCGGTGCCTCCTGCGGCCCCGGGCTCGGGGTCACCCCCTTGGTGAATCCTGCCCAAATCCATGGTGTTTCACAGGGAAGCGCGCAGGCCGGCTCCGGAGTGGGCGGGATGGCTCCAGAGCACGCGGAGCGGTGTTCGGAGTGCGCAGACCGGTCTGGAGCGCGCAAGGCAGCGTTCGGAGCGCACGGAGCGGTGTTCGGAGTGCGCAGACCGGTCTGGAGCGCTCAAGGCAGCGTTTGGAGCGCACGGAGCGGTGCTCGGAGCGCGCGGAGGCAGGTTGGGGTACGCGGCGAGCCGGTGCGCGTTACCCCCCGCGCTTCTTGCAGTGCGGAGCTGCCGGGTCGGTCGTGGCTGCGGGGGACGTGCAGGTCGCTGGGGCCACCCAAGCGGCCTCGTGGCCGGGGGCCCCGCGGGAGCGTCGGCTTCTCCGGCTGGTTCCTGCCTYGGGAGCAGCCGCGTCGGGGCAGGACGGGGCGAGGGCCTGGGAGCTGCGGGGGGCGCCAGCTGCACYGGAGCAAAGGGCTGGAGTCGGGAAGCCTCCGGTCAAGGAACACGTGGGAGCCGCATCCTGCCGGGGGCCGGTGGGAAGGTGCAGGAGTCGGTGGAGCCGGTCTGGGAGCCAGTGCAGGAGCCGGTCTGGGAGCYGTGCAGGAGTCGGTGCAGGAGCTGATCTGGGAGCGGTGCAGGAGCCACAGGGCGCTCCTGGGCTCCCTCCATCCCCGCTCAGCTCCTGGTACAAACTGCTCCCCCGGATCCCGTTTTCCCCCATTTTCTGGCGTTTTTTTGCAGTTTCTTCCTCTGCTCGTGGGCACCTCTCAAGGCACCAACGCTCAGGGCAGCCCAAGGGTCCGGGTGTGGGGCAGGACCCGCCCCGGCCTCGCGCTTTGTGGTTCGTACGGGTGGACACGGATGGTGGTTCCAGTGCTGGGTTCAAATGGGAAAAAAGAAGAGAAAAATCCCGGCGGGTTGTGGTGGGGGGTTGTTCCCTGCGGGGCAGCTGGAGGAGGAGAGCGACGAGTCCCCGCCGGGTCCCTGTCCGTGTCCACCCCGAGCGCGTCGCGGAGCTTCGGCCCTAGGTGAGAGGCTGGGGGGAAGGGGGAAGTTTYGCGGAGACCTTTTCCTGGGATGGATCTTTCGGAAAACTTGGCTTCAGCAGAGCCCGGGTGTCAGCGTAGAGCAGAGTCTGGCAGTGCTTCAGGCAGTCGTCGTATATATATATGTATGTATGCGTGTGTATGTATATATATATGTACATATATACATATATATTTATATATGGAGTGGGTAACGTGTATTATTGCAGGTGGGATTTCCACGCTTCTAATGGCAGTTTCTATTACAGGGCGTCTGCTCCGGCAGAGCCCCCTCCTTGCGCTGGGGTTGCTGCCGGGGGGGGACGCCGGGGTCGACGCGGCCCCCTGGCACTTAGCGGGTGTGAAACGGGGGGGATCGAACGGGCTCCGGCCCCGCGACGGGGTGGCCGCTGCTCCCGCTGCTTCCCGGGCCTCGCGGGTCCCGCGGCGGCTGCGCCCGCTGGTGCCATCGGCTCCGTGGGGAGGCCGCCCGCCCGCCCCGGCGCCCCCATGGGTGGAGGACCCGCCCCGCTGGGGGCACTGAAACCAACCAAAATGACTTGAGGGGGGATTAACGGCCCCGAGCCCCAGGATGCTGCAGCGCTGCCGCCCCCCTCCCCGGGGCACATCCCTGTGGAGACCCAGTCGGCAGCCCAGGATGCTCCCGCAGGCCCCGGTGCTCCCGCGCTCCGGGTGGGAATCCCGGCTCCAGCCTCATCCAGCYGGGAGTGCTGGCGGGGCAGCCCGGGCAGCGGCTGGAGCCGGTGTTCCCGGGGGTCCCTGCCCGGCTCCCGGCCGGGCTCTGCGCTGGCTGCTGCACCCCTGGTGTCCCTGGCCCTGTGGGTGACACACGGGCAGCGCCGGCCCCGCGGTGCCCGGGCAGGTCACGGTGGCAGCGGCCGGTGGCCCAGCCGCGGTGCCGGCGCCGCTGCAGAGCTGCCGCCGCAGCGGGGAGGGGGGCGGCCGCGCAGCCGCCCCCAGAGCAATAAGAGACTCGCCCGCGAGGAGGGAGCCCGAGGCCGCGGGCTGAGCCGGGGGCGCCGCTGCCGCAGGGAGCGAGTCCAGGGGCCCGGGGGGCCCTGGCGCCAAGTGGCCTTTCCTCTGAATCGGGCAGGGCTGAACTGGGGTAATTAATCTAGTGCAATGACGGGGGGAGGGGGGTGCTTTTTCTCTCGATGCCTACTGCCCTTAAGGGTCCGAACCGGGTCTTTGTACGCGCCGTCCGTGTATCTATGTGTATATACGAGGGACAAATTTTAAATTACTGCCTTTTCCCTGTTTATTTTTCTGAGTAATTCCAGATGTACTTTAGTCTCTCTACTGTCAAAACTTTTATATTGTAAAACTGATGCTGGTGGCTTTTGGTTATTTTGGTTTTTGTTTTTGTAAAAAAGAAAAAAAAAGAAAAAAGTGAAAAAAAAAGTCTGCATCTCTCTGTGTTGTTGGTTTTAGGCTGTAAATTCCAGCTCTCAATAAAAGCTCGAACTTCACGTGACGCTCGTGGACGTCTCCATCCCGCGGCTCCATCCCGCGGTCCCCCAGGCCGAGGGTCCCGCGGTGGCCCCTCGCTCCCGTCGCGGTCTCAGCAGCGGCTCCGGGTGGCAGCGGCGGGGGCTGGGCCGAGCTCGGGTTGTCCCTGCAGCCCCGCGGGGCCGGTCCCGGGCGGCTCTGGGGCTCACGGTGCTGCTGGAGGGGCCCGCTCGGCCCTGCTGCCCACGGGCACCGGGCACCCAGCGGCTCCCTCTGCCTTGGCCCCGGGGCGGGTGAATTCCCCCCAGCGACCGGGGCTGCGGCTGCTGCCCCAGGGCTGGCTCCGGGCCCGGCCGGGGTGGTGCCGAGCGAGGTGGGGGGCGTGTGGGGGGGGCCCGTGCGTGGTATTAATTTTTTTATTAAATTCAGTTAGTTTTTCTCTTTATATAATAACCTTTTCCTCTAGGCACAATACAATACAAGGACTCTGTATGTTTGACACAATGTACAGAAACTTCAATAATCTACAACTGCTCGGGTGAGTTACAAAACCGCCTGTTACTGCAGCTACCGGCCAGCAGGGCCCCGGGGTTAAGACTGTACASGGGCAGGGCTCTGCGCGGGAAGGGACGCCGGGCGCCCTTAAAACCGAGGGCTCGGGCGGCGCGGAGCCCCACGGGCCGGGGCGGCTGCAGCGCGGCCCGGGGCTGGGCCCCGCTCGGGGCTGCGGCGGGCGCTGCAGGCTGCACTTCCGTACCGAGGGCCCCCTGCACTGGTGCGGCTGCAGCGAGAGCGGGGGGCAGCGGGTGGGGGGGGACACACGTGCAGCCTCCCCCAGCAGCTCCGTGGCGCTGCCGGGGCCGCCGGGCACCCCGGCCCCAGCGGGGCGGGAGCCGGAGCCAGCAGGGGGATGGGGCCGGGGGGCGCCCGGAGGTGCCGGTGGCTGCAGCTGCCCCCGCGGCGGCTCCACGGGGCGGCTGGTCCCAGTGCGGGCGAGCGGCGCTCGGTGTCCCCGCGGCGGCAGCGCAGGGAGCCGGGCGCGGTGGGGGGAGCGCGGCGCCGCCAAGGGCCGGCCCGGGGTCGCTGCTGCTCGTCACGGGGCTGCCGGGGCGGGGGGACGCGGTAGTCACAGGGCTCAGACAGGCAGGGCTGGGCGGGCACCCGCCGCCTGCTTCAACGCGAGTCGACCCGCGGCGAGGCAGCTCCTCCCGCCCGGAACAGCCTCCCCACCACCCGCGGGGCTGCCACGGGCCGCGGGAGGAAGGCTCCTCCTCCTCCTCGTCCTCCATCCATTGCACCCCAGCTCCCACGCCCGGCCTGGACTCGGCCTCGCGTGCTGGGGCCCCGGAGGCTCTGCCTGGAAGAGGCTCCCCAAGGGGCTCACGCGTCCGACAAGCAGCTCTGGATGCGGTCGATCCACTGCTGCGCCAGCTGCACGTCCTGGGCGCAGAAGTTGTAGACGCGTTTCGTCGTCTTCAGCTGCGGGGGGAGAGGGACGTGGGCGGGGGGGCAGCGCCGGGCGCCCGCTCCGTGGGGCTGCGCCGGGGGCCGCGCTGGGGGCTGTGCCGGGGGCCGCACCGGGGGCCGCCACACCGGGGCCGCGGCACTCACGTCGAAGAAGGCTTTCTCGTCCACGGTCTTGGGGGCGCCCATGGTGGGCGTCCCCGGCGTGATGGACTCCACCTCGGCCAGGTCGATGACCCCCTTGCACTCCGTGTCCATGCGGCTGTCGTAGTAGCGCAGCTGGGGAGAGGAGCCGGGTGAGCGCCGGGGCGGCGTGAGGACCCCGCCGGTGCCAGGCCCCGCTCGCGGTACCTGATGTTTGGTTTTGTCCAGCACAAACCAGCGCGGCTTCCAGGGCTTCATGAAGGCTCCTTTCTTGTAGAGCGACCCCTCGTAGGACCTGGGGGCCGGGCAGTGTGTGAGCACAGGGAGCGGGACCCCCGCGGCCCCCGTGCCCAGGCGGGCGCCCCCAGCCCGGCCCCGCGTGCCTGTTCTCGCTCTCCGACATCTGGAACTGGCTGTAGAGGGTGCTGGTGCTCCGGCGGCCGCCCTGCTTCCCGCTGGACGGCGTCGAGGTGCTGCTCGTGTCGCTGTCGAGGCTCAGGTTGAGCGTGGAGCCCACGCCGCTCTCCTGCAGGTACACGCCGAGCGAGCGCCGGTGGTGGGAGAGCCCGGACGACATGAGCAGGGAGCTCGGGGTCTGCGGGAGCGCAGGGTGCCGCGTCACGCCRGGCCGCACCCCCGGCTCCGGGCCGGGCCTCCGCCCGCGGCCTCCACGTGCAGCCTCCGCGCGCGGACGCAGCTCCGTCCCCGACCTACCCGGCTGCCCTCCGGCCGGGCCTCTGCGCGCTGCGAGGCCTTGACCTTGTCCCACGTGTCCTTCCAGCGCTCGGGCACCTGCCCCAGCTCCACCTCCAGGTTGTGCAGCTCCTGAAGGAAGGGGTCAGGCATGAGCCCAGGAGGGGCCAGGGCCCTGCTGTGCCCCAGCGGGACGCTCAGCCCGGCCGCATCCTGTCCGGGGACATGGGGCAGTGCCCATGGGGCCCACCTCGAGCAGCTTGGAGATGGCGTCRGGCTCCACGCGGCCGCGGTTGTCGTAGCAGGGCCAGATGATGCGGCGCTTGCTCTGCGGCGCGCTCGTGTCCTGCCGCTCCGCCTCCTCCAGCTGCTCCGGCTGCYCCTGCACCAGCTCCCAGTCGTAGGAGGGGCCCTCGGCGAGCGTCTCCTCCGTGTAGTAGTCCCAGACCTTCAGGTTGGAGATGTTGCTGTACGGCCGCAGCACCTAGGGCAGGACACGGGGTGCTCAGACGGGCGGCAGCCCCGCGGCGCTGCGGGGAYGGCCTGGCTGCCGCTGCCGCGCGCMAAGCCGCCCTCCCGGCGGGAACAACGGCCGTTCCGGCTGGAAGCTGCGCGCTGGATGGCGGAGGGCACTGCGGGCCGGGGGAGCTGGAGCTATTCCCAGCGGAGGCCAAGGAGGGCCCGGATGAAGCGCTGGCCCTGACAGCTCCGTGTCACCCAGCCCCGTCTGCGGCCTGGGCAGGAGCCACGCAAGGGCCAGGACCCAGAGCCAGGCCCCAGAGCCAGGAGCCACCCAGGAGCCTCCAGGGCCAGGAGCCACCCAAGGACCAGGACCTGGAGCCAGAGGGGCAGGAGCCACCCGGGCAGGACCAGCCAGGCAGGAGCTGCAGCACCACTGCCCCCTCCAAGCGAAGGCCACTTCTAGCATGGCGGGGGATGACCCACGCTGGCATGGTGCCTGCTCCAGAGCCGCTGCTGTAGCCTCCCCTCCCCACGTCTCCGCAGGGCCGGGGTGCCGGTCCCCTCCCCAYGCAGCCAGGCCGGGCAGGGCGGAGGCCGCGACGTGGCTGGGCCGCCGTGCGGGACCCCGCGCGCCGAGCGGCCGGGCTGGCCTCACCTCCCCGTCCTCGGGCGCGTACAGGTAGTTGAAGAACACGGGCGCCCTCTTGTTCAGCCGGTCGATGTAGTCCCAGAGGGACTTGTAGAGCTGCTGTGCCCTGCGCTCGCCCTTCTCCTCGTACAGGAGCCCTGTGCGGCGGGCAGAGCGGGCAGCTCAGCGCGGGCCGGGCGCCGGCCGGCACCCCGCGCAGCGCGCCGCCTACCCAGCTCAATGCGCTCGTAGTCGGAGTCCAGCAGGAACGTGCGGAAGCGGTTGGACACGTAGTGGTAGCTGAGGAACTTCAGGTAGTACTGGCTGAACTCGAACTCCATGGGGAACTGCAGGTGGATCTGCAAAGGCGGCCCGGGCGGGTGAGACCCTGTGGTGCCCGGGGGCACTGGGCAGCCCTGGCAAAGCGGGGCCGCCGTCACCTGGTGCACGCAGTCCAGGAACTGCAGGAAGACGGGCGCGAAGCCGCTGCTCTGGCTCGCCAGCGTCTGCGCGCCGCGGTGGCTGAAGCGGTGCCCGAAGGAGAGCCACTCCTTCTCCACGAGCAGGCGGAAGCCCTCCATGGTCCGGTAGTAGGGGTCCGAGAGCAGCTGCACCAGCGAGACCACCTGCGGGGCGCCAGAGCTGGAGCCGCCCGCGGAGCCGGAGCCGGAGCCGCSGCTGCCGCCGCGCGGCCCCTACCTGCGTCGTGATGTCCCAGCCGTCCTCCAGGCTCACGAGCACCGAGGAGCCCGTGTCCAGCAGCTCCACCACCAGCACCGAGATCTGCAGGATCTTATGGATCTGCAACACAAAGGCCAGAGTTACCAAGGTGCAGGAAAGTCACCCTGGTGCCAGGCGTGGGGAGAAGTGACCCCCCTCTCCTGGAAAACACGTTGTTCCTGGCGCCAGCCTCGCTCTCCCAGGGCACCCCCGTTCCGTGTCAGGACGCTGGGATGAGGAGAGCACCCAGGGCCCATGGCGGCCACCACTTTGCTCGGATGGAGCCCATAGCATAGACTAGGAGCCAGGCCACGGCCCCCGCARGTGAGGCCAGGACTGACCTGCGAGAGCCACTCGGACTCCTCCAGCGACCTCAGGTAGGTGACGCTGGGCTCGGTGGCGGGGCAGCCGGGCACGCAGGCCTTCATGAGCTTCTTGAAGCTGGCCTTGACCTGCCGCACGTCGAACACCTCGATGGGCACCAGCTCCCAGTGCTGCAGCGGGTCCGGCTTCACGCCCTGCGGAGGGCACCGTGGGCACGGGCAGGGAGCCCCCGACTCCCCCGCGCTCCGCAGCGCCCGCCGAGGGTGCCCCGGCGCGCTCACCTTGAGCTGCGCCTTGTCGCCGATGATGTAGAGYGAGGCGCGGTGCGGGCGCAGGAAGCTGGCCTCGGCGGGCGCGCCGTTGTGCTGCGCGCCCAGCAGCTCCTTCCCGGCCAGCCGCGAGCCGATCTCCACRCTGAGGCCGTAGCTGCTCGCGCGCCCGCCCGCGCGGATGCTGCCCCACTTGCCTGCGGGAAGGGCGCCGTGAGCGGGGCGCCGGCGCCGTGGCTCCGCGCGGGCGGTGCCAGCAGTGCTGGGCGGTGCCGGGCGGTGCCGGCGGTGCCGGGGCGGGTCTGCTTCCACTCCGTGTCCTGCCAGGTGCTCCGGCCCGTCCTACCTGCGCGGGCGGCCGCGCGGCCCCTGCCCCGCAGCCTCTGGTCGCCACCCCAGCCCCTGCAGCCGCACGGAGCCCAGCAGAGCCGCATGGGAGCAGCAGCGGCGGCAGCGGCCCGGCCCGCTCCGGGCAGTACTTACCGCGGGCGCCGTGAGCCGGGCCAGCCGCCCGGGACATGCTGGTGGTGTTAGCGGGAGGTGGTGGCGGTTACCGGGGCGTTAGTGGGCCGGGTGCGGGCGCTGCGTGCGGTTAGCGCGCGGGCGTCGCGCCGGTACCGTACGTACCTCGGGGCGGCTCGCGGCCCTTCGGCGACACGCACTTGGGGGTGGACAGGGTGATGACCCGCGCTCTGTGAGCGAGCCCTGAGAGCACAGGA
>PTEX01000516.1:54810-71436 GCA_003342815.1 Eudromia elegans | reverse complement strand
GGACGGGCCGCGCGTCCCGGCGGAGCCCTCCCGCCCGCGGCTGCGCTCACCTGAGCTGCTCATGTGCGCGGAGGTGAAGCCGCTCAGCGTGTTGCGCCCGCTGGCGTCAGCGTAGTGGGGCATGGAGTTGATGACGGCCTGCAGGTACTTCTCCTGCTCCAGGCTGGTGGAGTCTGCCTGGGAGGGACCTGCACGGGGAGCCACGAGCATCACTGCTCCGCCGTGGGCACGAGGCCCAGGGGACGGGCACCCACGGTGGGTGAGGGGCCGGCACCTGCGCTGGGGGCGTTCGGGGACTTGAAGAGGCCCACGACGCCCTTGCCGTGCAGCCCGCCCGAGCGCAGCAGCACGGCCTTGGTGCGCGAGTTGCGCCAGCACACCACGGGGAAGCGGTTCTGACGGTAGCAGCGGGAGATGCGCTGGATCGTGTTGTCCTGGATGCTCTGCGGCACGATGAGCAGCCCGGGGTAACTGCGCCAGAGAGCAGAGGCTCTGCAGGGCCACGGGCAGGCGGCACCGCGGCCAGCGCTCCCCGGGCGGGACGTGGCTTCGCCCTCCTGCCGCTCGAGGCCGGGAGCCCCCTCGCCGCTCGGACTCACCTGCGGCAAATGGCGTACATGCGGTTCACGGTGGAGATGCGGAACGGCTCCGTCTTGGAGCGCGTGAGGCTGCTGCTGAGCGTGCCCAGCCCCATCCTCTGGTAGTCCCGGCAGCAGGCGCGCTCCACCAGGTGGTTCATGGTCATCTTGTCCGAGGGCTTCATGGTGGTGCTGGGCGTCAAGGTGCTTCTGTCCATTTCCTCAGACACTGCAAAGCCAAAGGCCGCGCGTCGGTCCCCAGCACGGACGCAGCCGGGGCTGAAGCCACCCACCCAGGCCCGCAGGGACAGCGCAGGACAAGAGCTCCCTCCCACCACTCTCACCTGGAAAGGGTGAGTTCAGCCACCCCACCCGAAGGGCTGGGCACGGGACTTTGGTGCAAGAACCTCTACCAGCTACGTTAGATAGACCGAGAGAAGCCAGCCTTGTGTGCAGGGAGTTAGATGTGGCAGCAGATCCCTTTGGTGCTTTCACACTGCTTGACGTCAGTGCGATGAGGAGCAGAACGGATCTGCCCAGTGCGAGCACTGCGAAGCGAGCTCCTCTGCCCCGCGAGCACAGAGCCAGCGCCTGCACGGGGCCGGGCCCCAGCTCCGCCCGGGCTTCGGCTCGGCARAATTCCCGCTCGGCAAAACCGCCACGGGCAAACGCAGAGCTGCCCTCGACCGCTCTGCCTGCTCTTTGCCAGGTGCTCTGCCACCAGAACTTGGGGACAACAACAGAATCTCAATCGTGTCTGCCCTGGCTCGGAGCACGGTCATTTTGTTTGTTAACTACTGAAATAATGATGGTACGGTGGATGCTTATAGTATCTGCAGAGGACACCAGCAAGTCAGGGAAATGGAGCAGAATTCAAAGCACCTCAATGAAGAGCGGGGAAGACTTGAAATCAGGCACTTTCTGTCTGACAGCCCAGCCCCCCACGGGGCTGGAAGGGGCAGCTCATCTCCCCACTGAAACCCTCGAACAACCCAACCCCATCCTGCCTGACGGGCCTTCCACCRCGCAAGGCCGCACTCTGCAATACAGAGGAGTATCTGTCCCTCCAGTTCTTTGTCACTCTTAAACCGCTCCATCTTTGACACTACCAGGCGATGAACAAACCACCCCCGCGGGGGCAGCTGCAGAAGGGGCCGGAGAGCCGGGCACAGAGCCGCGCAGCTCGCTCGCTCCAGGCCCCACTGGGCTCCCTGTCAGGGCTAACGCACCCTGCAACCTGCTGCTTTACCCCAAGGCTGCGGCAGGGTTGTGGAGCGGCCCCTGCAAGAGGGTGAGCTGGCAGATAGGTGACAGTGGTACCAAGGGGCCGTCTTCTGCCTCCAGGGAAAGCCCACGGCCGTACTGCAACCGCTGATGGGCTCCCCTCAGCTCCCAGGTGCTCCCAGCGGACAACCCGCTCTCCAAGGGCCTCCCTTCCCTACGCAGGGCCCTCCCAACCTGAGATCTCGTCCTCGTTGTCCTCCGAGAACTGCTGGCTGCTCCGCTGCTCCCAGGCCGGCGGGGTGTACTTCTTGCGTGTCACGTACTGGCGCCCGATCGTCTTCTTGGCGTTTTTCACCAGGTTTTTGGAGAGAGTCCTGGAACGAGAGGGGAGGACGTTGTGGCCGGCTGGCAGCACCGCAGCACGCGCAGGGCCACGGCGCAGCGTGGCCACCAGGGCCGGCTCCGAGGGGTCGGAGGAACTCGTAGCTGCACCAAGAGCGAAGCAGAGACCGGCGCGTCCCACGCCACCACCAGCCTCCGACCCGTCCCCCAGCTGCAGCCGGGACAGACCGTGCCCTGCAGCAGGGGCAGCGCCACCCGAGGCCCCCCGGCCACCCTGAGTGTCATGAGGGCCTTGGCCCTGGCTGGGGGCTGCACAAGAGCCCTGCAACCAGGGCCGAGCAGCACCAGGACAAGGCCGGAGGGGAGCTCATGTTCCTCTGTGCAGGGACCCGCTGCAGGGACAGGGTGGACGGGAGGCCTGTGCCGAGCAGGCCCAGCCCGCCAGCCTTGAGGCCCACGGGCTACGATCCCAGCCCTGGCTCTCCAAACGCCGCTGCTCCAGCYGGGAGCCTCAGCCGCCCTCCGAGGGAAGGCGGCTCCGTCTCACCACACCGGTGAGGGGCAGAGAGGCACAAAGGGCTGCGCGGGGACCCCGCAGGGTCCCGCTGCTCCCGCAGAGGCCGGTTGCTGCCGCCGGTGCAGCCATGCTGCCCCTTCCTGCGGAGCAGCCGCCCTGCCCGCCAGGCWGCCCGGGCAGGGGAGACCTCCCGACACGCGGAGCGGATCTGGCTGCGCAGGCAGAACAAGCTCCTCCTGCCCGAGCTCGAGGAAGCCTCCGCCTGAGGACGGCACCTGGGGGCACACGCGGGATCCCAGAGAGCTTCAGCCTAGGGCGCCCCCGAGCTCACAAAGCAGCTAATATAGGAGACGTGGGGAAGGCGTCGGTCACGAAACGGGTCACATTCAACCCAGAATAACAGTGAGCTGGTACACAGATTGCCAGTACATCAGCTTATGAGAGCTGGGGCCAGGACAGCACCAGAAGGTGACTTGTTTTGCTTTGCAAAGCAGACCACGAGGGGACCCAACTGCTCCCTAAATTTCTCAGGGAATGGAGAGACTTGGGCCTGATGGATAATGCTGCCCTGAGAGCAAACAGTCACAGAGGGAACACAGGAACGTGGGGACCTGGTGCGCACGGGAAACGTTCAGATGCCGTGGAACAGAATGGGGGTGGAATTGTGGGCTGGGAGTAAAGCAGACCTCATAGATAAGGAGCTTTGAGACTGCCCAGACCTAGGAGAGAGGAAGGCCAGCTCCCGCAGGACCCGGCACGCTGCCACGGAGCAGCCGGAGGCAGAGCTGCGTGCCGAGGCTGCGGCGCCGCCGCGCTGAGGAGCGCTCTGGACCCCAGCTCCAGACGGCAGCGTGGAAAAGGGCGTTCCCGAGGCGAGCGGCCCGCAGCCCAGGCAGCATGCAGAGCAGGAGAGAAGAAACCACGGGAGCCGGGAAGGCTGCAGCCTGAGCCAACGCCACCTTGCAAGCTCCCGCCCAGGGCGAAGGCGTCTTACGTGGTTGAATGGCCAAGGTGCCCAAGGGACAGGACCCCCACTGCCAGGCCCTGGAACATATCGGCCACCTGCTGGGAGCTGAGTCACAAACACAGGAGAGAGSCTTAGACTCCAGAGCACGCCAAGCGCGGCCGCAGCAGCCACCAGCGCCGCAGCTACAGCACCGAGCACGGGAGCAAGGCCTGGCCCGGGTCAGCACCACGCAGAGCTCGCCCTGCCCAGCGCTCCCAGCCTCCGGCACTGCAGGGAATGCCCTCCTGCCGCTGGAACCTCTCCCTGRGGAGCTGCTTCCGCAGGGTTTGCAATTCTTCAGCTTGGGCAACGGGGCAGGGAAGACCTCTGCAAGCAAAGAGTGCTCCCCAGGCTCAGCCAGGGCTCTGCTTCGGCCCGAGGCTGCTGCACGTTCCCCTCCCGGGCCCGGCGAAACCCCCAAGACAAGGAGCGAGACCCTGTGCGAGGAGAAGGCTGAGCACGGCACCAGCTCATYGAGGCTCAGCTCCGCTGGCTGCACGGCAGGAGGGAAGGACCCTGCAGTCTCCAGAAGGGTCGAGCACGTCCCCAGTGCGGACCTCCCCCGCGGGCAGTCACTCCAGTGCACAAGTACCTGAGCGAGGGATTCTTCTCCTTGGCCTTGGGCTGCATGGCTTGCTTGGGAGACTGGCCCACAGTGAAGGCAAAGGTGCCACGTACATGCTGGGGGTAGCGCAGCTTGTGCAGGTGCTTCCTGAAGACCTCGGCGCTCTCYGAGGCCACCTCTTCATCAAAGGCAATCTTCAGCAACTGCGGGGACAGCAGGGAGCAGGTTCAAGGGACCACTGCCCGCRGGGCCAGAATACCCACGCGAGCACCTTCCAGGAGCTCGTCCACGGAGCAGGGCAGAGACCAGGCCCTGGGCAAGAGCAGGGACTGCCACGGGCCAGCGTGGGCCGGGCATGGGCAGTGTGGCCTCCCCTTGATGGAGGGTCACCCTGTCCCAGGTACTTCCCTGCTGCTCCTGGGCTGCTCCCAGGTACTGCAGCCCGGAGCTGAGGACACACAGCAAGGGGCACACGCTGTACAACGCGCCCTCCCCCGGCACCACCGCTACCTCCACGATCTCCCCAAGACGGAAAATGCTGAAGAACCACCCACGTTTCCACCTCTCGCCCCTCCTGTATTCCGCTCCCTTTAAGAGCTGCTAGTGTTTTGCAGAACCAGCTCCTAGGGCCACATGCAGGGACATCACACACGTTCCCAGGACTCTGGCAGCCACTGGGGCAGCCAGGAAGCAGCCCCAGCTGAACAACAGACACAGCTCCTGTGCAGAACGGGAGCACAGCTGGAACCGGGGCTGGGAGCAGAGAGGGAACCGGGGCTGGGAGCAGAGCTGGAACCGGGTTGAGAGCAGAAAGGGAACTGGGGCTGGGAGCAGAGAGGGAACTGGGGCTGGGAGCACATCTGGAATCAGGGTCAGGAGCACATCTGGAACAGGAGTTGGGAGTACAGCTGGAAAAGGAGTTGGGAGCACAGCTGGAACCGGGGCTGGGAGCAGAGCTGGAACCAGGGCTGGGAGCAGAGAGGGAACTGGGGCTGGGAGCACAGCTGGAACCAGGACTGGGAGCACAGCTGGAATCGGGGCTAGGAGCAGAGCTGGAACCAGGTTGGGAGCACAGCTGGAACAGGGCTGGGAGCAGAGATGGAACCAGGTTGAGAGCACAGCTGGAACAGGGCTGGGAGCACAGCTGGAATCAGGGCTGGGAGCAGAGATGGAACCAGGTTGGGAGCACAGCTGGAACAGGGCTGGGANGGGAGCAGAGCTGGAACCGGGGCTGGGAGCAGAGCTGGAACCAGGGCTGGGAGCAGAGCTGGAACCAGGGCTGGGAGCAGAGAGGGAACCAGGGCTGGGAGCACAGCTGGAACCAGGGTCAGGAGCACAGCTGGAACCAGGGCTGGGAGCACAGCTGGAACCGGGGCTGGGAGCAGAGAGGGAACCGGGGCTGGGAGCAGAGAGGGAACCGGGGCTGGGAGCACAGCTGGAACCAGGGCTGGGAGCACAGCTGGAAGAGGAGTTGGGAGTACAGCTGGAACCGGGGCTGGGAGCACAGCTGGAACTGGGCTGGGAGCACAGCTGGCCTGGATTGGGAGCACAACTGGAATCGGGGCTAGGAGCAGAGCTGGAACCAGGTTGGGAGCAGAGCTGGAACCAGGACTGGGAGCACAGCTCTCCCCTGCATGGGCACCTCAAGCTTCTCCGTCCCAGCCCTGTCACCTGCTCCAGAGGCTACGTGTGCCCCCTCAGGCAGAAAGTGGCTCCAAAACCACACGACGCTGGGCCGTGAGTGCCCTGTCCCAGGGCACGGTGCCAGCAGTGGCTACAACGGCACCAGGCCCCCCCACTGAGGTGTTCCTTGGTCGAGAGAGCAGAGCTCCAAACAAGGCCCGCAGCCTCACCTGGAATGTGCACGAGCGCAGCTGCAAACCCTCCTGGATGAACTGATCCACCTGGGCCTGGATGTTGATCTTCTTCTCTTTGGTCAGCGAGGCAATGGGGAAGGACCGGATCACCACCTGCTCCCCGACTGGGCACACAAACAGCAACGTGTCAGTCACAGCACGCGGCCAGGCTGCTGCCAGCACAGGGAGCCCCAGGGGCAGACCAGAAGCAGCTACAGATACGAGGGCTCCTGGGGCCATGGGAGACGCGGCAGGCGCTGCCCTAGGGTGCCTGGGTGAGTATTCATCAGCCACCAAAGGTGGTGACCGCGACCAAAGGCCTCCTTTGCAGCACTGGAACAAAGAGGCCGCTTTGGGCCTCTGCAGGGGTCYGCAGCTCGGCCTAGCACTGGCTGCTCCCTCGCCAGCACTGCTCGAGGCCCGGGGTGCAGGTGAGCGAGGAGAGCCGAGCGCCACCGTGGCAGCCCCCTGCACCACCTCTAGCCCGGGCCTCGCCAAGCGACCACCGCAGGGCACGAGGCCCAGAAGCTCCTTACCCAGGGGGTCCGTGGGGGTGCCTTTGAAGATGATGCGGTAGGTGGTGAGGAAGATGGCTCCTTCCGCAGGGAGAAGAGGGGGGCCACCAATGCTGCCCCCAGCAGCTTCCTCCCGCCCGTCGGGCATGAGGTACACGCGGAGCCCCTCCATCACACACTCTTCACCCACGAGCAGGCTGGGCCGCAGCAGCTTTGGCTACAGGGTTTCACAGGAGGGATTTTAGGCGCACGGGGGCTGTGGAAGGGCCCTTGCCCATAGCCCCACCGCCACACAACGGCCTGCCCGTGCCGCGCAGCGGGCCCGGCCTGTACCTTCTGGATGGGAGGAAGCCTCTTGCTCTCCCGGTGCACAGCGTCCAGCGTCTCTATGTGCATCTGCACAATGTCTGCGGACGAACGGGAAGTCAGAGACCACCAGCCAAGGCCCGTCTTACACAGCACCCTCGCAGGCTGCCCGGGCTGAGCCCCCGTGTCGCACCGCTTGTGCCTCTCCTGGCTTCTCATTCACTTCTGTCCTAATTTTCTCCTGAGCRACCCCTTTGCTGACCTGGAAGGATCCTCCGAGAGGTCCCGAGGCTGCCCGCTCCCCAGCACGGTGACAAYGCGTCTTACCAGGGATCATGACGTGCAGCCCCTTGAGGTGCTCGTTGGTGACCCCGCTCTCTGTACAGACTTTGTCCACGAAGCGGTTGATGAACCGCACCACGTAGTTGGCCACGTCCGAGCTCTCGGCGTCCTCAAACCCGCTTTCTGTGTCGTAGCTCTCAGCCACACTGCCAGCAATGCTGCCACACAGGAGCGGAGCAGTTAACCCCGAGTGTCCCCGTCCTCCACCACGGCTCCCGCAGGAGCCCCTGCCCCGTCCACGCAGAGCCCCACAGAGCTTCCAACTCCTGCTATTAGCTGCCTGTGGGCATGGCAAACTGCAACGCCGCTCGCAGCGGAATGATCCCGATGCCAACACTGCACCAAGGGGCTCTCACCCCAAGGCCGCGGTTGCCCCTGCCCCAGGTGTCCAGCCCTGCCCACCTGTTGGTGACGAAGCTGTTACTGACGCTCTCCACGTCGCCCAGCCCGGAGCTGCGCAGCAGCCGGTTCTTGCTCGTGTCCAGAGGCAAGAGCAGGTAGCTCATGCGGTTGGCATAGTGGATGGCCTGGCTGAACACAGTGCTCTCCTCCTTCTGGATGAGCTCCTGCTGCTTCTCTCGGCTCATGGTGGGCCACAGCCTCAGCTGTTCCGATGCTATCTCCAGGGCTGACTTCTCTTCCTGTGGTCCCTCCTTGCTCTCCTGAGGGAGTTGGAAGGCCACGTCAGTCCCCTGCATGAGCAGGAGACCTGCCGGCCTTCACCCCATGGGGCCTACAGGAATGTCCCCAGAACAAAGTGTCTCGGGCTGCTCCCAGCAGCCTCATCAGRGACCAAGGAGAGCGCCGCTCCTGGGCACCCGCTTCCCGGGGCCCCGACACCGTTGCCGCTTCCTCACCTCGTCCGCGTGGTTCTCCTCGTTGCTGTCCAGGTACAGGGCTCGGATGTGGTTCTGCACGTCRCAGTAGAACATGGCCTCCCAGAACTGGATGTTGGTCCACACCACGTGCTCCTGCACGCAGCTGTAGGCAAACTGCGTGATGCCTGGGCTCAGTTTCTGACGCAAGAGAAGGGCAAGAGGGTTTCAGTCAACRTGCCCTTGTGCCACCCGCTCCTCGCCAGGTCAGCCTTGCTCTAGCTTGTCTCTGGGAAGGGCAAGAGGCCCTCGGGCAGGCAGGGGAGACCTCTGCACCAGACCCTCCCCCAGCCTGCACAGCACCCACCCAGAGACCAACAGCGCCTCGTGCTGTGGATGCTTTTTGGGAGGAGGAATCGTATCTTGGTCTGGCTTGACCAACTACCCAAGGCTGGCACTTCAGAGCACTCCCACTTCCTGAAGACCCTTCCTCCACATGTGCTCCAGCCTTCCTGGGAAACCTGGGCCCAAGGGTGGGCAATGCAGCCCGGCCAACTTCGAGTGGCTACAAGGCCCTGGAGAAGACCTTGTGCCCGGACAGCCACCAAGGGGACAACCCGCCCTTGGGCTGGCTGCAGCTCCGGCTCTCGCTTCTTCAAACTCGCCAGTCTCGGTGGCCTCCAAGGACCTCTGCGCCCAAGGGGGCCACGCAGCTGAGCTGCTCTGCATGCCAAGGACCGAGCAGCTTTCCTGCACCGCAGAGCTGCTGCAGCCCCTTCCCCAGCCTGGTCCGTACAGCACGCGTGGGTTCCCACGGGAGCACGTTGCTGCAGACACTCACCCGGCAGAAAGCAGTGACCAGGGGCAAGAGGGCCGCCGCGATCCCGTGTTCATCCATGGCCGTGCAGTCCTGCGGAGCAGCGCAGCGCTTACAGGGGGATTCCTGACGACCCCTCCCCTGCCACGCAGCCCACAGAGGAGCAGCGGGGCCCTCACGGGAGCGGGGCTCTGCCTTCCTTCCATGCAGCCCCGCACGCCCCACATGGATAGGAATGGTTGTGTGGGAGCCGTTACCGTTCGGGGTGAGGCCTCCGGGGATCTCCACCCACACTCCCCTCCCCAAGGTGGTCCCAGAGCCTCAACCCACCCGCCCCAGGAGAAACGCTCCCGGCCCGCCGGCCCTCCCCTACCTGCAGGCAGCAGTTCATCATGCGGATTACGAAGTCGAACTGCTGGTGGTCGAGCACCGCCCGGTTCTGCTGCACGTGCAGGTTCAGCTCCTGGGTCAGGCAGTGCCTGGCTGCTCGGCCCTTCATGGCCCGYAGCACGGCAGGGAATAACTGCAGGGAGGCAGAGGAGCGGTGGAGCCGGGGCGCTGCAGCGCAGCCCCCGGCAGGGCGCACAGTGCGAGGGTGCACAGCGCGAGGGGCACGTGCTGGCGGTGCTGCCTGGCATCAGGCAGTCTGCACAGAGCTCCTCCAAGGCCAGACCCGGGCGCAAACCAGAACAACTACCCGGCCGGTCGAGCACAGCCACTGGCAGCTCCCTGTCCAGCGAGGCTGCGGATGCCCCCAACCTGGCTGTGCCACCGCGCAGTCCCTAGGGGCACCGGGACAGTCAGAAATAGCTCCACCAAAGAGGCTCCACAGCGTGATCAGCCCATGCCCAGGAACACGGCAAGGGGCAGCAGGGAYGAGAGCAGAGCCTGCGAACTTGCAGGGAGTGTCGGCCAGCAGAGCCCCGGCCGGCAGGACGCGTCCTCCGCCCACCGGAGCAGAGGCAGAGCCCCCCTCTCCACCCCATGGCCCCCGCCTCCTCCAGACACGTCCCTCACCTTTTTGGCCTCTAACATCTTGTTCTCAAAGACGTAGGAGATGCAGTTCCTGACGACCTCCAGGCGACGGGCGCTGTTGGCCAGGGCGTTGCCGTTTCGCTCCAGGATGGCAGCTGGGGAGAGAATCGCTGTTCCTCACCCAGGGCAGGGGGTTCASAGCCGGGGGCAGAGATGGGCGCCCCCTCCCCTGCTCTGCACGCCGGGCTCTAGGCCCCAGAGAGCCAGGCTGGAGGATGAGGCTGGAGCCGCCCGAGGTCCCGTCGCGCCAGCCCGTGCAGTGCAGCGCGCTCCCAACAGCCCCAACGGCAGAAGCTGAAGAGGAGGCAGCGCTGCTGCCGCTCCGACCCGGCAGCACCACCCGCACCAAGCTCCGGCAGGGCCCGCCGGCGTGCCGGAGCACGGGATGGAGCCGGCAGCCCTGGAGCCCCTGCACGTACCTATGGGGGGGCCCGAGGGCACCATGCACTTCTTCTCTGCCTTCACAGCAGGAGGGGCCGTCTGCAGCTTGGCCGTGGCTTGGTCTATGATCCACTGGACTGTGCCCTCGTCCAGGCGGGGAAAGGGCTTCTGGTGGAGCCGCAGGTGAGAGCCTTCCGTGGGCTTCTGCACCTTGTGCATGGTCACGGCGGGGTAGGGGTTCTCCTGGCACACCAAAGGCAGACGGGTCACCCCCAGGGCCTCCTTGGGCAGCCCCTCCCCAGCAGGTCTKCCAGCAGCCCCGCGGCCGTGGGGCCAGCACGGCCCCTGCGTGGCCAGCAGCCCCGTCCCCCTTCGCTGCCAGCGGCACCCGGGAGCTCAGGCCTGAGGGGTCAAGTGCCCAACAGGCCACAGCAAGTTGAGCTCCCCTTTCAGAAGACCTCGGCTGGTCGCGCTCTGACCACCACRGCGGCTGAGCGGGGGCTCCAGAACAAAGCAAAGGAGGAGTCTGACGCTCAGACCACCTCAAAGCCAGGGATCCTACTCGTGGGACACAGGGGAGACACCCACACCGGGCCAGACCCTTCTAGATGCAGCAGCAGTCACCTGCCTCACGTAACTGCACGCAGGGACAGGCTGGAGCACCACGAGCACCTTCCAGCAACAGCTCACCGTGACAGAAAGGGAGGACAGACCGACAGACCTGGTCCTGACGCAGGCTTCTCCCTGCCCGTATCTCCATCAGACCGGGACCCCACCTGTGCTCTGCCCTTCAGGACTCACGTTTTTGTAAAGCTTCTCCGCCAGTTCCTTGATGTGCCGCAGGATTTTCTGCTTGTTCCCCTCTTCTGCACGCATCCGCTTCACTTCATAAGCAACGAGCTGGGAGAGGAAGGGACACGTGAGARGAGCAGCCGCCTGCTGCCACCGGGCACCACCTGGCCACGGTGCCCACGCTCGGAGCCCGAACGATGCGAGCGGCGGCCCCAGCCACCCCCAGTGCAGTGCAGCCCGGCCCTCGCCAGCCCCGGGCCCTGCAGGGAAGGGGGCAGGAACCGGCCCCGGGCGCTTTGCAGAGGGCTCTGAGGGTGCCAGGGCCGAGCAGCCGGGCGGCGCTGCAGCCTCCGTGCCAGCCTCTTACCTCGTCGAACAGGTCGATGGAGCGATACGGGGCTCCGCGCTCGGTCACGAAGCCCGCAAAGGCCATGCCCTCCAGCACCTTGGTGAGGAAGTCGTCCTCCGTGAGGCCCCTCTGCCCGAGGAAGGCGGCCTGCAACGGGACGGCGTGCACCGTGAGCATGGGGCTGCCCGGAGCCACCCCCGCAGAGGCGGCAGTGCCAGTGGAGCAGCCAGCAGGGCACCGGGACGAGGGGCTGGTGCTGTGTGTCCTGTCCCCTGTGGTCGCAGGAGCCTCGGGCACTGCGGGACAGCAAGCACTGCAGGGTCCCAAGGCCTGAACGTGCCGCACGGAGCCACCAGGGAACCCCGCAAGGGAGCCTGTGCTCCCCTATGGCATGCAGGGAAAGCTGCACCGGTGCCGAGGCTCCAAGGCCGGCACAGCCCTCGGGAGGCCTGAGCGACGTGAACAGCCGCCCTGCACCCATCCAGGCTGGTGCCGCCGCTGGGAACATGGAGCCAAGCGACCCATRCAGAGACACGTCCAGCCACGGGCACCCCGAAAGCCACAGCACTGTCACCCGGGCAGAGCTTTCCAAGCAGGACACCACAGACCTAACGCTGCTGCTGGGATGGAAGCAGCCAAATGACTGAGACTGAGGCTATTCTGCACTGCGCTCCGTGGTGCGCAAGAGTTTTATGAAACAGAAGTTTATTATGTTTATGTGGCTTTATACTTTTTATAGAGATTTTATGAAAGGGCTTTTTTTTATGTTTATTGAATGTCTATAGTTTTATGGAACTTCTGAACCCTCACCAGGAAGAACCTTTCTGGAGCACAAAAGCCAGTCCAAATCCCTTAGGAAGACCATGGCCAGGTGAGGCAGGGATCAGCGCAGGCTCTGTGGAGCAGCGCGCGCAGCGGGGCGCAGAGCTGACACGCACCCCTCGGCCCCGCTGCAGGGCTCTGCCCCCCTCAGCTGCCTGCAGGCCGGGGCGTTAGGGAGGCGGCAGAGACGTGACCCCACGTTCCCACAGAAGCGGCATTAAGGCCTCCCCGCGCTCGGTCCTCATGGACCTTGGGCGTTCAAAGGAGAGGGCGCAAGTGGAGCAGGACGGGGAGACTGCTGTGCTGAGGGCTCTGCGGCACGGCCACGCCAGGCCCTAACGCTGGAGTCCCCGAGCTCCTCTCCCCACCGCCACCTCCCCGCCTCGGGATTCCTCCGCGGGTCCCTAACGGTTCAGGCTCCGCGGTGCTCTCCCCGGCCCGGACTCCCCGTCGGGCGGCTGAGGGTGCCGTTGCTCCTGCAGGAGGGCCCCCCTCTACAATGTCGCGAGCCGCGGGGCACACGGTGTGGTAAAGGCGGCACGGCCGGCTGCAACCTTGCCCCGAACGGGAGAGCGGAGCCTGACCGGCGCCCGGGCAGCTCGGCACAGGACAAGCAAGGGAGGCAGGAGAACCTGGCGGTGCCACCGGGAAGGCCACCGGCCGCATGGCAGAACTCTGCTGCTCGACACAGCTGGACCTATGCAAACCTGCTCAGACCACCTCATTCCAATGTGAGCTCAACCCGCTCGGAAAAGGGTTATTCCAGAGCCGCACAGAGGGACCAGAGTGTGGTGTGGACACGAGGCCCGAGCAGCCTCCCTGCCTCCCACCACGGCCGAGCCGCAGCAGGGTCCTCCCTTCTCCACCCCCTGCTCTTCACTAGGCGGGTGGGAAGCGGACGGCTGGCGCACAGCAGCGTGCCGGCCCACGCACGGTCCGAGCCCCTGTGTCGGGAGCCTCACCTTGTGGAAGCGGATGACTGGCTCAGGATGGATGCGGATGATGTGCAGGCACCACCGATAGCCTTGGAGAAGCTGTGCAAACAAGCGGAGGAAGACGGCCCGGATCTCCTTATCCTGCAAAAATGGAAGGAAGCTCCGTCAGGCACAGAGTGCTGCATCTGCCGAACACGGCAGCAAACCCAGCAGAGATTCCAGGCGGGAAAGGATGTGGCACCGTGGAATCCACGGGCTGTTTCCTCTCCACAACATCCCATGACACTGCACACAGAGGGGAAAGGTGCTTCCACTGCCCAGGGCTGCCAGGAGCTTTGCTGCAATGCCCGAATGGGAGGTATCACCTTCCAGCAGCCATTCCAGCAGGGAAGAGCAGCCCCCACCCACAGAACATCTATGAAAACGGCAGCGCCGCTTCCAGGCCAGAACAGGACCTGGAGCTGTGGCCCCACTGTCTTGGCAGCAACACGTTGTGCCCTGTGACCCTGCAGAAACACCGAGCCAGAGCAAAGCCTGAAATSCCGGCTCTGCGCTCCAGCTCCGGGAAACAGGGAGTGCAGCAGACAGGGCAGCCCAAACAGCAGGAGTTCCCCACTGCCCCTCGAAGCCCAGCCGCGTCGTCCTCCTCTCCCCGGTCCCACTCACCTGCATCTTGAGAGAGGAGGCGGAAACCGTYGAAGGGGGGAACGCGAGGTCGGCCACCTCCAGCTCCGGGTCCAACACCTGCACGGAGAAGGCACAAGGCGGGCTCAGCCCCCGGCGCGTCTCCGAGCCCGCAGCAGCGCAGGGAAGGAGCACGCTCCAGAAACACAACAGGGCCCACACGCAAGGCCGGAGAGGCTTCGCAACAAACCCTGGGGAACTGAGCTCAGACCACCAGATACCAGACTCCTGCAACCATCAGGGCTCTCCATCCGGAAGTGGAAAGGCACCACGCAAGAGCTAAGAGCTCAGCACTTACAGCACAGCAAGGCAGGGACACCAGGGTGACAAGTGTGACAGGAACCCCCACCCACACGCCCACTTGCCGCGGCCATGGGGGAGGCTCCCTGGGCACGGAGCACGTACCCATTCTGTCGTCCCAGGCCCGCACGTGCGGGGCTGGCAGGACCACGGGGTCACGGAATGACCCCGCAGGGCTGGCAGGGACCTCTGGAGATGACCTGGTGCAGCCTGCCCAAGCAGGGACACCTACAGCGGGGCGCACACGGTCATGTCCAGGCGGGACTGAACATCTCCACGGATGGAGCCTCCGCCTCCTCCCCGGGCAACCTGTGCCAGCGCTCGGTCACCCCCACGGTCAAGGATTTTTCCCTCCTGTTCAGGCAGGACTTCCTGTGTTTGAGCCTGTGGCCGCTGCCCCTCGTCCTGCTGCCTCCGGGAATACAGCAGCAGCCAGAAACGCAGGCTCCGGGCTGCAGCTGCTTCCTGCCCGGAGCCGCCGCTTCCCAGAACCCTCGGGCAGGTGCGGCGCTCGCCGGCAGCGCTGCCGCGGGCCAGAGGCCACCGGGCCACGCGGGCTCTCGCGTGACACGGACCTTCGTCTCACAGGGCTCCTTCCCTGTGCCCTGCTCCCTGCTGACACACATCCTGTCCCGCGGGGCACACGCTGCGGGTGCGGGAAAGCTGCAGCTCTTACCATGGAGAGGGCTTCCCGGGTCTGCTGCAGCAAGGGTTCGGGGAGCAGGGAGATATGGACGCACTCGGGGACGTTCACTGTCCCACCRTCCAGGTCTGCGATGACGACATCCAGCTGAAAACGGCAGGGCAGGCGTGAGGACAGGCCCGGCTTCCCAAGGCACCTCCCTGCCACCTCCGGGCTGGGCTCGGGACGAGCACGGGGACGGGCCCCAGTCAGGAGAGGAGGGCTGGGCAGCAGCAGTGGCCTCTCTGTGTTCTGTCTGCTCAGAGCACTCTGCTCCTTGACCGTTATCTCCTCTTACAGACCGGCCCCTACCACACTCTGGGTAACGCACCCGCATCTCCGCAGTGAGCTGTGCGGAGCCCATGGGTGTCACACCGTGTCACCCCAGAGCGAGCCAGTGCCTGTGACCGCGAGGCAGCAGAGGGCAGGGGACGTGCCAGGCGAGCCATGCTCTCGGGTTGGTGCAGAGGGAAGAGGCCTGTGGACCCACGGCGATTTTTGAGAGGCAAACACGGATGCCAAACCCAGAACTTCAACCACCTGGCTTAATCAGCTTAACCAAAACTGCTTTTTTTTCAGCTTGGGCAGAAGGCCACTCATTAGCTGGCTGTAGCTTAGACCAGACTCCCCATGCCTTGATTTATTTCAGCTTCTAAACTGAAGGCTGCAACACCCGAGTGCCAGCACGGCCTCCTGGCGCAGCCTTGCCAGCTGCTTCAAACCCAAATCCCCGTTCAGCCCCGGCCACTCCGGCGTGGACACGGGAGCTAAAGCCTGAAGGACRCTGTGGACCTAAAGCCTGAGCACGCACAGGSCTGSCCGGCGTCGCGGGGCGCACGCRGCCCGTCCGGATGGTGGTCAAGGCRGCTGCCCGACCCCGCTGGCCRCGCGCAAGCCAGGCCCCTTGCRGGAGCCCCCGCGCTCCTGTGCCCGGGCCGCTGGCGCGGCACGCRGCTCCCGGAGCCTCACCAGTTCCTGCGTCTCCGACTGGAAGATGGAGTGCACGCCGATGATGAAGGGTGTCGGAGTGCTCAGGACCTCCAGGAGCTGTGCAGGCAAGATGGGCACGTACGTGAAACTGCAACCAAAGAGAGCGTCATGCAGCCAGCTGCRCCCTGCTCTGCCCCGCGCTGCCCCGGACACCCAGCCCGCCGCGAGGCCGCGGGGCAGGAGCTCCGTCCTTCCAGAGCCGCCTGGGGACCCTCCACGGGCAGCAATGGCCAAGGAGCCGGCCCTGCTCCCCAGCCTGTGCTGCCCCAAGGGCCGAGCGACGAGGCCCTCGATCCCGTGGACAGGGACACGATGTCTCTCTTTAACCCTCCTAGCCGACCCACAAGAGCCACGCAAGGTTTGGGGGACCTACAACACCAACCACGACCATCCTCGGCCCTATCCTACAAGTCTGACAAAGGGAAGGGCTTGCAGCAGCTTAAATCCCGAAGAACGCTGTCTTTGGAGCACAAATAGCCTTTCTGCAGCCTGGGGGCACGGCAGAGCAGCGCGGCAGGAGCGTGCCAGGAGCAGGCAGCTACAATGGCTCGTCTATCCCCGCCGCCCCGCCGTGCAGACGTGCAAACAGCGGCGGCAGCGGCCAGCRCAGGCGCTGGAACCCAGGCCGGGCTCGGCCCCGCTGCTCGCCAGCACCAACGTCCCGTGGGGCCGTGGAGAGCGGGCTGCCCGCCACGCTGAAGGAGCCCTGCGGGCCCGGCCAGCACCCCGAACCCGGGGACAAATGCCCTGCACGCAGAGGCCTCCTCCGAGCA
>PTEX01000516.1:32228-42531 GCA_003342815.1 Eudromia elegans | reverse complement strand
CCGCGTGGGCACGGGCGGCACTGCCCGCAGGCACGGGCAGCACGCAGGAGGCCCGCGACCCTTCCACAAACGCAGCACAGGGACCGCCTGAGCCCTGCGTCACCCCAGCACCCCCGTCACCCCAGCAAGGGACGCAGTTTGGGGRGACCACAACGGCAGACGTGCCCGTAGCCCTGACGTCCTTTTCCCAGGTGAGCAGCCCTAGCCAAGGCACAGCAACGAGTCCAGCGAAGGCCGGGGGCTCCCAGTGCCCCCCACTCTGAGAGCAGGCTCCAAGTGGGGGCTCCACGCTCGGCCCGCCGGGGCCACACCGTGTCCACCGCCACCGGAACCCGCTGCACAGACAGCAAACAGGGCCACTGCTGCGGGACGGGGACACTGTCCCCACCCTGCTGGGCTCAGGAGCGACGTGTGGGGACACCCGTGAGCTGGGACTGCACCCCGTCCTTGGGACATGGAGCCCCTGCTGCCCATGGGGACACAGAGCCCCTGATGCCCCTGGGGACATGGAGCCCCCGCTGCCCATGGGGACACAGAGCCCCTGATGCCCCTGGGGACATGGAGCCCCCGCTGCCCATGGGGACACAGAGCCACCGCTGCCCCTGGGGACAGGCCAGGCGGGCAGCAGCAGGGACCGGCCGCAGGAGGTGGCCCCGCTGCGGGGCTATTTCCAGCACCGAGAGCAGTTTCCACTGCTCCATTTAGCACCAGCCACCGCAGCCCGATTTAGAAGARCAAGGGATGCAGAGAGGCCGCTTTTAGTGTGCCCAGACCAGAATGGAAAGGTCAGTGCCGCGCACGAGGAAAGGAGTGTCTGCTGTCACGTCAGCCAGACGGGGCCCCTGGGCCTCTCCCTGCGCCCGGCCGCCACTTCCTCCCCGGACACGTGTCCCRCCGGCTCCCGGGACGCCCGTGGCCGCAGCACGGGGCAGCTCCGCCCGCGCCGGCTCCTGACGGAGAAAGCCCCTTTTAGCAGGGGCCCAGCAAGCAGGCAAATTACGGCCCTCCAAATAGCTGCCTGGAGCGRGGCCCCGACGGGAACACACGGCGAGAGACACCCTGCTGCCCGGCCGGCGCTCTGCCCGCCCGGCGCCTTCCTCCCTCCCGCGCAACACCGGCTGCAGGGGCACCAGAGCCCGCCCAGCCTCGCCTCGCCTCTCCTCTCCTCGCCTCGCCTCTCCTCTCCTCGGGCAGGAGGAGGCCGGAGCCGGCGGCCTCTCCCACGCTCCCTGGTGCCTGGGGCCGAGTGCCGCGCTTCCCGCCTGTCCTCATGCCCCACGCCTGTCCTCATGCCCCACGCAAAGGCCCTTCACGCTGAAGGTGACACCGGAGCACCGCTCCTGGGGACGGTCTGTTATAGTGTAAATGAGGGTCGCGCTCTGTGTGAGCCCTGCGAGATGTCACCTGAAACGGAAACGCCAAAGGAGCACAAAGCCCAGCGCTCAGCCGGCTGCGTGACAGGAGGCCCTGCTGCGGGTGAGCAGGCGCAGCGAGCGCCTGCACGCGGGGACGGGGCCCAGCGGGCCGGGACCCCCTGCTCCGCACGGCCTCACCGAGCCCGTCACTGAAGCACTGGGGGGGGAGGGACACGGGACCTGCCGTCCTCCGTGGGCAGGCGGGCTCAGCCGGGAGAGCCACGGTGCTGCGAGGGCTCCCCGGCACGCGCAGCGCTGGGCCCCGCGGGGAAGGCTCCTGCCGCGGGACCACAGRGCTCACTACAGGAGCGGGGAATTTTCCCGCCCCTTTTACGCACACGCTCTGGTTCACAACCGGCTTCCCAGCAGCCGCTCCTCACGCCAGCTCTCCTAGAGAACCAGGGCTGCTGCAGGCACTGGAGAGGGGGACCCAGCCCTGCAGGTTCAGACCCACCTCCACACCGTAGGGGGGGTGTGGAGCTCACAWGGATCACCCAGCGCAGCGACGGGCCTCGTTCCGTGTCCACAAGGACCGGTGCCTGCTCAGAGCTGCCGGGAACCGGCAGGGTGGAGCGTTTAAACAGGAACGTTCTGGGAACGCACCTGGGCACGGGCGGCCTGACGGGAACGCGGTTATTGCTGTGACGTGTGGCGCAAGACGAAGCCAAGGGCTGCCCGGTACCCGGAAGGCAAAGCGGCGCGAGAAGGTTCTGCGAGCTCAGGCACCGCCTCATGCTGCACGAGCATCAACTCGAGGAGCCTCCCGGGAGCCGCAGCGGACACCAGGGACCCCGCGGGGACCCAGCGGCTCTGCCAGGAGCACTGGGTGCAGGGCGGGCGGCTCCCAGCGCAGGCTCACACAGCACGGTGGCACCGGGCGGGAGGCTCCGTCGGGGCTGGGCGGCCCCAGCTGCGGCACAGCCCGCGTCCCCGGCACCCAGCGCAGCCCGGCTGGCGGTGCCTCCTGCACACGGAGGTGGCAGCAGCGGGTGCTTTTGGGTGCTCGTGGGTGCTCGCAGGCGCTCACAGCGCGGGGACCTCTCCTGCACAACACACACGCTATATTTRATACACGCCGGCCTGGGCGCACGGGACGCGGATCAAAACAAGGCGATGCCGTCAGCGGCGCTGAGCAACCGTCACGAGGCAGCGCGGGMGGTGCGGGCGCTGCCGGCAGCAGGACGCGGTGCGGAGAGCGCCCCCGGTTCCTGCCAGTGAGGCAGGCACCAGGGGCCGTGCAGACCCTTCCCGACCGCAGCGCCGGCCCGGAGCCGCTCCGCTTCGCCCAAGCACCCCGGCCCTCCTCCCCTGCCCGGGRTGGAGTTCCCTGGCAGGCAGAAGTGCAACCCAACAGTCAGCAGAGGAATAGGYGTAGGGAGCACAGCAAGCAGCAGAGGGGACACCTGCACATGTCCCCTCACAGAGGGGACCCCACACACACAGAGCCTCTCGGGAACGGCGGCTCTGCTTTCCAGAGGGTCAGCCAGGAACCCACCGCTCCTCCTCACTTGAGCATCCCGCCATGCACCCCCCAACCTGCCCCAGGTCTGATCCAGCCCTTTGGAGGGTGACGCCGCCTGCATGGCCCCCTCTGCCTGCTCTGGCTCGCCTCCAACGGGCTCTTCCAGAGGAAACCTCCCGGCCTTCCTCCAGGGMGGGGAGTGTTCTCCTCCTCCTCCTCTTGGTGCAGGAACAACCCCTGGGAGCATCCCTTACACCATCTTATTGCTTTATGCCCATCCCGCGGACCTGGGCCCCTTGAGTTTCCTAAGAGGGGAGAAGGTTCAGAAGCCAACCCCATGTACAGGGAACCAAGGAGGGGAATAACGGGGAAATCAGGGATCCGGGCTCCAGGCCAGGGCCCCTGCACCTCAGCCTGGGGCCGAGGGGAGCTCTGCCTGTGTCTGGGTGTGACGCCCGAGGTTCAGGCCTGCAGCAGCGCCGGCAGCACCGCWCCCTGCGCAGGGCGGCCGGCGCCGSAGCCCCRCTCGCCTCCGGCTGCAGCACAGGGTCCTGCAAGCAGGGACGGCCCCGGCTGCCCCTCGGGCACACTGCACAGCGGCCCTGCCCGGGGGKACTCTGAGCACCGGCAGGGGGGTGGCCCTTGGGGACCAAGAGCCCTGTCAGCAACAAGGGGTGGGACGAGGGAGCTGTGCCCAGGGAGAGCCWCGTGGACATGGGGCGGGCACAGGGSCTTCATCCCYAGGGCCCTGGTGGCTGCAGCATCTCACTGTTYGGGGACAAGGGCAGCACTGTCCCCTCGTGCACTGGGACGAGCCAGGGCCAGGGTGACCTGCTGCTGCGCACACAAAGGGGCTGTGTGCAGGGCGGCCGGGGCTGCTCCGACGGCAGCGCTGCCGCGGGGAGCAGGGCCCAGGGGGACGGGGATGCTCCAGCTCCGACGGCAGCACTGCCGTGGGGAGCAGGGCCCGTGGGGATGGGGATGCTCCAGCTCCTGCTGCGATGGCAGCGCTGCCGCGGGGAGCAGGGCCCAGGGGGACTAGGATGCTCCTGCTCCAATGGCAGCGTTGCCGTGGGGAGCAGGGCCCAGGGGGACGGGGATGCTCCTACTCCAAGGGCAGCGCTGCCGCGGGGAGCAGGGCCCAGGGGGATGGGGATGCTCCAGCTCCTGCTGCGATGGCAGCGCTGCCGCGGGGAGCAGGGCCCAGGGGGACTCGGATGCTCCTGCTCCTGCTCCAACAGCAGCGCTGCCGCGGGGAGCAGGGCCCACGGCTCCAGGACGCTCCTGCAGCTCCAGGCCGCTCCCGCTCACACCCTGGCTCCGGGCTAACACTGGGGCAACTCCCCTGGCTCTCTCCCACCTCGGTAGGGACCCGCTGGGCGCCCTGGTAGAAGAAGGGGCTTTCCCATCACCCGTGASCTGGGCAACGAACAGTCCGGACATGCTCCTGCCTCCAGCATCCAGGGCAGACTCACAAGGCAAGCGGCTCGGGAAGGGCCGGAGCCTTGGGAAGAGCCGGAGCCGCCTGGGGCACGAGCTGCACTGGCACCTCTGTCCCTGTGCAACCACCGCTGCCACCGTTCCCACACAGGCCCTGCCATCCTCACGCAGCCACCAACGCCCCTGTCCCCACGCAGCCCCTGCCGCCCCCGTGCAGTCCCCGCCGCCTGCGGCTCCGGGCGCTGCTTTCCGCGAGGCAGCGCGGACCCTGACGGTGCCCCGGCCGCGCGCCCAGCGCAGGCGCTGCCCGCAGGAGCGCCGCAGGAGCAGGAGCCCCGCGCGAGATGYGGCGCCGCTGCCCAGGGGCAAGCGCAGGGCGAGCAGAGGGGCGGGCAGAGGGAGCGCGGCGCRGCGCCGCAGGGGTTCCTGTGAGCTGGGAACACCCCCGAGGCGGGGGCAAGCCCAGCGCCCCGGGGACACCGCTCCCTCCCGCGGACACCCTGAACAGCTCTGCAGCTCCAGCGCTGCCGTCGCCCGCGCGACGCTCACCATGACCGCGGGAGGAGCACTCCGGTTACGGAGCTGCCTGGCAATGGGATTTCTACAGGAGAGCTAGAACTAAAACCCCCACGGGACGGGACGGTGCCGTCCCTGTGGAAACACTTCCCAAGGTCCTTCTCCCCTCCCCGCTCTCGCCCCAGGCTGGCGCTGCCTCCGGACCTGGTCTCACCRCCCTCAGACAGAGGCCCCAAGGGCTGGGGCAGCCCTGGAGACTCTCGCTTGTCCAGGAAAGCTGCCAACGAGGCCCCATCGAATGCCGGCCCCCTTGGATCGTCTGGATCACATGAAAGCCCTGGATTACACGGAACCAGCAGCGGGGCTAGGCCGGGTTCTCCCAAACCCAGGTTCTCGCACTTGGACTCTCTGGTAGTTCCAGGGCCAAGTCCATCCTCCTTCCGGCACCTCGGGAAGGGGCAGGAAAAGCTGGGAAGTGGAGCAAGGGACGGGAATCCCCACTCTGGTCCCAGCCCTCRTCCCGACGCGCTGCAGCAGGGAGCCCAAGGGGAGGCAACAGGCCAGGGATCCCCCTGGAAAGCCGGGCTCGCCCAAGATGCCCGCGAGGCTGCACCAGGACAGCGGGAAGGAGAAGACCCAGCCGGGGCTGGCGCTGGAGCCTTGCCTGTGCAGCCCTGCAGCTCCCGCAAAGCCCTGCGGCTCCCGCGCAGCCCTGCGGCTCCTGCGCAGCCCCGCGGCTCCGGGCGCAGCCCCGCGGCTCCTTGCACAGCCCCGCGGCTCCTTGCACAGCCCTGCGGCTCCCGCACAGCCCTGCGGTCCCCACGCAGCCCCACGGCTCCCCGCACAGCCCCGCAGCTCCCCGCACAGCCCTGCGGCTCCCGCACAGCCCTGCGGCTCCCGCACAGCCCTGCGGCTCCTTGCGCAGCCCTGCAGCTCCTTGCGCAGCCCTGCAGCTCCTTGCGCAGCACTGCGGCTCCTTGCACAGCCCTGCGGCTCCTTGCACAGCCCTGCGGCTCCTTGCACAGCCCTGCAGCTCCCCGCACACGCACTCCAGGGCTTTCACCGTGTTTATCTTTAGAAACGGGAAGGGCCACCAGGAAGTAATTAACCAGAATTGCGTCCGTTCTGCAGAGCCTCTCCCAGGAAAGGCTGCGCGGGGCCCTGGGCTAGAGCAGCGCGCAGCCCTGCAGCCGCAGCGCCCAGCGCGCCGCCGGCAGCGGCCGGGAAGCCCGCGGGGAACCCCTGCTCTCCAGCTGCCGTCCGGAGCACAGCGGGATCCGGGCAGAGCACCAAGGCCATCCCACTCCTGCTCCCTTTGGGAGCACAGCGGGATCCAGGCGGGCACCGAAGCCATTCCACTCCTGCTCCCATCCACCCCTCCGGGAGCACAGCGGGATCCAGGCAGAGCACCAAGGCCATCCTGCTCCTGCTCCCTCCGGGAACACAGCAGGATCCTGGCGGGCACCGAGGCCATCCTGCTCCTGCTCCCACCCCTCCCTCTGGGAACACAGCAGGATCCAGGCAGAGCACTGAGGCCATCCCGCTCCTGCTCCCATCCATCCCTCCCGGAGCACAGTGGGATTCAGGCAGGGCACCAAGGCCATCCCGCGGCGCACGAGCCGCTGCTCCGGACGGCAGCCAGACACGGGCTCCTTGGGGAAGGAGCGCARCCTCCCCGCGCACCGCAGCAGGGACCGAGCGGAATGAAAACCCAAGGAGCCCTCGGACTTCCACAAACACTCGACACAAAATCCCTGCCCTGCCTGGAGGAGCCCGAGCTGCGCTAGCCCTGCAGCCCCTAGCCACGGCCCTCCTGGCCTGCCCGCTGCGGCCCCGCCGTCTGCRGAGCCAAGATGATTTTATAAAAGAGAAGAACATAAACAGACACCCCGCGACACTGCGGGCGCCCGCGGCTCCGTCACATGAGCATCCCAGGCACCCGCAGCTCTGTCACACCGGCTGTCCAGGGCTCCCCTGGCTCCTGGTCCCTACTCCAGCTCCTAGGACCAGGGGGACACTGCCACTTGCTACCACGGCCCAGTGACGGGGCCAGGCCGCCCRGCCGCACCGCAGGCTCCCACGCGGTGCTGGGGACAGCTCAGGGCTGCACCACAGCCTTGTGCTTCCCTGCCAACAACCTGCTCCGCACCAGGCTCCGCAGGGCAGCACAGGCTCCGCGGGCGTCGCTTCCTGGGCCCCGCGTCGGGCTGCCCCGACCAGCTCTGCCCGTGGCACCGCCTGGCTGGGCCGCTCCTCCCACTCCGCTCCCGGCACCGAAACGGCTCCACAGAGCTGCACACATCCCGAGGGGCTCCCTGGGGGACAACAACCGTCCTGCCTGGAGCGATGCAGCGACACCGTGCCGGCCGAGCGAGCAGCGGGGAACAGGGACCCCAGGGAGCAGGGACCCCAGGGAGCAGGGACCCCAGGCCGTGGCCGCTCGCCGGCACAGAGGGGGCTCTGTGGGCGGTGTGGTCAGGGGGCTGCCCACGTCACCGTCCTGGTGCGGGTGCCTTGTGCCTGCCCCTGCACCTCCTTCAGGCCCAGCCCAAGGGGCGGCACCTCCCCGCGGCACAACGGGACCGTCCCAGCGACCACACACATCTCCGTGCCCTCCCGCTCCAGACGGCACAAAACAGGGCCCGCAGGCCCTGCGCTGGCCCCCAGCGCCCCCAGCCTGAAAAGCTGCCGGGTGCCACCCYGTTTTGGTGAAGGCAGAGGCAGCTCCAGCTGTGCAGCCCTGGAAACGCTGCAGCTCCCTCGAGTCTTCCCCAAGGGATGGAAGGAGCCACCCCAGGCAGCAGAGCCGCGCTCTGCAGGCCCCGTCTCAGCCGCACACATCACCGGGAGCTCCTGTGGTGCCCAGGGCAGCCTCCGGAGCAGAGCTGCACTCCGCAGGCCCCGTCTCAGCCGCATACGGAGCCAGGAGCTCCTGCAGTGTCTGGGGCAGCCTCCGGAGCAGAGCCGTGCTCCGCAGGCCCTGTCTCTGCCACATACGGAGCCAGGAGCTCCTGCAGCCCCGTGGTGCCCAGGGAATCCCATGGAGCAGACACCGGTGCCTGCTCCTTCCTGGGCGAAGCATGATCCGGGAGCATGGGGCAAACAGGGGCTCAGGATTTGGGAGCGTCGGCACTCGCAGCACTGATCCCTTCTTCCTAAGGTACTGCCAGGGCCACCAGCCAGAAACAGAGGGATCTGGGGGCATGCCGGGATCCTCCAGGAAAACAAGGATCATCGAGTCCCGCGGCCAGGGCTGGGGCAGAAGGGCAGTGAGCCAGCAGGGAAGACGAGGGCCGCATCCCAGCCCTTCCCGACAGAGCCACGCGGGCCCTCTGTGGAGGCCGCTCTTGTCCGGCCTGCAGCAGCTCCGGAGCCCCGCTGCGGGCAGCCCCGCAGAGCCGCTCGTGCTGCGCCGGCAGAGCCCCGCAGAGAGCGGCGCCTGCGCAGCGCCCGGGCCGCTCCGTGTGCCTATATAAGGGCAGGCGYGGGCCGCGGCGCCGCTTCCTGCGCAGCCCCGCAGCCGGGGAGCTCCGCTCGCCGGGGCCGGGAGAGCGGCCGCCGCCGGGGAGGCGGCAGCAGCAGCGGCGGCAGCTCGGACCAGGCACGTGCCAAGCGTGCTGCGGAGCCGCTGCCAGCTCACGGAGCCACAGCCTGGTCCCCTCGGGCCTGTCAAGCCCGGACTTGTGCGCGTGGCTCACACGGGGCCAAGGGAGGGTCATGGGGGACAGGCCATGGCGGCTACCGGCTCCCGCCCCCGGCAACGGGCACCGTGGAAAACTCTCTCTCCTCATAAGGGGAGAAATAAAACAGTTAAAGGAGAAGGCTCCCCCGGCCCTGCCCCTGCTCGCCTTCTGGACACGGGGCCCTCCTGGCGGGTTCAGCTGCAAGGCCTGCAGCGCTGCCGGCCGGGCGCTGCCACGCGGCCAGGACGCTTCCTCTCCACCCACTCCTCCRCTCCCTTCAGACCAGGCCCGTGTCCAAGCAGGAGCTCCCAGCGCTGCGGCAGCGGACAGGGCCGTGGCAGGGCCGCGCTCAAATAGCCTTTGTGCGCACACGGCTGCTGGCAGCGGGACGGGAGCGCTCCCACTCTGCTCCCACTCCTGCTTGCACTCTGCTCCCACTCCTGCTTGCACTCTGCTCCTGCTCCACTCCTGCTCCCACTCGTGCTCCCATTCTCGCTCCCACTCGGCAGTGTAGCGATCCTAGGGGCTGGCGGAGGCAGCCAGAGCCCAGGAGTCACTCAGCGTGTTCGYGCAGCCGCGGCCGTCGCCGATGCCCCGACGTGCCAAGTAGCACCCCAGCCTTTGCTGCTGGGAAACACTGACACATCCCAGGATTTACGTTACCTCTCGCTGGCCCGTCGGTCTGCAGGAAGATCTGCAAATCCCCCAACAAGCCCTGCCCTGCAGACCTGACCCTGACAGTCCCTGCCGCGCTGCCGGCAGGACCAGCCCAGCCACGTCTCCTCATTCCAGGCCGGCTCCGTCACCGTGGAGCGCGGGAGGCGGCAGCACGCCCCCCTCGGCTCAGCTCGGGGTGCTGCACACGGGACCCGCTCCTCGCTGCCCCCTCGGCCCGCTCTCACCTGCGCCTCGGGCGCCCCCCGTCCCCAGCCCCCCGCCCGGCGGCGTTTGCCATCCTCTCATTGTGTTCAAAGACTCTCTCCTTTCCGCGGGAGATTTCTGGCCAGCTCTGTGTGACCAGATACAGGCGTTTAACCAACACGCACATCTCTAGACGAGTTCTTACGCTGCTAAATTAAACATCCCTAATGTGTTGGTGCCCTGAGGAGGCACTTCCCAAATAAGCTTTAGATTTCCAGATCACTTCAGGAAACATTTGTAATTAGCAATTGGAAAGAATTCTTGGTTTCCAGCAGCTTCCAAAGACACCCACAACAGCACTGCTCCRGGGGGAGCAGGCCAGCCACGCTCCAGGCCCCCAGCGTCAGGGAGGTCCCCAAGGTRCGGGCACGGTCCCTGCAGCGAGGACACGGCAAGGACACGATGAGCACCTGGCAGCCCGGCCGCGCACGGRGCCTCCCAGCCTGGCAGCCCTGGCGCTCACATGGGGTCCACCCAGACCTGCTTCCCCTGCCCCGGGCGGGCTGCGGAGGGCTGGCGAGCAGCCGCCGTCCGCAAGGGCTCGTCCTGCTCGTGTGGAGGCGCTCGCTGAGCGGGACGCGCTGCACACACACTGGGGCCGTGCGGGCGGCTCTGCACGCACTGCTCGGTCGCAGCCGCGGGGTCCGTGACGCATCCTGCCTGCGTGCCCAGGAGAGCGGAGTGCGGAGGAGGCCCCGTGAATCAGCCCCACGCGGCCGCCACAGGGAAGGGCTGACCAGGAACCTCGCAGGGGCTGCACTATCCCTCGCCACCRGCACGACAGCAACCCAGGCACATGACGAGGACGTGGGTGTGGGACCAGTGGCAACTCTGCAGAGGCGACGCTGCACGCGTCCCTACAGCCT
>PTEX01000515.1:16130-140178 GCA_003342815.1 Eudromia elegans | reverse complement strand
TAACCCTAACCCTAACCCTAACCCTAACCCTAACCCTAACCCCCTAACCCTAACCCTAACCCTAACCCTAACCCAAACCCTAACCCTAACCCTAACCCTAACCCTAACCCTAAACCCTAACCCTAACCCTAACCCTAACCCTAACCCTAACCCTGCCCCGAACATGAACCCTGACCCTAACCCTAACCCTAACCCTCGTGACACTCATTCTAACAGGGATTTCAGTAAGAACATGTTATCTCTCAAATACGAGAGAGCTTCACAAGAAAGCTTTTATTTTTATCTAGGTGATAAGGAGAACAGCGGTTATTGTTTTCTGTTTGACAACAGTTTGTTTCTTTGACAACAAATTCCAAAATCTAGATATTTGCCTAGTACATATCAACAACTTTTAAGGAGGATTAAATATTTCTTCAACAGTATTTTGCTATATTCACTTAAGTGGGTCCTACTTTAAATGTTGGGAATATAAGGGAGCCAAAGAAAACATCATCTAGAAAAAAATAGCTTTACTTCAAAATATAATTTATAAAGTCTATATTATTTATATTGTCTTTATATAGTCAGTCATCAGGAGCTTTTTCTTAAATCTAAGTCTCTCTCTCAAAAAAAACCCCACCCCCTTCCACAAAACTCTTCACCTAAAAAACCAATTTCTTCAAAAAAATCCCCAAAATTTCCACCAACCCCCATAGAAAAACATGTTCCCCTGGAAATTCCCCCAAAAATGAAAATCCTTCCAAATCCCCCAAATTTTCCTGATCTTTCTCTTGATTTTTGTTTTCTCTCTGAAAAAAAATGCCCCACCTCATTTTTTTCTTCTGCCAAAATAATTTCCCTTCAAAAAAAATTACCTTCAAAAGTCTTACAACACCAGAATTGTTACTGTTTTTCACAATTAGCGTGTGAACAGCCCTTTTTACTATAGTGTTGCTGCTCATATTTATGTAACCTCAGTTCGTGTGCACTCCTCTATCCCTGAGTAAATGCCTTACCATTAGTTCTACCTCTAAGCACTACAGCATCTGACAGCAAATGGTGAGCAGCTTTGGAACATTACATACAGCAATCAGAACTAGGGCATTAGATACGCAGGCACATCCCCTTGCACTTACCTACACCATCCTCCACAAAACCTTATTTTTAGTCTGCTTCAGCATTATTGCACTGTTCAGTACTTTCTCAAACCCTTCCATACATGAACTTAACGCACTGTTCGGTCAGTCTTTAAGTGCATGCAAGAATGACAGCACTCAGTTTGCTCATCTCTGTTTCAGGCCTATGATCTTTTCCATACAACTCCTAGATTCCTCTTACAATTGGATGCTGACCTCACAGGTGATGACCAAGAGGAACACCTGTATCACTTGGCCTAGGCTGCTTCATTTCAAGATAACCCCCTTTACTGCATTACTCTGTGAAACAGCCAAAAAACCTGATGAGGTCATGAGGGTATCACGTTTTGGGATGACTTCTCCAAGGTTGTCTCATGGAACTGCTTCTCACATATTATTCAAAGCTATGTTCATCTGTTACTTCAGATGTAACTGTTTCTATTTTAAGAGAGCACTGCTGACTGTTTAAACTTTACATAAAGTTCATAACCTGCAATGCATCCTCTTTAGTCTCTTCTGCTTCACAACAGTTTCAGTAATTAGAAGAGGTCATTAATAATTTCCACTGTCCTTGGACTGCAGCAAGACATTTCTCCTGCTCTAGGAGGTACCTAAATACTGTGTTGCTTTCTGGACCCTCTCTGGGGCTTTCCATAGCCCTTCAGGTTTCCCTTATACTTTTTGAATCCTTTTCTTTTTCTCAGTTATTCCTTAGCCTGCCATTTTAGGTAGAGGCTCTCCCTAAACACTGTGCACAGCATCCTTATCCCAGATCAGCCACATCCCACATGTACAGAGCATCATGCGAACCAGTTCAGAAGAAAAAAAAGGAGAAAAAAAAAGTGTGTCGTCTGTGCCTCCATCCATCACTATTCTTCACCAGCACGTGCCATAAATACCCTGTCTCTAAAGTGTGACTGAGCCAACAGGGAGACACAGAGAACATGCAACAGGGACTAGGACACATTTTATAAATTAATTTACTATCATTAATAAAACCAAGATAGTCTTAGGGGTTGTGCAGGTGGCAGCAGAGCTCAGCATTACTTGAGGAGCTTTCAAGCACTCAGTGCCCAGCGTAGCTTCTGCCCATCACCTGCACCTGAGGTGCTGCACACAGGCCTCCAGGTGCCTGGCTGAGTCTTTCTTCTGCCCATCTCCTTGCTAGTCCAACTATGATCTCCAGGAAATATCATGGAGTGACACTAATCAGACCTGGCTCCAATTAGCATGTGGTCCCTTTGGCCCAGATGTTTTGCTGTCCTCTAGGACTCAGCAGCCCTCCCAGTCCTGCTGCAGGCACAGGAGTGGCCTCCCACTGATGTTGCATCTTAGCCTCCCTCAGGGTTGCTCGCTTCCCACTCCTGCTGTGGGCACAGCCTTCCTGATTGCTGGGCCACTTATTCTTTTAAAAGTTTCCAGGAATTCCACAGAACTGCCTGTCCTTCTGACTAGGTAGCCAGCTTCTTCAAATCCAGCTGGTGCCTTGAAAGACACTGTAACGTCTCCCAGAACCTCTCTGCCATGCTGTCTCTCCCTGCCATAATGGTATCCACTACCAGCAAGGACACATTGAAAAAGGTAGGAGACTACAGTATTTACCTGTGTCCTATGCTCTAGGTGTCCCTGCTCGAGCAGCAGGGGTTGGACTAGATGATCTTTAGAGATCCCTAGACCTAGAGGTCACCGTTCTGTGATTCTGGGATGGCATCTCACTAAGTCTGTCCCAGGCAGGGCATTGGGGCAGATGCAGGGGCTATGGGGAGAGGAAGCAAGTGTGGGAAGAGATGAACCCCTTTGTGCTCCAGACAATCCTGAGAGATTAGTGGGATGGGGAGGGGCTAGACTTGTCTTTTAATACGAATACCAAATACAGTGGCAGCTATAGGCCTAACTGCTCACACCAAATTTAAGAGCATTTTGATGACTAACAGGTCCGTCTGCATTCAACACCTTTAGTAGAGTTCATGAATAGTAACAATGCTTCACCACATGATGCAGTTAAGCAAGTGATTACACAGGGCAACACCCCTTCCCCATACCATGCATCCCTCTTTTTGTAGGCGCTGTTACTTCCTATCATGCACGGAAGAACAAAGCGGGAAAGGTGTCACAGCACCGGAGAGCCAGTCCTCCTCGTATCCCACCTGCCTCACACTGGTTAGGGGCACCTCTCTGGGAAAGGGTCACGACAGCGGTCAGAGCCTCCCTTGGTCCTCACTGGGCCATGCAGCTCTGCTGCAGCCCAGGCTAAGCCAAGCTGAGTGTCTAACTTGGCCCTGGACCTCACAACAGCACCTGGTTCCTTGCTTTAGTCAGCATGGAGAGAGGGTCAGGGAAGCTTCTGGAACAATACTTCCCTCCTCCTCCAGGTTCTGGATGGTGCTTTAGCACTGCTAGCAGTCAACTCTCACCCAGCCCCCGAGGCCTGTATAAAAGTGACATGCAAAAGAACTTGAAATCGCCCCTCTGTGATCTCCTCTGTTTACCACTCAGTGTTAGTCCCCTATCTTTACTTCCAAAGCTCACCACACAATCTCTCTGCCTTGGCAAACCTGTGGGAAAGAATCATAGAATCACACAGTCATTCTTAGAGGCCATGTAGAGAGGTGGTGGAGTCTCGTTCTCTGGAGATCTTCAAAACCCGCTTGGACACCACCCTGTGCCACATGCTCTAGGAGACCCTGCGTGTGCAGGGGGGTTGGACTAGATGAACTCTAGAGGTCCCTTCCAACCTTAAGTATTCTATGATTCTATGATTCTATGTAGTCCAATCCCTCCTGCACATGCAGGGTCACCTAAAGCATGTTACACAGAATTGCATTCATGCGGGTTTTGAGTCTGCAGAGGAGGAGACTCCACGACCTCTCTTGGCAACATATTCAAGTGCTCTATCACCCACATTTCAAGATTTATTTCCATAAGTTTCTGTGGAACTTTTTGTGCTTCAGCTTGGGGCCATTTCCTGTTGTCCTATTGCGGGCCACCACTGACAAGAGACTGGCCCCATCCTCACTTCCTCTCTAATGTATTTATATACACTTATCAGATCCCCTCTCAGCCTTCTCTTCTTCAGGCTGAAGAGGCCCAGCTCTCTCAGCCTTTCGTCATAGGGCAGATGTTCCAGACCCTTGATCGTCCTCATAGCCCTGCGCTGGATTCCCTCCAGTAGTTCCACATCCCTCTTGTACTGGGGAGCCCAGAACTGCACACAGTACTCGAGATGTGGCCTCACCAGGGTGGAGTGGAGGCACAGGATCACTTCCCTTGACCTGCTGGAAACATTCTTCTTGATGCATCCCAGGATCCCATTGGCCTTCTTGGTCACAAGAGCACACTGCTGCCTCATGGGCAACTTGTCATCTGCCATGATGCCCAGGTCCTTCTCTGCAGAGCCGCTCTCCAGAAGATCAGCCCCCAGCTTGTACTGGTGTCTGGGATTTTCCTCCCGAGGTGCAGGACCCTGCACTTTCCCTTGTTGAACTTCATGAGGTTTCTCATCATCCAGTTGTCCAGTCTGCCCAGGTCCCTCTGGATGGCAGTGCAGTCCTCTGGGACATCAACTTCTCTTCCCAGTTTGATACCATCAGCAAATTTGCTAAGGGGGTACTCTGTCCTTTCATCCAGGTCATTGATGAATAAATAGAACAGGACTGGACCAAGGACTGAGCCCTAGGGGACACTGCTATCTACAGGCCTCCAACTAGACTCTGCACTCTGATCACAACCCTCTGAGCTCTGCCATCCTGCTAGTTCTCAATCCACCTCACCATCCACTCATCTAACTCACATGTCCGGAGTTTGCCCAAGAGGATGCCGTAAGGGTCAAAACCCTTGCTGAGGCTGAGATAGCTGACATCCACTGCTCTCCCTTTATTTACCCAGTCATTCCATCATAGAAGGCTATCAGGTTGGTTAAGCATGGTTTCACCTTGGTAAATCCATGCTAACTACTCCTGAGTACTTTCTCATCCTCCATATGCTTAGAAACAAGAGCCTGGATGAGCTGTTGCACCACTTTTCCAGGGACAGAGGTGAGGCTGACAGGCCTGTAGTTGCCTGGGTCCTCCTACTTGCCATTTTTGAAGACTGGAGTAACACTGGCTTTCTTCCAGTCCTCAAGCACCTCCCCTGTTCTTCAGGAACTTTTGAAGATAAGGAGTGGCTTAGCAATCAAATCCATCAGCTCACGCAGCATTCTTGGGTGCATCCCATCAGGGCCCATGGATTTGTGTGTATCGGGTTTACCTAAGTGTTCTCTAACCCAGTTGTCCTACCCAGGGTAAATCTTCCTCTCTCCAGGCTTCTTCTCTTATCTTTAGGACACAAAGACCCTAAAAGCATCCATCTTGAAGAGGGCACTAGCACACCAGATCTGAGTGTCCCCTGAAAAACATTTCCAAAGGTGTCACAGTGTCCCTCGAGCTGCAGTCATGCAAGATTACTTCTGTACGATGCCAAACATGGCAGCAAAATGACAGGAATTGTCCTGCAGACATCCCTTCCTCTCAAATCAGGTTTGGAGGTGAGGAGAAAATGGACATGCCATCACAGACCCCATGGCATAGCCCTTCAGAGAGCCGGACATGCATCTGTGCCTACCTATGGGCAATCACCTGGGGTGTTGCTGGCCTGAGGTACTGACCACAGAACTACACTACGGTAGTAATAAGGAATGAAACGACACTGCAGAAATTCTCAACTTCACTGGGAATCTTGTGATAAGAAGATAAAAAACAGAAGCGCAAGAAAAGAACGAGGCCTGATAGAATGAAAGATGACTAGGCTTGTGGTGTTTTCAAACTACTCTCACTAATGAAGAACAAGGAGGAAATGACCTCTACTCCTACTATAAAACTTCTACTACGAAAAATCTACACCTTGTACTCCTTCAGACTCTCCTTCCATTCTCTTCACATTTACCCTAGACTAACCTTTGCCTTGCTCACGCCTCATCTCCCCCAGCACACTCAATGTGCCCTGGCTCAGTCTGGAGAGCACATACTGAAAGGCCATGTGCAAGACTGAATGCTTACAGCTTGAGGAATGTGTCTATAACCCCAAAAGAGGGTGCATAAAGCAACCCAGACGATAGAAATGTGAGCTCAATCACAGTAATTTAATTATTCCTTGTCCATTATGTCCTCTCATATCTCCATATACACATATACTCAATCTCAGTTTTCTCAGCCTTTAACAGCTTAGGTACTGATGGCACTTAATCAGCCTTTCCTCTTTATTAAGTCTTCCTTGCTTTTTCCTTCCCTGTTTGCTATCCCCTACTAGGCCCCTTCTACACTTACAAGCTTCCTTAGAGAAACATCACTGAAATGATCACTTCACACGCTTGTACAAGTTGTTGCTCATAGAATGATTAAGGTTGGAGATCATCGAGTCCAATCCCCCTGCACAACAGGGTAATCTAGAGCACATTGCACAGGATCACTCAGAGGCTTATGCTGCAAAAAAAGCTTAGGGGTCCTAATCATACAGCTTCTTCCCAGGACTGTGCTCTTTTCCTGCTCCTCAAGGATATATCAAAAAAATTTGATGCCATATAAGCCTTCAAGTTTTTCTTTGCAGAATCCTAGTTAGATAGGTCTTAAGGTATACCTTGGGCTTCTAGCACTGAGTCTGTCTAGAGACTTCCATTCAGCAGCCTCAGCCATTTTCTACACTGCAATAGCTTTAGAAATCTCCCTTTTTAGTTTTCTAGATCATAGCCTAAGGGGTTCTCCTGTGGTAGTTTCCTACAGGACTTTCCCCCAAACAAAAGTACTCCTGAACTCTGATTTCATTGTGCTGTATAGAATGTGTAGACATACACATGTGCCTCTTGAAAGTATCACACACTTAATTCCAAGTCTAGTACCATAACCAGTCACCTGCAGCTCCTTATGTACAGTTAATATCAAGTGTTACTGATGACGCCTAATCATGATTTCATGTGGCATGCCCCCTCCCCCTTACTGATATGTCATCCTCTGTTGGAGGACGTGGTCCTGCAGCCCCCTGCAGGGTGCTCAAGGAAGGCAGGTTGCGCGGCAGACCCAGTATTGATCCCTGTTATGTAAATAATCTATATAGTTGAGGGTTTAAGGATTGGGCCCCTTGTCCTCTGGGTGACCCCAGGTGCGGTGGGGGCCGGTTCCCTCTCCCGCCTGGCTAAGGTTGCCCGGCAACCCTGGACATCGCCAATGGGGCGCTGGGATTCTCCCGCCTTGGCCAGTGGGCCAATCGGTGGGAGGATCCTGGGTGCCCCAATCAGAGGCTGCCTCAGGAGCCGGATTGAAAACAGACCAATGATGGGCGGAGGGGTGGCCAACCCTCCGCCAATCATTTCTCTGGCACGTACACCCCTAGGATATAAAAATCCCATGCTACCCTCAATAAACGTCTTGTTGCTCCTGGAACCTCCCGTGTGTGCGACTTCTTTGAGTTGGGGGGTTTGAGGAGCGTCGGGCCCCTGGCTGCAGCCGAGACCTTGGACCGGAGGATAGCTGCCGATCGCCGATCTTGTCGCTGGGTGGCGCCCCACGATTCCCCCGCAGGAAAGAGCTGTGGGGTTAAGAGATCCCAACTGTTCTTCCTGGTGGGTCATTACAGGCCCCCGGAAGGGGGGAAGTGGATTAAAGGCCTTTTAGGTGGTTAAGGATAATAGCGCGCGTGCATACGGTTACGATTTTTTGATAGCGTTTTGGATTTGGTGAAATGGTTTTTACGTTACTGTAACTAATATGGGTTGCTGCAGTTCAAGAGGCAACCACGCTGGCGATGTCAAGGAGCTGGCGGCCCTTTTAAAGGCTCAGGGTGTTAACCTTGTGTCTTTAAAAGAGATAGTAAAATATGCCCGAAAGATCGGCTATTTCCACTCAGAGGGCTCCCTGTTCCAAGCGGAGCAGTGGAAGGCTCTCGGGAGGGAATTAGTCCGTCCGGGAAAGGGATCGTTTAAAGAAACGGTAAAACTTCGGAGTTGGGCCGGTATTGCTACAAAAATCATCCAGTTTTTGAACAATAAAGAAATAATTGCGTTTTTTGGGTCGCGGTCGGGCAGCGGAAAAATGTTCTCAGCCACCAAGGAGAGAATCTTCGTACCATCCTTGGGCAGCTGGCGGACGGTGGGGGGGGCACCTGCGACACCTCCACCAGCCAGCGCCATCTTGGTGGCCCGAACAGCCTGCAATGATCTGCAGACCACGGACACCGAGGGACCGCCATCTTCCCTCGTCTCAGAAGCGACATCCTCTCGGCGGAGCAACGAGAAGGAAACCCCGCCTTCGGCGCCATCATTGGGGTCGGGGGCGGAGGGTGGTGGCAATCCTAAAAAGGAAAACCCCGGGGCGGATTTGGGAAAGGAATTTCCAGTGGGGGATAAGATTCCACCCCTTGGGCGGGATTATGGGGCTCCACCCCTGGGAGGGCCACTGGTCCCCTCACCCGGGGGAGTGGAAACTCAGGCCCCGCCCCAGGGAGGGCAGTCCCCGAACCCCTTCCGGAGTAGGAACCCCTTCATCACGGGTGCAGGGACAGGACACGGAACTGCCGTTCTAATCGGGACTTCCGGGTTACGACCCCCTGAGCGTGGCATCCGGCCTCGGGCCTCCTTTGATTGGGTGACTATCAGCCGACAGGCCCTCGAGAGTGGGGATCACGAGGCAGCGCACCTTATATCTACCTATGAGCTGCTCGTGGTTTACAATATTGACAATCAGGGGATGACACGAGGGATCTTTCGTCCCTATGACTGGAAATTCCTAGCCCAATTACGCACTTCGGTAAACGAGTCTGGAGTTAGAGGCGAACCCTGACAGCAAATGTTGGGGTACTTGTTCTCTAGTAGTTTGTTATGTCCTGAAGACATAAGAAATGTTATGCGATTGGTGCTAACATCATCTCAATACGTGATTTGGAAGGGAACATGGCAGCATTTCTGTCAAATGTCAGAAGCGCTGCCACGCCCGCAAGGCAATCCCCTATTTGGGGTCACTGCTCAACAATTAATGGGAGTGGGCCAGTTCACTCCCGTTGACATGCAAATACAATTAGGCCCCGATATTATGGCAGAAAGCATGCAAACAGCCCAAGAGGCGCTAAAGGTCGCCAGGTTTGACCCTGGCGATAATTCATACGCTACCATTCGCCAACGCGTCTCTGAATCATTTTCTGACTTCGTTGACCGACTTTTAAAAGGGCTAAAAGCGGCTGATATGCTGCAATTAGCTAAAGATCTTCTCCTCAGACAACTGGCACTCGAGAACGCCAATCGCGAAACTCGAGCCATTCTGGTAACACGCCAGAAGCTAGTCTGGAGGATATGCTAGAAAGGATGGCTTGGGTTCCGATTGATTGCCAGGCCATAGTGGTTAGCGCTGTTAAGGATATCGGGGAATCTCAGAAAGAACTGATTTCCACAATGGCGCAAAATCAACAGGGGATATTCGAGTCCTTATCCGACTGTATGGAGAAGATGTCTAAGATCCATTCAGATAGAGTTTGTGCTGCTCTGGCACCCCTTAACGCATTGCGTCGACCCAATGTGAACAATACCCGCAGATGTTATGAGTGCGGGAGGGTCGGCCACTTGGCCAGACAATGTCGTGATTATAGCCAGAAGCAAAGTGTCAAGAGGAGAACTTCTTCAAAAAACATGTAGATGAGCATGACGTGAAAGGAGCGTGCTCGGATATAAATGCTCCTTTAATTTATGGTGGAACTGCTTTCGCCCTAACGTCAGCAGTAGCTGCTGTTGGGTCTGAAAGCATTGGGAACCAACCTTATCGCTCTGTGGAAAATCTTGTTTTAAGAGCTCTCGAATCTGTAACCGTGGCTGTGAATGAGCCCTGCTCCATCAGGGCTCAGGTTTCAAACGGATATACTGGTCCAGGTCTCTGGACTGGAATTTCTGGAGGATCTTTAGCAGGTCTGGAGGTCCTGCCAGAAATTACTTATGTCCCAGTCGAGGGAGAGATATCGGTGCCATCTCAGGCAACCTTTTCCCCTGTATTTGTCCCAAAAGGGGAAGTTGTTGCCCAAATTATCCCTATCCCAGAAGGGGACCTGAACCAGAATAGTCCAAGGACATTTCTATCCCTGGGAATGGGCCATCAACCCATTGTCCCCATAAAAATGACCAAAGATCGGGAAACTGTGTCTCTGGAAGCCCTTCTTGACACGGGGGCCAACATAACAATAATCTCTGACGAGAGATGGCCAAAGACATGGCCTACGGGAAAAATCTCTAGGGGAGTGGAAGGCGTTGGAGGGCGTGCGGCCCTAAAAAGGAGTGGGTGTCCTGTGACTGTACATCTCGAAAATCGATCTGTAACCCTCTTGGTAAATATTATGCCATTGCCTAAAGGAATAGATGCACTGGTAGGTAGGGACATCCTGGACCAGATTTGGGCTATCCTCACAACCGATGGAGTATCTTTTCGATAGGGACCACTGCTACGGAGCTTCTTCCCATCCCCCTCAAATGAGTCTCTGATGAGCCCATTTGGGTGGAGCAGTGGCCCCTGAAATTCGAGAAGCTCCAGATCGCCCATCAACTAGTCTTGGAACAACTGCATCAGGGACACCTGAGGCCATCCACGAGCCCGTGGAATACGCCTATTTTTGTAATTGCCAAAAAGTCGGGGAAATACCGCTTACTTCATGATTTGCGGCGAGTCAATGACCAAATGCAGCCCATGGGTGTATTGCAGCCAGGGCTGCCCAACCTGGCGTTTCTGCCGAGAGATTGGCACTTATTGTAGACATCAAAGATTGATTCTATCAGATATTGCTGCATCCAAAAGTTCGTGAGAGGTTTGCCTTCACGCTTCCAAGCTTGAATCATGAGGCACCTGCCTCTAGGTATGAGTGGTGCGTGCTGCCTCAAGGCATGCGCAATTCCCCAACTCTTTGCCAATTATACGTTGGGAGTTCCCTACAAAGCTTACGCAAAAAATGGACTCAAACAATCATCCTCCATTACATGGATGATATCCTGTTGGCGCAGGCACTACCCTTTTCCACCAGCCAACGACAAGAATTGATTGCGGTCCTGTCTTCCAGGGGTCTGGAGGTAGCGCCTGAGAAGGTGCAGGACTCCAGCTCCTGGAAATATCTGGGATGGGTCATTTCAGAAGGATCAATAAGGCCTCAGAAGTTGAGCCTCCACACCGAGGTAAAAACTTTAAACGATGCTCAGAAACTCCTGGGTGACCTGCAGTGGCTCAGGCTGGTTGTTGGTTTCACCAATGAAGCCCTTGAGCCACTAAGGCCCCTACTTAAAGGGAGTGACCCCTCTGCTAAAGTACATCTGACCAAGGACCAGGTGAATCAGATTCAATGGCTGGCGGAAAAGGTGTTGGAGAAATCCGTCGATCAATTGGACCCAAAAACTCCTGTAGACCTGACCATATTGAGGAATAAAGGTCATTTCGTGGGTGCACTTTCCCAGTGCAAAAAAAGAAAAGGAGGAGGATGCTCATATGGTCCTAACTACAGGAATCAGGGTGTTGGAGTGGCTGTTTAACTCAATACAGCCAAAAACAACTATTCAAGAAGCTGTTGATGATTTGGCTGAACTAATCAAAAAGGGTAGAAGAAGGTTGCTGCAAATACTCGGGCGTGAACCAAACATTATTTACCTCCGTATTAGAAGAGAGGATCTTGAATGGATGATAGCTCATTCTGAAAGGCTCCAGATAAGTTTGTTAACCTATGAATCATCCATTTGGGTATCTGCGTTAAAGTCACCAATTCTGAAATGGTTTAGCCAGCACGAATGGGTTTCAAAGCCGAGGTATTCCGACCAACCGATACCTAATGCTATAGGTGTATTTATGGATGCTGGTAAAAAATTGAAAAAAGCATCTGCGGTCTGGTTCGACCGGGATACCTGGAAAGAAAAACTGATAACGGCTCAGGAAGGCGACTCATTGCAGATGCTCGAGTTGGCGGCAGTAGTATGGGCTGCCACCAACTGGATAAATGAGCCTATAAACTTCATTACTGATTCTTTATATGTAGCAGGAATTATTCCTAGGATTGAAGGTGCGAGAATTAGCGACGTCCTGAATAAGAGGTTATTTCTCTTATTATGGCAGCTGCGGAGCACCCTAACTCAGAGACAAGGTCCCTATTCCACCATCCACATCCGCAGTCACAAGTGGGAGCAAGGCCTGGGGCAGGGCAACCAGCGAGCCAATGACTTGGTCTCCGCGGTTGTCCCTGCCCCCGTGGACCCCTTTGTTATGGCCCGTGAGTCCCACGAGATGTTCCATCAGAATGCAAAGGGCCTGTCCCGGCAATTTAACATCTCTTGCCGGGACGCAAAGGGCATCATGTGTGCCTGCAACAAATGTTCCCACTTTGGCCCCGGCATGGGGATAGGCGTGAACCCTCGTGGGGAGGGGCCTCGCAAGGTATTCCAGACGGACATCACTCACTTCTTGCCCTTCGGCAAGCTAAAGTTCCTGCATGTGAAGGTTGACACACATAGTAAATTCCTGTGGGCATCCGTGCAGGTGGGTGAAAAATCTATACATGTAGAGAGGCACTTAATGATGGCCTTTGCCATCATGGGTGTACCCGTTACATTAAAGACTAACAATGGGCCCACTTATGTCTCGAAAAGGTTCGAGACGTTCCTGCGCCGGTGGGGGGTTAAACATCTGACGGGGATTCCCCATTCCCCCACTGGCCAGGCTATTATTGAGCGGGCTCACCAGACCCTTAAGAGATACCTACTGAAATTCAAAGACCCAGACCCGGTCACCCGACTGGCAAAGTGCCTTTTTGTATTAAATTATCTTTGTGTTTTCTCCGATGAGGAAACGCCTCTGGCAATGGTCCATGCTGGGACCAGCAAGAAACCTGTCCAGTCGGATGTGTATTTCTGGTACAAAGATCCGAAAAACGGAATCTGGAAGGGTCCGGTGAGGCTAAGGTATCTGGGCAGAGGCTATGCCTCCCTGGATTCCGAGGAAGGCCCCATTTGGGTGCCCTCTAGATGGTTAAAGCCAGGAGAGCCCCCAAATGGTAAACCAAAGGGTCCTGATAAACCGAGCAAATCAGTTGCTAATGACGATTGCCCTGATGCGGATGCGTTCCTAGCCTGCACTGAGCTGTAATTCGCCTTGTTTCTTTTAAGGGAGCGGCTCATCTAGGAGGCCCTGAAGACCTTTGCGGTTTGCATCTGGCTGGTGGCCGTGGCTTTTCCGAATGACATTCAAGGTGCAAAGCAATTTCATGTGAGAAACAATATCTGGCTATCTTTGATGAATCAGAACGGAGATAAGAATCTTTGTGTATCAATGTCATCTCCTGGGAAGAACTATAAGCCTCTATTAATTGGGAAGCCCGGTTTGAATGTGTCACTTTTCAAAAATGTATCTGTGGGGGGATGTCATGGCAACAAAACTATATCCCGTTGTGCTGTTGAGCTAATTAGGGGTCTAAAGATTAAGTTGTATCAAGATCCCCCAATGATCGATCTGGCTGGAGCCACTGATGTCGGTTATCATCCTAATGAAACAGGACAAACCTGTTTTACTTTCGGAGGAAAGTTCTGGGGAAGGAAGCGGCACTGGGGCAATGGCATTGTTGCCCCTGAGATGAAAGACGTAACGCCTCATTTCCCCTACACTTTCTCATCCATTGATGGCTTCTGTGGTACATATATGGGTCAGTACAGAAAAACTCCTTTGGGAGCGTTTGGTACCAACCTTACGGTTAAACCTCCACGTTATAAATTCTTGTGGAACAACGAGTCGGCTAGGGTGCTCCCGAAAGGTGTATTTCTCATCTGTGGGGACAAGGCTTGGGCTGGCATTCCAAAAAACATCTACGGAGGCCCATGCTATTTAGGCACCCTGAGACTTGTCACACCCCCGCAAGTAGAACTCCTACCTGCTGTGAAACATCACCGAGGAAAACGCAACGCCTTGCCACCCGACTGCTACGACAAGGTGTCTGTGATGCCGGTCGGGTCAAGGGTGGCGTTATCCATCTTCATTTATGGCGCTGCCGCCGGGGCAGCTCTGAAGCAAATAGCTAGATTAGCTTGTTGGTCACAAAAACAAGCAAATGTCACCACCCAAGTACTGGAAGAGATATTCCAAGATCAACAATCTATACAGACAGCAGTCTTGCAGAATAGGGCTGCAATCGATTATCTCCTCCTGGCACAGGGTCATGGTTGCCAGGCGTTCGAGGGTTTGTGTTGCTTCAACCTCACTCATCACGGTCAATCCATCCCTAATCAATTAAGGTGGCTGTGTGATCACCTGGATAAAATCACCATGGAGAGGGATCCACTGGCAGATTGGTTCCAATCCAGCTTCGGCGGAATCTCTGAGTGGGGAATTGTTTGGTTAAAAGAAGGGTTACGACTACTGGCGATTGTGATTATAATCTTGTTGTGTATCTTGGTGACTTGTAAATGCCTAAAATCTCAAGTCAAGTTACGGACGGTGTACTTATTGTTACAGGGGAAACACTCAAGGAGGAAGATCCAGGGATGGAGGAACTGCTGCCTCCGCCCCACAACTTAGGCTTAGTTTAAGACAGCACTTCGAAGAGACAGTTACAACGTTGCTCCACAGTTAGGAATTGTTGCCGTTTAAAGGTTACCTTTACCTTGCTGGCTTTAAGCCAATATGGTCGCCACTGGGACTTCCCACTGAACTATGTCTCTAAAGTAGATTTAGAAGATCGCCGGCTTTGAAACTACTTTTGGACCCAGAATCGACCCTCGGCGGCGATCCGCTGGACTTGAACTCGGACTTACCTTCATTCGAACCTACCCGCTTTCTAAGGAAACAGCAAAGACTGAAGAACCGGAAACTCCGAAGGACTTTGTTTGATTCGTCTTTCTTTTGTTAGGCCTAAATTGTTGTTCGTGTAAGGATTGCTTCCCCTGCTCTTCCTTGAGCAAAAACAGAAAAGGGGGAGATGTTGGAGGACGTGGTCCTGCAGCCCCCTGCAGGGTGCTCAAGGAAGGCAGGTTGCGCGGCAGACCCAGTATTGATCCCTGTTATGTAAATAATGTATACAGTTGAGGGTTTAAGGATTGGGTCCCTTGTCCTCTGGGTGACCCCAGGTGCGGTGGGGGCCGGTTCCCTCTCCCGCCTGGCTAGGGTTGCCCGGCAACCCTGGACATCGCCAATGGGGCGCTGGGATTCTCCCGCCTTGGCCAGTGGGCCAATCGGTGGGAGGATCCTGGGTGCCCCAATCAGAGGCTGCCTCAGGAGCCGGATTGAAAACAGACCAATGATGGGCGGAGGGGTGGCCAACCCTCCGCCAATCATTTCTCTGGCACGTACACCCCTAGGATATAAAAATCCCATGCTACCCTCAATAAACGTCTTGTTGCTCCTGGAACCTCCCGTGTGTGCGACTTCTTTGAGTTGGGGGGTTTGAGGAGCGTCGGGCCCCTGGCTGCAGCCGAGACCTTGGACCGGAGGATAGCTGCCGATCGCCGATCTTGTCGCTGGGTGGCGCCCCACGATTCCCCCGCAGGAAAGAGCTGAGCGGAGGAGCTGGCTGCTGTCAGGGCCGGTCACTAGAGGCAGCCACCAGCAAGATCCGGCGGCTGCGGAGCCTCTCCCGCCGTTCCGGCGGCAGTGGTAGAGGCGGTGCGACCCGACAATCCTCTAGTAAAGGCTATAGCTGAGAGGGTTTGAGCTGCTGACAGAGAGTCTCAGAGGAATGAGTTTGCATATCTTAACTGTTTTTACACATTTTCTTCTGCTTATTAGTTATGTTTGATTGATCATTTTTAATTGCTTTTGACTCACCACCAATTCTTTACATCCAAATCAGTGTTGTGCAGGCTCATGTCCCTTTTGAACACTGCACTGTTCCTCCTTTTATCTCTAAAGACTACTACTTCTACCACAGAGCTACTTGGGGATATTTTATTTTTACCAACACAAACAGCAGTACCAAATTAGGACAGATGAAGTATGCAACTCTGTCTTAACTGTCCCTCCTGATCCCTTCTTCTCACCCCACCTTTAAAAAAGCTGTTGAAATATGTTGCTGCTCTTGGACCTAAAAGTGAATGTCTCATCACAGTGCAGCAGTATGGTTCAGTCCTGTTTGGTTCCTGTCAGTGGCTAGTCAGGATGTTCCTGAGGTTCAAAGACACAGGCTCTGCATTGAGATGTGTCCCAAATGAGAAGCAGTTCCCACCACCACCGATGAGCAACAACTCCTTCTCATCTGGCAGAAAGACGCTGCTATGATTATGTAGCATTAGTGGCCACTCCAGATGCTCCTGAAAAAGGACAGAGAAATTTGAGCCCTACATTAAGAAATAAAAACACATGTGGTCCAAGGGACGCCAGCCAGTCATACCACAGAATCACAGAAACACAGAATGGTAAAGGTTGGAAGTGACCTCTAAAGATCACCTAGCCCAACGACCCCTGCTCAAACAGGGACACCTAGAACATGGGGCAGATGGTGGCATCCAGGCGGGTTTGAAACATCTCCAGAGAAGGAGACTCCACAACCTCTCTGGGTAGCCTATTCCAAGGCTCTGTCACCCTCACAGGAAAGAAGCTCTTTCTCACATGGAGACGGAACTGCTTGGGTTTCAACTTGTACCCGTTACCCTTTGTCCTGTCACTGTCCACCACTGAGAAGACTTTGGCCCCCTCCTCCCGACATTCTCCCTTCAGGTACTTATACATATTGATCAGGTCTCCTCTCAGTCTTCTCCAGGCTAAACAGGCCCAGCTGGCTTAGTCTTTCCTCACACAGTAGATGGTGCAGTCCCTTCATCTTTGTTGCTCTACGCTGGACCCTCTCTAGAAATTCCACATCCCTCTTGTACTAGGGAGCCCAGAACTGCACACAATACTCCAGGTGAGGCCTCACCAGAGCTGAGCAGAGGGGCAGGATCACCTCCCTTGACCTGCTGGCAACACTCCTGATGCAGGCCAGGAGCCCTTTGGCCTCCTTGGCCACGAGGTCACACTGCTGCCTCATGGTCCCAAATCCCCCTCCACGGAGCTGCTTTCCAGCAGGTCAACCTCTAATCTGTCCTGATGTCTGGGGTTATTCCTCCCCAGGTGCAGGATCCTGCACCTGTCCTTGCTGAACCTCATGAGGTTCCTCTCTGCACAACTCTCCAACCTATGTAGGTCTCTCTGAGTGGCAGCACAGCCCTCTGGAATGTTTGCCATCCTACCCAGTTTTGTATCGTTTGCAAACTTGTTCAGAGTGCACTCTGTCCCCTTATCCAGTCACTGATGAACAAGAACATACTGGAGAGGTGCACAGAGACCAAGATGAGGAAATGGATGTAAAGCAACAGGATGCTTGGAGAAAGTGCTGAAAGCACAGAAAGTAGACAAGTGGCTAGTTTGAATATTTCAGAAGTCCAGCATCTTATAGACAGGAGGTAATGTATTAGAGAGCAAAAGGAACTGGATTAAATTTACCAGTCAGACACCTGTTAAATTTGTTGTAAATTTGTAAATCTGTTAAACTTCAGTTGTTCCTCCCTCTAGTCAAGCTGGATCCCACTTAGTGGATAATTCTTGAACATATAGGCTTTCAATAATTTGCATACTTCTGGGCTTGACAGAACTGCATGCTAATCTCATATACTACTGTAGAGATATTCCATACAATACTTTCATTAAAAAGGTAGCAAGAGCCACATATGGTCCATCTAATGCCCAGTATCCTATCCACAAATAGGGGCAAAAATATGTATCTAGAGAAATATTTAAGAACAAGGAAACCATGAAATATTCCTCTAGTATTCTCATCAATATAATAGTTTATGGTTTAAAGATTTCAATACAGAGAGAAAGCGTTTGCATTTCCTAGGACTTCGTTCCTCCCAAGAATGTGCCCAGTAAACCTCTATGTACACCTCTGGCATTCACATCCTGTGGTAAGGATTTCCATTACTCACACAAAGAAGCACTTTTCAAAACATGCTATAGCTTCTTTTGAGAACTCTTAGTTCTTTTATCAGAGGAAGCAATGAAGAGTCATCCCCTATTCACTTTTTCTGTGACATAATTTCATAGATTTCTATCGTGCTTCTTTTCCAATTATGTCTCATGGTACAAAGGAAATTGTTCATATATCCTAATGTTTCCCACAAGATCACTTATGTTTACTTAACAGTCTAATAATTAGTTGTGCTAATTATTCAACTACTTGAAACAATGCATGTTCAGCCTAGAAGATTTGCTCTTTTTGTTTTGTGTCTCTGTAAATAAGCTTTACAAATGCTGAGTCTTTCATTTGTTATTTATAACAAACAAATCTGGTGTGGTTATGATCAATGCCTACAGTCTGTTCCTTTTCATGTTGAAGGAAAATACTCTGCTGCAAACTCTAGATCTTCATTCTGGTCTACTTAATGGCATGGCAAAAAGATTTTGGATACTACTGAAAGATTATCAAGATCATTTTTTTTCCCATGTCAGCTCCCAGGAATCTCAAAGGTTATATTCTCATATGAAGAGAACTGAAATTGTCTTCCTTCATTCCTTCTTTTTACAATACCATATACCTGAAAATAACATTGTTTCTGTGCTTACCACATTAATGACATAGTCCGTGCAAAGACCAGTCACTAAATCAACAACTGTGATGCCTGGCACAGAGGAAGAGTGAAACCACACTCCACCAACAAGCAGGAGTTTTGCCTCATGCACATGTGCTGTATGAGAGTACCTGCAAGTTCAAAATGAGATTGCGCTCTGTTAGTAAGGAGAGATAGTTAGAGGTAGGCCAAGAGTTCACTTGTTGAATGCTCTCCACTTACCTTGGGACAAGGGGAGGGTGTGTCTCTACTGTCTGCCACTGAAAGCCATGTTCAATCTCTCTCAGAAAGAAAACTGAGCCTAAAGGCTGCTCAGCTGCTCCCAGACCTCCTGCAATAAGCACTCCTCCTCTCCAGGCACAAGCACTGTGAGAGTGACGGTCTTCTGGTACTGAACCCTCAACAGGAATCTAAAAATAGAAGTCCGAGGCTTAAGTTTGCAAAGTCAAAGAACATCTTCCTGTCTGGGCTCTTAAATAATCTCTTCTCATTTCATCTCCTGTGGCATATAACATTTCTTCCTGCCATAGGATAAGGACAATTGATAGGAGGAATATAATGAATAAGCCTTGTGGAAGGCTAGGTAAAAGCGTTTCCATCTATGCTATATTCAATACTTGGCTGCTTCTCAGTATGTACAGTATCTGAGAGAGAACTTTATTTTTGCACATTTATGACAAGTACCTTTACTTTCACTCTTGCATGCTGCTCTTTGTTCAAGACATTCAACTGAAAACTACATGTTGAAAGTCATGGGCCAAGTAATGACTAAGCAAAGCATATTAGTGATTCAAATCCAAGCAAGAGAAAATGCTGAACTGAAGGACTAACAGACAGAACAAACACCTTCAACACAAGCATGGAGAAGAGTGGGGGGCACAAAGGAAGGTGACAAGGAGTTGAGATTCAAAGGAAAATCATAGCAAATAAGCTGTGGAGAAAGTTGAGGAGGCCACCTGGTCAGTCCCTTTCTCCTAAGGCATGTACAGCTCGCTAGACTCAATCTAGAGAAAAAGTTGTCTAATAGTTGCTTAATGTCTCCAATGACAGGAATTTCTGGCCTCTCTAGACAATCTATTGCAGCAATTCACTAGCTTTACAGTTAAAAGTTTTTCTTAGTGTCTAACTAAGTGAAGTTGCCCTCTTCATAGGTTTCTTGTCCTATTCAAAATAAACATGCACAATCATTTTTGTCCTCTTTGCAGATTCATTTTATATATTTGAAGATTTGTTTCTATATTAAATCTCCTTCAGACTCAGGCAGTTTCTTCGCAGTCTTCCCCTCTAACTTATGCTTTCTCAATCTCCAGGTGTCCCTTCCAACCTAAATGATTATGTGATTCTGTGAAGATTGTATTCCACTGAGGAAAAAAAATTAAGCTGTTAAGTGATTAAGTTAATCACCATGAAATGCCAAAATACACTGCCAAGGCCATACAATTTAATATGGCCATATGACTAATATGTATAATTTAGCTGAGATTCCAGTACTGCAGCATATATTTTGAAATGAAGTAAGTTCTACTCTCCAGGACCTCCTGGGGTTCTTACCACAGTGCAGGAAAGTTCTTCGGCATGCAGAAAATGCCAGTCCCCCAGCACAGGCTGCGTAGCAGATCGGCCACCATATATAAACAGGTACTTTTCACCTACAGAAAAATACGACTAGGTGAAGAAAAATGTTTGGATTTTACATGTCACAAAACCAAAACCTTTTTTTCTGCATTTAAGGGAAGCTGACCAGAAATATAAATCAATGCAAACAGAGAGAACATTTATACACTGTCTGTATTAAGAAAACTTCTGTCTGTATTAAGAATTTTCAACGTGATGAGCATTTGTAAACTTCTGAAATAGAGGCAAGAAATTGTTTCATATATATAATCACCCCTTTTCTAAGTGGATCATTTATAACATACAGAAGACTAAAAGACATTTTTATTCATAAGCTGTATTTTTCACATTTATGATTACTCAGAGGACCCCCAACATCAGTTAGCATTATTATGTATGGATTGAATATGTTAACTCTCACACTACAGATGCAAAACTAGGAGGAAAACCATACATTTTAACATACCTAATGGGGAAAAAAAGTGGGAAGATGACACAACAAAACTAATAAAACTAGAAAATCTTAAGAACATGAGTCATAAGAGCATAACGACATATATTTATTCAAAGAAAACAGATAACTCCTCATTAGACAACTAGAATGTGTATATGTTCTTAGAAAAGGGAGACCACAATATTTTAAGTGTGTAGGGGTTAATCTGGAGTAGCCACCAAAGAGCAGGTGCAAAAGGCACAGGAGTACTTTGGGGAAGACATCAAGTACACTCATTAGCTGCATTATGCCCTGCTAGCTCACCTCTTCAAAAAGGACCGCACAAGCAACACAAATTTCGGTCACCTGCACTGCTTTCATCTTTGTCAGACTGTACTACAGCATCTTGTTTTGCCTTGGTTTTGCAGTGTAGCACAAGTATTATTCATAAAATATTATTCACCCAATTTAGCATATTCTTCTTTATTGCAGAATTTGGTCTGGAAGGTAGAACTCTAAACTACATAATGTTATTAACTAAACATTGCTCAAGAGATTCAAATTATGTTCCAGACTAGACTACCAACTGCTGAGGAATTCCACTGGTGCTCCATCTCAATTAATCCCTGACAGCTCAGAGAAAAGATATTAGCTCCGAGAAAAGACAGCTTTCACCTTCTGAATTCCACTCTCAGGAACGAATGCATTACTTGCTAACAAATGCATTGGTTTTCATCTCTTATGGCCATTTTATTTTACTGCATTGCAATGCTTGGTTCTAGACACAAAATACCAAAAATATAACATTTCTTCTGAGTAGTTTTCTCAGGGATAAACACCTAAGGACCCTACTATATATCCTTCAGAGGGGAAATACTGAGACTTTTCTGATATAATCAACCATGTATCAATTTAATCACAAAGGATCTCAAAGAATCAGTCTTCTCAAACAGATTTAATCCCTATATTTCAAATAGTATTTACCACTGGGGATTAGGCAATCATTTTTCATTCTGAGTCTCAAAAAAGAAACAAACAAAAGATCTGAAAGACCTTTCTAGTTTTCTTACTGCTTCAGTAAGAAAAAATATTTTTGTCACGATAACAGATCTGTAAGACATCAGATAACCTAATACTATGTCCTGATTTCAATGGGGGTCAGGAGTGGGTATTTAGGTGCTTCAGATACTTCATTTTACACACCACATCTTTGAATTTGGCAGCCTTAAAGGGATTTCTTCTGTGATTCTATTCAGCCTGCACTTCCAAACCAACTAAGCTTTCATAGAATCATAGAATGCTTAAGGTTAGAAGGGACCTCTAGAGGTCAACTAACCCAACCACCCTGCACATACAGGGCCTCCTAGAGCATTTGGCACAGGGTGGTGTCCAGGCGGGTTTTGAAGATCACCAGAGAAGGAGACTCCACCACCTCTCTGGGCAGCCTGTTCCAGGGCTCTGTCACCCTCACTGGTAAGAAATTCTTTCCCAAGTTCCTGTGGAACTTTTGGTGCCTCAATTTGTGGGCGTTTCCTCTAGTTCTATCACTGGCCACCATCGAGAAGAGGCCGGCCCCATCCTCCTCACTCCCTCTCTTGAGGTACTTATACACACTGATGAGGTCCCCTCTCAGCCTTCTCTTCTCCAGGCTGAACATGCCCAGCTCTCTCAGCCTTTCCTCATCGGGCAGATGTTCCAGGCCCCTAATCATCTTTGTGGCCCTGCCCTGGACTCTCTCTAGCAGCTCCACATCCCTCCTGCACTGGGGAGCCCAGAACTGCACACAGGACTCGAGGTGCGGCCTCACCAGGGCTGAGTAGAGAGGCAGAATCACCTCCCTCGACCTGCTGGAGACGCTCTGCTTAATGCACCCCAGGATCCCATTGGCCGCCTTGGCCACGAGGGCACACTGCTGCCTCATGGTCAACTTGTCGTCCACCATGACACCCAGGTCCCTCTGTGCGGGACTGCTCTCCAGGAGGTCGGTCCCCAGCCTGTAGGCGTGTCTAGCGTTATTCCTCCCCAGGTGCAGGACCCTACACTTGCCCTTGTTGAACTTCATGAGGTTACTCGCCGCCCAGCTGTCCAGTCTGTCCAGGTCCCTCTGGATGGCAGCGCAGCCCTCAGGGCTGTCAGCTATTCCTCCCAGCTTAGTGTCATCAGCAAACTTGCTGAGGGAGCACTCCATCCCTTCATCTAGGTCGTTAATGAATAAGTTGAACAGGACCGGACCAAGGACTGACCCCTGGGGGACACCACTATCCACAGGCCTCCAGCTGGATTCGGCACCACTGATTACCACTCTCTGGGCCCTGTCATTCAGCCAGTTCCTAATCCACCTCACTGTCCACTCATCTAACCCACTCTTCTGGAGCTTGCCCAGGAGGATGCCGTGAGGGACGGTGTCAAAAGCCTTACTGAAGTCCAGAAAACACTTCTGGTTAATATTAAATCTCCATTTGTGGGTGGCTGTGTTTGTGAGTTTGGAGTCATCCAAACTGCAGTTTGGATAAAAAACATACACTGCAGCATTTTCAAAAATACATTATCATCTTTTTAGTATTTTTCAGCTGTGTCTTTTTGATTCCTTTTGAATATCTAAAAAGCATAAAAAGTTTGCAGCTCAAGTACAATGAAAATCATTAGCACAGGCATCTCTTGCACACTTTTTGCAATGACTGAACCATGTATTAATTATTAATAACTACAATTAGATAATTGATTTGACTCTCCTAAACTGTTAGGCCAACACAATTGACTAAACACAATTGACAATTCTCAGTCTCTCCCTTTTGTCAGATCCTGTAGAATAGTAGACCCTGTCACAAGTACTTTTGAACTTTAACAAAAAATGCAAAAGAAGAGCTGGATAGATATTACAAGATTAAATGCATCCATATGAAACTTCAGTTTGGATTCTTTAAGTGGGCAGGGAGGAACACACCACTGGAAGAAAGCCTTTAGAAAATAACAGATTCATTATTAGAAAATAATAGATTCATTTCATTTTCAGGAATCCAAAGGAGGTCACATCTATTCTATTCATCTATCACATCTATCACATCTATTACTGTGTGCAGTTCTGGGCTCCCCAGTGCAAGAGGGATGTGGAGCTGCTGGAGAGAGTCCAGCACAGGGCTACAAAGATGATTAAAGGCCTGGAACATTTGCCCTGTGATGAAAGGCTGAGGGAGCTGGGCCTCTTCAGCCTGGAGAAGGCTGAGAGGGGACCTGATCAATGTATATAAATACCTCAAGGGAGGGAGTGAGGAGGATGGGGCTCGCCTCTTTTCAGTGGTGGCCAGCGAAAGAACTAGAGGAAATGGTCGCAAATTGAGGCACCAAAAGTTCCACAGGAACTTGCGAAGGAATTTCTTACCAGTGAGGGCGACAGAGCCCTGGAACAGGCTGCCCAGAGAGGTGGTGGAGTCTCCTTCTCTGGAGATCTTCAAAACCCACTTGGACACCACCCTGTGTCACATGCTCTAGGAGACCTTTCATGTGGAGGGGGGTTGGACTAGATGATCTCTAGAGGTCCCTTCCAACCTTAAGCATTCTATGTCCAAAATTTTCATCCAAAAGCTATTGTTTATGATGAAGGAACATAGCATACCTACTTTAAATGTATAGCTTATGCACTACATAAAAAGCAATACTAGAACATCACCATTTGCCTTTTAGAACTCAAAAGGTATGGACAAAGTGGCCAATAAATTCCTGGATTTGTATATGTCCATGTGTCCTATACCCATCCACAGGCCCTACATCCATTTCCACCCTTTCCAGGCTACCTCTGAACACGACTTCAGTTGCACTATGTCTCCAACGCAAAGCAGCTGGTTCAGCAACAGTCTGCAGGTCCACAAGCTCCACTGTAAAGCCATGCGGATCTAAGGCATTACTGCTCTCTGGGAATTTTAGCCACAGCATTCCCAAAGCTGAGCTTGATGGGGATGTCCGTCCTCCTATCATCAGGGCCAGGCTGTTCGAGAGACACGACACGGTATGGTACAAACGCCCATCTGTGTAGATATAAGACATCATGATTTAGACTGATATTTCTCCCAAGAAATTCAGAACCTTCAGATGTCTGACTGGCAGTGTAATTGCAGTGACATCATTTTCCACCAGACTTTATTTAATTACAGTCACAGAGACATATTGCCATCAATACAGGGGCTGTGTTAGGGTTCTGATAAATGTGGCCAAGTCTAGTTGGAGGCCTGTGACCAGCAGTGTCTCCTAGCGGTCAGTACTGGGCCATTGACTTTTCAATTTGTTCAGCAGTGACTTGGATGAGGGGACAGAGTGCACTCTCAGCAAGTTTGCAGATGATACCAAACTGAGTGGAGTGGCCAACACTCCAGAGGGCTGTGCTGCCATTGAGAGGGACCTAGACAGGTTGGAGAGTTGGGCAGAGAGCAACCTCATGAGGTTCAACAAGGACAGGTGCAGGGTCCTGCCCCTGGGGAGGAATAACCCCAGGCACTAGGACAGATTAGAGGTTGACCTGGTGACAAGCAGCTCCGCAGAGAGAGATTTGGGAGTCCTGGTTGAGAACAAGTTAACCATGAGGCAGCAGTGTGACCTCGTGGCCAAGGAGGCCAAAGGACTCCTGGCCTGCATCAGGAGTGTTGCCAGCAGGTTGAAGGAGGTGATCCTGCCCCTCTGCTCAGCTCTGGTGAGGCCTCACCTGGAGTATTGTGTGCATTTCTGGGCTCCCTAGTACAAGGAGGACATGGAACTTCTAGAGAGGGTCCAGTGTCGAGCGACAAAGATGATAAGGGACTGGAATATCTATTGTATGAGGAAAGACTAAGCGAGCTGGGTCTGTTCAGCATGAAGAAAAGAAGACTGAGGGGATCTGATCAATATGTACAAATACCAGAGGGATGAACATAAGGAGGAGGGGGCCAAACTCTTCTTGATGGCAGCCAGTGATAGGACAAGGGGTAATGAATACAAGTTGAAATCCAGGCAGTTCCGTCTACATGTAAGAAAAAACTTCTTTCCTGTGGTGGTTACAGAGCCTTGGAACAGGCTGTCCAGAGAGGCTGTGGAGTCTCCCTTCTCTGGGGATCTTCCAAACCCACCTGGATGCGACCATCTGCCCCATGCTCTAGGTATTCCTGCTGGAGCAGGGAGATTGGACTAGATGATCTCTAGAGGTCCCTTCCAACCTTATCTATTCTGTGATTCTGTAACTCACCCCATGTTTTACCACGGTTTTCCTTTTTCATACAGCCAGATTTCCAGCAGCCTTTATGCTTAATTAGGACATGGAAATTTCTCATACGATGGTGCTGTCCATCCTCCTCCCCAAAACCTCCAGTTGTGAGAATGACATTAGGTTTTATAAGAGCAGAGTGGTGACCATAACGTCTCAGACCAGCACCTTCAGAGTGTATTCTACATGGTGACACAGTGATACTTTCAGCCACGCTGACAGGACCATCACCACAAGGAACTGCAATACAAAAAGAACTAGAGAATCTTAAGTTTCACACAAGCAAGACAGAGGATTTCAAATAAATGTAATATCAATATAAATATAAAACAAATGAGTATAAAACAAATCTGTATAGTTTTCAAAAATAAAATTTGAAGCAAGTTGATATAGCATATAGACAAATCAGATATACTCTAAGAATCATGCTGAAATGGTTTACACAGGTATTATTGTCAAGTTCCACTTACAGTTCCCTCAACTTCTGACACAACTCTGAGCCTGTTTTAATGGGGTTGGCAAGAAAGGGGCAAATCGGAGGACAAGGAGTTGCTAAGAGATTGTTGTTTCCTAAGTGTATTTAGAAAGCTAGTTGAAATATCTCTTGTACCCTTCTGGAGATTAGAATATTTGACTATTTAAATAGCAAAGAATAGCAAGGAAAAAAAAAAAAAAGGCAAAGGAACGGAGGGAGGGAGGGAAGAAAGGGACCAATATCTGAATTCCAAGTTTCTCACTGGAATTTGATCCCACTTTTTTTTATTTCAAAAGCTTTGAAATACAGTTGTGAAGAATAAAAATATGTTAATGTTTCATGGTCCTATTATAAGAGAATATCTTTAGTAAACTCAGTATCTTCTAAAAGCTATATCCCTTACTATGAAACACAACTTTTCACCACAAACACCACAAAAGTCTATTTTACCAGCATTGTAAAAGCCGTTTTCTTCTGATTCTGATTTAGTATCTTTGTTTGACCAAATACCTCCTAAATTTTATTTGGAGATGCTGGGATGGAGAAGAACTTCTCAGTCTATCTTTTACATGCCATAGCTGAAAATATTGCTTATAATGAAGGTTGTTCAGTACACAATTCTACTTTGCATGACAAAGTCATCAACTTGAACTGTTTGGACTGGAATGTCTTCCTGCTGGTGCAGCGTCTTAAGACAGGAGTTCCCCTCTCCTAGTTCAGGAAACACACTTAGGAGAGCTGAGTCCCACACAGAGACAAGCAAAGGTAAGTTGAAAAGAGAAAGTCTGGGGCATTCCAACAAAAGGAGGAGCAGAGTAGTCTGGCAATTACAGTCATGCACTGGGGTGCTCTACGTACAAGCAGAAAGAAAAGTTATTCTGATTGGAAGATTCAAAAAATGAAACAATTAAATGGATCAGAACCACCACAGTCAGGACATGGCTCTGATCTCATATGGATTGTAGGACAATCATTAGAAGGATGGATCAACCTACTCAGATGGTAGTATCCTAAAACCCTTCCTTATGTTTACTGCCTCCTAAAAATCTCTCAGAGAAAGCTGCATATAAAGAAGTGAATAGTATGATAGCTAGTCAGTATTTACCTGCCATGTTCAATAACAAAGGAGTCCAGGAAGGCTTCATCCCCTTTGCTGCAGTCAAGACAAAATAATGAGAACATTTCAGATGCCATTCCTGTAGCAAGCAAAAAGAAAAGACTCAGAATCTTGGAACACGTGGTAGGAAAAACATAAGAAGAATCAGTTATCTAATCAAAGATCAACCTAGCCTAGCACTGTTTCCAACAACAGACAAAATCAGAAGTCTGAAGAATAATCTGGGAGCAGTGCAAACCTGCCTTCCACCTCTCAGTCTTCAAATATTGAAAGTTCAGGGATTTTTCTTTTTAAGCAAGAAGATAATATTGTGTTTTCCCATGCCTTTTAAATTCATTTCCACAGCATCTAGTAACAAAACAAACAAACAAACAAAAAAAAACCACCACCAACCAAAAAGTTTAAAAAGCTTCTTGCTTATGTGGAACAACCCTTGATGGATTTTCTTCCAGGAATCTGTCCTGTAGCCTCTCGAATTAACATAAACTTTTAGCAACTCTAATACATAGCAAGAGTAAGGAGTTCCACAGCTTACACTGCATGAAGAACATGCCTTTCTTTAGAATCCAATTCCTTTTATGCTTCCCAGTTCTGACCTTGGAAAAGGGTGCAGATCATACAGCAAAGAAATTAGTATTTCTTAAGGGTTCTGTAATGCAAGTGATCCTAGAGCAAAACAAAATGTTTCAAGAAGCAATCTCATCTCTGCTGAGTCTGTAATACCTAAGCATGATTTCCTGGCTGGCTTTTGGAATTATTCAGCAGCAGCAGCACAAGCTGAATTCTGTACAGAAAGGAAGCCAGCAGCTATACTGCAGTCCACCCTGACTTCTGTAGATCCTAGGGAATTGAATATGTTTATTCCCATGGAATGAAAAAGATTCAGCAAACTTTGTTAGTAGGTGGCATAAACATGAATTTAAAAGGCACAGGAAACCACAATATTATCTTGTTTGGCATTATTGCCCCACTTTCCAACTGTGGTAAAGCTGATCTTTTGAAAAGTGATGTCCAAAATTAATGCAAATACTGAGAATGAAAGAACATGTTAAGTCCCTCACAAAATTATTCTAAAAATCCACCCACTCTCAGCAGAAAAAAAAAAGGACAAAAAAAAATAATTTGTATTTCCAATCTAATTATCTCAAGTTTGTTTGCATTAAGACCTTGATCTTATTCTGTCTATCTGGAAGTTCAGTTAGAGAGCTCTCTAGGTCTTTGCTATCATACCCCAAATGAAAAGTAAGCAAAGGATGACTCTGGGCACAGCCTCACACTTCCTTAGGCATATGCTTTGCAGCCCCACACCAAGTAGGCCTCTATGCTTCTTCCCTCTGCCAAAGCTAACCCTAAGCAAAACACTTCCCCAAACCTACCAGTCACCTACATATCACCAATCCACATCAACCCTAATGGGGCAAGACCCTTAAAGACACCCAGGGACAAGTGTTGGCATAGCCCCACACTTCCTTTGGCATGCCCTTTGCAGCATAAGAAATTACAGGCCTTTCATGCCATCAGAGCCAGTTTACCAGCAGAATAAAGGTATTACCTCATATTCATCAAAAGGCTCTAGAGCCTGCACTCGTCGTTGCTCATCTTCAGGAACACAGAAGGTAAAAAACTCATTCATGTCCATGACGCTGCACTCACTCCAACCCTAAAACAAAATTCCCCCCATATTAGTACTTCTGGAAGGATAGAGACTCACTTTCCACAGGAAACAGTCATCATAAATGAAGCATCTGCATGAGCCTTTAAGGAAGAAAAGCTTAAAAAAAGTGGCAGTCTAGACTCTAGGGTGAAGACAGACCGCAATCTGTGAACCCCTGAAGAACTTAGAACCACATTTATTTTAAAAGTCTCAGAGAAATCCATCTCACCTTAACCCATACCAGAAAGTAGGTTTTAAGTCGATGGAAGGACCTTCAAGTGACTGGTCACGCTATAGAGAAGACAGTATCTCAGCCCTGGCCCCGCTGACTTCAACCTGCGAGTGGCCCAGCTTGTGACCTCCCGATATTTAAAGTTATAGGTGATTCAGGTTTCACATGTGCTCTGGGGCTGCAGGCACTTACCTTTTGAAGGAAGCGTTTCCGTTGCATCTCACAGTCAGGATACTCTGTTAAGGAGTGAAGGGTAGAATTCAGCTGGCTAAAGTGCTGCTGCATGACGCGTCCAAAGGGGTCCTCGGGGTGCATCTGCTCATACAGCACAAAACAGGCCTGAGAAAAACGCTCTGCTGCCCACTGTATCAAGGCATCTGACCTGTGCATAAGAAAGAAGATAATTGTGGGCCTAGCTATCATACGGACAGATGCAACGTATCATCCTGCAACTGGAGTGCTCCCTCAGCAAGTTTGCTGATGATACCAAACTGAGAGGAGCAGCTGATAGTCCAGGGGGCTGTGCTGCCATCCAGAAGGACCTGGACAGACTGAACAACTGGGCAACGAGTAACCTCATGAAGTTCAACAAGGGCAAGTGTAGGGTCCTGCACCTGGGGAGGAATAACCCTAGACACGCCTACAGGCTGGGGACGGACCTCCTGGAGAGCAGCCCTGCAGAGAGGGACCTGGGCGTCATGGTGGAGGACAAGTTGCCCATGAGGCAGCAGTGTGCCCTCGTGGCCAAGAAGCTCTCATGACTGGGCCGTGGCCATGGAGGGCTTTAGGCTCTTCAGGAGGGACAGGCCAGGAAGGCGAGGTGGCGGAGTCGCTCTTTATGTGAGAGAGCAGCTGGAGTGTATGGAGCTTGGCGTAGGGGAGGGTGGAGCGCAAGTCGAGAGCCTGTGGGTAAGGATCAAACGGCAGGGCAACAGGGGTGACACGGTCGTGGGAGTTTATTACAGGCCTCCCGACCAGGATGAGGAGGTGGACAAGGTCTTCTACAGGCAGATACAAGAAGCCTCGTGATCACAGGCCCTGGTCCTTGTGGGGGACCTTAACCACCCTGATGTCTGCTGGGATGATCACACAGCTGGGAGCAGACAGTCCAGGAGGTTCCTGCAGAGTGTTGCGGATAACTTCCTGATGCAGGTGGTTGAAGAGCCGACAAGGGCGGGCGTGCTGCTAGACCTGATCCTAACCAACAGAGATGGTCTAGTGGGAAATGTGAGGGTCGGGGGCAGTCTTGGATGTAGTGACCATGAGATGTTAATATGCACGATCCTGCGTGGAGGGAGCTGGGCAAGAAGTAGGATTACAGCCCTGGACTTCAAGAGAGCCARCTTTGACCTCCTCAGGGAGCTCCTTGGAGAAATCCCCTGGRCCARGGTCCTRGAAGGAAAGGGTGTCCAGGAGAGCTGGCTTATCTTCAAGCGCCACTTTCTCCAAGCCCAGGATCGGTGTATTCCGACCAGTAGAAAGTCAAGTAAGAGGGGCAAGAGACCTGTGTGGATGGGAAAGGAGCTGCTAGGCAAACTTAATGAGAAGAAGAAAACATATGTTAGGTGGAAGAAGGGCCAGGCCACGTGGGAACAATATAGGAACGTTGTCAGGGAATGCAGGAGTGCGACGAGGACGGCCAAGGCCCGCTTGGAATTAGAACTAGCGAGGGACGTCAAGGATAACAGGAAGGGATTCTACAAATAAATCAGCAGCAAGAGAAAGACTAGAGAAAATGTCGGTCCGCTGCTGAATGGGGAGGGTGCGTTGGTAACGGAGGATGTGGCGAAGGCAGAGTTACTAAATGCTGCCTTTGCCTCAGTCTTCTCTGCTAGGGCTGGTCCCCAGGAACTACAGAGCCTAGGTAGGGCTGACAACTCTCAAGGGCAGCCCCTTAGTGACCCAGACACTAGAGAAATGAGAAGGGACTGGAGAGAGGAAGACTTGCCCCGAGTAGAGGAAGACTTGGTTAGAGAGCACCTGAGGAAACTCAACACCCACAAATCCATGGGTCCCGATGGGATGCACCCTAGAGTGCTGCGTGAGCTGGCGGATGTTGTAGCTGAGCCGCTCTCCATCATCTTGGAAAGGTTATGGAGAACGGGGGAGGTGCCGGAGGACTAGAGGAAAGCCAATGTCACCTCGGTCTTCCAAAAAGGCAAGAAGGAGGAGCCGGGCAACTACAAGCCGGGGAGCCTGACCTCTGTCCCTGGGAAGGTGATGGAGCAGCTCATCCTGGCTGCTGTTTCTAGGCACATGGAGGAGAAGAAGGTGCTCAGGAGTAGTCAGCATGGGTTCACCAGGGCAAAATCATGCTTGACTAACCTGAAGGAGGACAAACTGGGAGGAGCAGCTGATAGCCCTGAGGGCTGCGCTGCCATCCAGAGGGAACTGGACAGACTGGACAGCTGAGCGGCGAGTAACCTCACGAAGTTCAACAAGGGCAAGTGTAGGGTCCTGCACCTGGGCAGGAATAACCCCAGACATGCCTACAGGCTGGGGACCGACCTCCTGGAGAGCAGCCCCACACAGAGGGACCTGGGCATCATGGTGGACGACAAGGTGACCATGAGGCAGCAGTGTGCCCTCGTGGCCAAGGCGGCCAATGGGATCCTGGGGTGCATTAAGCAGAGCGTCTCCAGCAGGTCGAGGGAGGTGATTCTGCCCCTCTACTCAGTCCTGGTGAGGTCGCACCTCGAGTCCTGTGTGCGGTTCTGGGCTCCCCAGTGCAGGAGGGACATGGAGCTGCTAGAGAGAGTCCAGCGCAGGGCCACAAAGATGATTAGGGGCCTGGAACATCTGCCCTATGAGCAAAGGCTGAGAGAGCTGGGCCTCTTCAGCCTGGAGAAGAGAAGGCTGAGAGGGGACCTGATTAATGTATATAAATATCTCAAGARAGGGAGTGAGGAGGATGGRGCYGGCCTCTTCTCAGTGGTGGCCAGTGAYAGAACTAGAGGAAACGGCCACAAATTGARGYWCCAAAAGTTCCACAGGAACTTGGGAAAGAATTTCTTACCAGTGAGGGTGACAGAGCCCTGGAACAGGCTGCCCAGAGAGGTGGTGGAGTCTCCTTCTCTGGAGATCTTCAAAACCCGCCTGGACACCACCCTCTTTCACATGCTCTAGGGGAGCCTGCGTGTGCAGGGGGGGTTGGACTAGATGATCTCTAGAGGTCCCTTCCAACCTTAAGCATTCAATGATTCTAACTGCAGAAGGCTTGCTATTAAGGCATCCTGACAGAAATACATTTGAAACACTGTAATGCTGCCAACCCATGAACATCTCCCACAACCACTGAGAGAATTCAAGAATGGAGAGAGACTTAAAACAGATACTCCATTGCCCCATTTTGGGCCTTTTTTTTTTTCACCAAATACCCCATCATAATTATAGTGCAAGGAGCTGCTTGGGCTTCCACAGTATTCATGATGCTTTAGCTATGAAACATCAGTCTCATAGCCCTACGGGACTTCGATACAATGAAGCTTGTTCCCACTTTACCATCTGGATAACAGAGGATAATCCAACTGACCTGCTATTTTCCATGTAGGTGAGCACCACTTCTGCTAAGAAAAGGGTGGGGATTTCATTGTCCAGTCCTGCTTCCTGCAGGGCTTTCTCCAGTTTAGACAGCTCTGATAAGTCCACTCCTAATAACTTATAATCCTTCCCAGAAATGGCAATGGCTTCTGGGGGGGAAAAAGATGGTACAGTCTTATTACAGTGCTGATGCTACAATGAAAGTAAATGGACAAACAGGAGAGTGAGCCCTACAAAAATTTGCTCACATGGCTTCGCCCATCCTTTACTCAACTCAATTTTTTAAGGACATAAAAAAACACATCTTCAAATGAATCACAGAGGAACAGCATGAAAAAACATCAGTTAGAGATCCATTAAAATTAGAATTCACATTCCAATAATCCTAATTAAAATTTCACCTACAGATTTTTCACAGAATTATTTATTGCAATACTACTTCATTTCTTTTAACAGCAATTTTACAGCACCTCTGTAATTCAGAATCAAATCTTAGGAGCTCTCACTTTTAGTTCTTGTAGCTCAAGATAAGGAAAACACAATTGTTTTGACAGAATTTAAATGATTTCTATCACAACCACACAGACAATCTCAAGTCTTAAATAAGTCTCCTTAATTTCCTTTAAAAACACGTTTCATTTCTGTATACGGTATAGAACCCTGAACCTACATATGCTAACTTTCTGCAGAAATCAGTATTAGTGGCACAGGTCACATTCTCAGAAATAAGCTCCAACTTATGTCATGACAGCATTTACAAATCTCCACAAAAATCATAAATTTATGCTGGATGACCTGTTTTAACTGAGAAGAAACCAAAAAAGCTGGACACTGTCCTTAGAAATCTATGTCTACTCTGCACCACCACATCAGTGCGATTCTGTCAACGCTGATGGTTTACTCTACACTGTTTTCAAAAAGCATCTGTTATTTAAGGCTAAACAACCTTCTTCGTGTCCCTCTTGTACTGGGGAGCCAAGAACTGCAGACAATACTACAGGGGAAGCCTCACCAGAGCTGAGCAGAGGGGCAGGATCACCTCCCTCAACCTGATGGCAACACTCCTCCTGATGCAGGCCAGGAGCCCTTTGGCCTCCTTGGCCACGAGGTCACACTGCTGCCTCATGGTTAACTTGTTCTCAACCAGGACTCCCAAATCTCTCTCTGCGGAGCTGCTTGTCACCAGGTCAACCCCTAATCTGTCCTGGTGCCTCAGGTTATTCCAACCCAGGTGCAAGACCCTGCGCTTGTCCTTCCTGAACCTCATGAGGTTGCTCTCTGCCCAACTCTCCAACCTGTCTAGGTCCCTCTGAAGAGCAACAGGGCCCTCTGGAGTGTTGGCCACTCAGTTTGGTTTCGTCCACCAACTTGCTGAGGGTGCACTCTGTCTCCTCATCCTAGTCATTGATGAACGGGGTAAACAGCACTAGACCCAGCACTGACCGCTAGGAGACACTGCTGGTCACAGGCCTGCAACTAGACTCTGCACCATTTATCACAATCCTCTGAGCTCTGCCAGCCAGCCAGTTCTTAATCTACTCTGATGTCCATTCATCTAATCCACGCTTCCTGAGCTTCCCCATGCAGACATTATGAGAGATGGTGTCAAAAGTCTTGCTGAAGTCAATGTCAACAATGTCCACAGCTCTACTCTCATTCATTCAGCATATCATCCCATTGTAGAAGGCTATCAAGTTGATCAACCACAACTTCCCCTTGGTATATCCATGCTGACTACTCCTGATCACCTTCATTTCCTTCACATGGCTAGAAATGGTTTCTAGGATGAGCTGCTCCATCACCTTTCCAGGGATGGAAGTGAGGTTGAGTGGTCAGTAGTTTCCTGGGTCCTTTCTCTTGCCCTTTGTGAAGACTGGAGTGACACTGGCTTTTTTCCATTCCCCCAGCACCTGCTCTGCTCTCCATGACTTCTTGAAGATGATGGAGAGCAGCTGAGCAACAACGCTTTACAATTCCCACAGCACCTGTGGGTACATGCCATCTGGGGCCATAGGTTTATGACTTTAAGATTATTGGTAAGCACAGAGTTCTTTGCCACTGGTTGCTGTCAATACTAAAGCTATGAATTAGCTTAAGTGGGGATGGGAGAATCTTATGAACTGCTACACTCAGCTGCTCACTCGAGCCAAGGACTTGTGCTCTGCACCATTCTGTATAGTTATTTTCTATCTAGTATTTCAACTGATTGTTGCAGACTAAATGCAACAATTTGTATATGCCCCTCTTGTAATTTATCATACATTTCACAGACAATCTCTGCAGATATTTAAACCATTTAATATTTAAATGTTTTTTAATTATAATCCTGTTTATCATACTGAATTTCCTTCAGTTTCCTGTTGGCTTGTTCCATCTCAAACATTAAAGAACACTCTGAAGAAAATCCCCATCATTTACATCCTTCTGTTTTGCCACTGCACTACAGCTTACTACTGCACTAGCATAATCATCCTTTCAACTTTTATTCTACAGTAGTTTCATCATGCTCATGTTTTTTTCTCTGGTTTGGATATAAGAAAGCCAAATAGCAAAGTAATGAATGCTTTGCTAGGATCAAGTTACCTAGGGTCACAGCTTCTACTCTATATGTAAGGCCTATAATTTAAGTTGTTTGAGACCGCTGAAGGTCACCTAGCTGCTGTAAGCCCTTATCCACAGCAAGGATGTCTGCATCCAGCTGCTCAAGACTCTGTCCAGCCAAGCTCTAATACTTCCCAGGCTGGATGTTCCACTGTCACCTCAGGCAACCTATTCATGTGTATAAACTATCTACATGGTGGAAAAAAAATAAAATGAAAAGTTTTGCACACTTAATTAGAATTGCTTTGTTGCAACTTGCAACCATCACCCTTTGTCCATCTGTGGCATGCCTCCAAGAAGAGCATGGCTCCATCTCCTGCACAGTCTGCAGTTAAGGAATTGAGGATTGCAGTAAGAGCCCCTTCAATCTTCTCAGGGTTGAACCAACTCAGATCTCTCATTCTTCCCTTGCAAATCATGTGCTGCAGCTCTTTCATAATTCTTGTGATGTTTCACTGGATATGCTCAGTTTCTTGTACTAGGGATCCCCAAATGGGACAAAGCATTTCAAGATCAGTCACCAAAAGAAATTAAGTTTGATTTGATAGTTTAATCCTGACAAATCCATGATGGCAGCTAAACATCCTCTTGTTTTCTAAGAAATTCTTGTAAACAGTTTGCATTTTTTTTCCCAGAAATTCAAAGGTTATCTTGTGAACAAATCTAGTTCTTCTGCTCATTATGTCCCACTTCAAAAGTCAAAGCTCCCTTCAATTCTTATGTAAGGCATCCTCTGAAAACAACATACCTAACCCTTCTCCTCCAGGATCTCCCACCAGGGACGACAGCTCTTTTATTCCTTTGATCAGAGCAGCTTTCTGGCATGCCACATTTGGAAAATCCACTTCAAAGACCACACTGTGACTCAGAAGACCCATGTCCTTCAAGCGGAAGTATAAAGAGTCAAATCCAGCACCTAAAGACAGGATCTGCAGAGAAAGTACCAGAGAAGAAAAACATGTTCAACTCTAGCAGCCTCCTGAGCACTCATTAAAAATATTCAAGGTAAAAGCCATCATCTTTAGACTGACAGAAACAGGCAGTTGCCTGGAAAAGATTAAGAAGGATTTTGTATACATATCACCTCCTTCCTGATACATCTGCCCATGTGACAAATGGACACCAGGCAGCAATAGTCATAGATTCTCTGTACTCTTCTAGAAAAGGATCATGGTAAACTCACTAACAAATATGCTAACACTGAGCCAATATGTCAGGAAGATTTTCCATATGTACAGTGGAAAGAGCCTGTGCACCCAGACAAAGGAAACGTACCTGTGTCTTAGCACAGCTTTGGATCTTCAGCAGGAAGTCTTGAACACAGTAATCCACAGCTCGGGTCCGCACATAGTAACCCCTGTGGAACAAAAGTCAGCTGCAATCACTCTCCATGAAGCCCATTTCTCTGGCACATGCATTCTCATCCATGCTTTTTCTTCAAAAGAAAAAAGATTTTTTTTTCCTTTGTATGCATATCTACTCACATTTACAGAACCCACCTGGAAGATGTCTGATCATTCTGTTGTAGCTAAAGCTTACTAATAAATATACATATTCTGCATTTAACAATTAAATTAACCATCAAACAAAAGATGTTCTGGTCAAACCACTTGCTAGCATCCTACCTACACCTGTCCCACTCAAAATGGGTGAACGGGCACTAGAAGCAGCAGCATGGATGCAGACAGGTGAGATGTCCTGCCTCTATGACAGAGGTGGACAAACTTGATCCTTGCTGCAAGCCTTAGGGACTACAGACTACACTAGATGTCCTGAAAGATGCTCAAGGCCTCAGGACTGTAGCGCTGACAACTGCAACACAAACCTTGCTCTGGGGGTTTGGTTTGACGTGCCAGGTGACAAACTGACCCTGCCCAGCTCCGAGCAAGCTGCCAGCCCCAGGCCGTGGCTGCCAACCCAAACAGCGGCTGCTGACCCCGAAGGGAAGTGAGGCTCCGGGCCCTGGCCCCACGTGCCCGCCCTCACCGGTGGACAAGGGGTGCTCGCCGCCGCCGCCGCCGCCCTGCTAGCAGTCCCAGGAAGCGGTCCTGCATGTAGCCTCGCGCAGCCGCCGAGCTCTTGCTGAGGACGCTGCTGTCGCCGGTGCCCTGCACCTGCCGGGACAGGGAGTCCACGCTGGCGCCCGCCGACGCCCCTCACGCCCGCCCTGGTCCCCCCTCGCTGCCGCCCCGCCCGCGTGAGGGCACACACAGGGAAGGAGGGAAGGAGAGAGGGAGGCAGGGAGGGTAGTTGCAGGGCCCCACTTACGGGCGCGCTCCGCGGAGCCCCCGGTCGCCCACCACCCATCCTGCACGCTGCTTCCTGGCAGTGGGCGGACGGGCGAGCGCGCGCGGCCCCTTCCGGATGGCCCTGCCCAATGGGAACCCGGAGCACACCGCCACGTAGAATCTCCAGGAGGGACGGAGAGGCGTACCCAGCCCGACCCTCCCCCCGCCCCCGAAGAGCGGTCTCGGCCGCCTCGCCCCGCCCTGCCCTGCCCTGGCCGCCTCAGCGCCCTCAGCAACTAAGAACAGTGTGGAAGCTGCCCCGCCGGCGCCAGAAGCCCACAGCGTGCAGCCATGGCAGCAGGTTCGGGCGGGGGCGGGGAGCCAGGCTGCGGGGCGCGGAGCTCCATGGGCGGGGCGCGGAGCTCCATGGGCGGGGCGCGCCTTCCAGGGCTGCAGGCAGAGCTCTGCCGTGGACACGCAGTTCCCTGCGTGGAATGCGCAGCTGCCCAGCAGGACACGAGTTTTTCTGTCCAGGCTAAGCAGCTCTCCCTAGCAGGTACGCAGCTGCCCATGAAGGGCGTAAATTTCCTTGCAAAGAGACTTCCAGGGTGCTGATCTCTCCGTGCAGGGTGATGAGCTGTTCGTGAGGAGTCTCTACACGGGTGAGGAGTGACTGTAGTGGTGCGGAGCTCTCTGCAACAGTGCAGGCTCAGCAGTCCTGCCCATCACCTGTGCTGGTGCTGCAGATGGACACACGTGGGCATGCGTGTGTGTGTTTTGGGACACCGTGCCATAGCGGTGCATGTTTGGCAGAGGGGCAGGCAGCCTTGTGCAAGATGGGCAGTGGCCTGGGATGATCTGCAGGAGGGTAGGTCAATGCTTTGTGTTGCTTCGCTTGAATCGTAGAATCATAGAATACTTAAGGTTGGAAGGGACCTCTAGAGCTCATCTAGTCCAACCCCCCCCTGCACATGCAGGGTCTCCTAGAGCATGTGGCACAGGGTGGTGTCCAGGCGGGTTTTGAAGATCTCCAGAGAAGGAGACTCCACCACCTCTCTGGGCAGCCTGTGCCAGGGCTCTGTCACCCTCACTGGTAAGAAATTCTTTCTCAAGTTCCTGTAGAACTTTTGGAACTTCAATTTGTGGCCGTTTCCTCTAGTTCTATCACTGGCCACCACTGAGAAGAGGCCGGCTCCATCCTCCTCACTCCCTCTCTTRAGRTAYTTATAYACAYTRATSAGGTCCCCTCTCARSCTTCTCTTCTCCAGGCTGAASAKGCCCAGYKCYCTCAGCYTTTGCTCATARGGMAGATGTTCCAGGMCCTTAAWCATCYTTGTARMCCTGKGCTGGACTCTCTCTAGCAGCTCCATGTCCCTCCTGCACTGGGGAGCCCAGAACTGCACACAGGACTCGAGGTGCGGCCTCACCAGGACTGAGTAGAGGGGCAGAATCACCTCCCTCGACCTGCTGGAGACGCTCTGCTTAATGCACCCCAGGATCCCATTGGCCGCCTTGGCCACGAGGGCACACTGCTGCCTCACGGTCACCTTGTCGTCCACCATGACACCCAGGTCCCTCTGTGCGGGGCTGCTCTCCAGGAGGTCGGTCCCCAGCCTGTAGGCATGTTTAGGGTTATTCCTGCCCAGGTGCAGGACCCTACACTTGCCCTTGTTGAACTTCGTGAGGTTACTCGCTGCCCAGCTGTCCAGTCTGTCCAGATCCCTCTGGATGTTAGCACAGCCCTCAGGGCTATCAGCTGCTCCTCCCAGTTTGGTATCATCAGCAAACTTGCTGAGGGAGCACTCCATCCCTTCATCTAGGTCGTTAATGAATAAGTTGAACAGAACCGGACCGAGGACTGACCCCTGGGGGCACCACTAACCACAGGCCTCCAGCCGGACTCTGCACCGCTGATCACCACCCTCTGAGCTCTGCCATCCAGCCAATTCCTAATCCACCTCACTGTCCACCCATCTAACCCACATTTCTGGAGCTTGCCAGGAGAATGCTGTGAGAGACGGTGTCAAAAGCTTTGCTGAAGTCAAGACAGAAGACATCCACGGTTTTGCCCTCATCTATCCAGCCTGTCACTCCATCATAGAAGGCTATCAGGTTAGTCAAGCATGATTTCCCCTTGGTGAATCCATGCTGGCTTCTCCTGTGCACCTTCTTCTCCTCCATGTGCCTGGAGACAGCAGCCAGGCTGAGCTGCTCCATTACTTTTCTGGGAATGGAGGTGAGGCTGACTGGCCTGTAGTTGCCCGGCTCCTCCTTCTTGCCTTTTTTTGAAGACCAGGGTGACACTGGCTTTCTTGCAGTCCTCCGGCACCTCTCCCATTCTCCAGGACCTTTCCAAGATGATGGAGAGTGGCTTAGCTACAACATCCGCCAGCTCACGCAGCACTCTGGAGTGCATCCCATCAAGGCCAATGGATTTGTGGGTGTTGAGTTTCCAGAGGAGCTCTCTAACAAAATCCTCCTCTACACAGGGCAAGTCTTCCTGTCTCCAGTCCTCCTCTCTTGTCCCTAGAGCTTTGGGTTCTAAAGGGCTGCCCTTGGTAAACACTGAAGCAAAGAAGCCATTCAGCAACTCTGCGTTTTCTGTGTTTTTTGTAACCAGGGCACCCACCCCATTCACCAGTGGAGCCACGTTTTCCCTAATCTTCCTTTTATTGTGAATATATTTGAAAAAAATTTTCTTGTTGTTTTTAACATCCCATCCCTCGCCAGGTTGCATTGGAAACACGCCTTAGCTTTCCTGGTCGCATCTCTGCAATCCCTGAGGACATTCCTGTATTTCTCCCAAGGGGCCCGTCCTTTTTTCCACATTTTGTATACTGTCACCTTCTGCTTGAGCATTGCCAAAAGCTCCTTGCTCATCCACACAGGTCTCCTGCCCCTTCTGCCTGACTTCTTACACACAGGGATGCACTTTTTCTGGGCATGGAGGAAGTGCTGCTTGAAAATCAACCAGCTCTCCTGGGCCCCTGTTCCCTCTAGAGCCCTAGCCCATGGGATCTTTCCAAGGTGGTCTCTAAGGAGGCGAAAGTCGGCCCTCTTGAAATCCATGGTTGCAAGGCTACTTACAGCCCTGCCTCCTTCTCATTGGATCCTGAACTCCAGCAATTCATGATCACTGCAGCCCAGGCTGCCTCCCAGCTTCACATCTCCAGCAAGTCCATCACTGCTTGTTAGTATGAGGTCCAGTAGCCCGCCTCTCCTCGTCGGTTCCTCCAGAGTCTGTGTCAAAAAGTTGTCTTCCACACACTGCAGAAACCTCCAGGACCGTTTGAGCCTCTCGGTGTTATCTTTCCAGCAGATATCAGGAAAGTTAAAGTCCCCCATGAGAACCAGGGCCTGTGACCTTGAGGCAACTTCCACCCGTCTGTAGAAGCCTCATCAGCTTCTTCATCCTGGTCAGGTGGCCTGTAGCAACCCCCCCCCACCCAGTTTCTCCCACATTAGCCTCCTCTTTAACCCTCACCCACAGGCTCTCAACTCGCGCATCCTCCACCCCCAGGTTGAGCTCCATGCATTCCAGTTGCTCTATCGCATACAGAGCAGCTCCACCACCTCACCTTCCTAGCCTGTCCTTCCTAAAGAGCACATAGCCTTCCATGACAGCACTCCAGTTGTATGAGCTGCCCCACCATGTTTCTGTGATTCCTATGAGACTGTGATGCTGAGTCCACACACAGGTCTCCAGTTCATCCTGCTTATTCCCCATGCTTCATGCATTGGTGTACATGCATTTTAGAGAGGTGGCTGAGCCTGCAGATTTCCCAGCAGAGGTGACAGAGGACCCTCTGTAATCATGTCTTATCTGCACTTCCCCACTACCATACTCCTGCTGGACACCAGTTGATTTCAACTGCCTGGTACTGATCACCCTGCCTGTATGACACTTCCCTTCCCCCTTCTTGCTTAGTTTAAAGCCCTTCTAACCAGGCTGGCCAGCCTCTTGGCAAAGATGCGCCTGCCCCTCTTGCTGAGGTGGTTCCCATCATTCCCCATCAGCTGGAGGTCATCAAACAGAGTCCCATGGTCATAGAACCCAAACCCCTGTTGCCACGACCAGCGGCGCAGCCAATTGTTGATCTGTACTATCCGCCTTCTCCTCCTTGAATCCATTCCCCTCATTGGTAGGATGGAGGAGAACACAACCTGGGCTCCCATACCCTTAACAGCCGTCCCTAGGGCTCTGTAATGTTGCTTGATTTCAGCCAGTTTTCTCATGGCATCGTTAGCGCCCACACGGAAAAGAAGCAGCTTGAAGCTGCAGCTTGAGCTGGATCACATAATTCTGTCAGTACTTTGCTTTCTGCTGAGATTATCCACAGATCTTGCACTCAGAATATTAATATATTGTATATTAAAAAGGTAATATGTCATTTGTCTGGGTAATATGTCTCACAATGGTGCTTCAGTAGGGGATGGTCAGAATCCACATTTTTAACTGGCAGCAACATCTGCAGTCCAATAATAGCGTTTTATCAGCAAGCACAAGATTTTTTTTTTTAATATTTCTCTGATATATATTTTGTTCCAGAGTTGCCTTTCAGGTGTTTCCTGGCATCTCCAAGGTGCCTGTCCTAGTTGCTTAACTACACTGCAGCATATTGTATGGTATGGTCACTCCTGTATCCCGTGTGTATTCCAGATATATGCATAATTTCCACAAAGTGCTTCTTCTTCTTTCAGATTCCCTCTTGCCAGCTGTTTGTCATTTTGTTGATCCTGGCATGTCTGCGGGACCTGGAGACAATGCTGAGACTTAGGCACAGCTGATGCTTATGGGGGACTCAAACGCATTTGGCTGGCACTTCAGTTCCTGCAGTGCTTCCAGTTGGATCAGCATCCTGATGATGCACCGGAAGGAAACACTTGGCAGCACACAGGGCTGATGGTTCATCCACATCTGAGAAAGCCCTTTCCAGTTCTGTGTTTCTGTATCTGTAACACTCTTGTGTGAGAAGAAACCAAAACACAACCTGAACACATTGGTGCAGCAAAAGGAGACAAACTCACATTGCTGTGATGCGGAGAGAGATGGGGAGATTAGTTTTTCCTCACTAGAACAAGGCACCACATCTCCGCTTCATGAAGAGAGGCTATACGAAGTTTCCATGGGGAAGAAGAGAGCATGGAGTGCAGTTGTTCTTGGGCCTACATGCCCAGTTCATAGCTGTGGTGGGCGCAGAGTCTTGAAGTCACCATGTCTTTATCAAGCCCTTGTTCATAAGCCACTGGGGTTTCTACCACTGTGCCTCTCTTTGGAAGGCTGTTTTGGAGCCTAACTGCTGTGCTGGTAGGGCATTCTCTCCAAATTTCTTATTGCATGTATTGATGTCCATTTTATGACCCCTCGTTCTTGCTTGGTTTGGACATGAGGAGTTGGCTGCCTCCTCCTGTGTTGAGGCCAGTGCAGCCTTTCCTTGATGTGCTCTCCTCTGAGGACTCCCCAGGACTGCAGTGCGACATCCAAAGCCTACAAGGAAGACACAGCTTGCTCCCCTAACCAAAACGCCACGGAGGAGCACAGGCGTCCAGGCCCATGCTGCTCCCACCCCCTGGCCAGCACCCTGAGGAGGGGATTGCAGTGAGGTGCACTTGCTGCAGCAGCTATTGATAGCTCTGTGTGCCCAGGGCCAGCAGGAGGGTGCAGGCTGGCCTGACTGCAAGGCTGACACCAGCAAGACACATAAGGAGTAATGGGGCACTCCGAGGAGAGGCCAGCATGGCAAGGGACAAAATAAGAGACGTTTGCCGCTGCGGGATGCACTGCCTCCACAGTCAGTATGAGTCAACACGCACTGCGGCTCTCAGTCAACATGAGCCAGGCAAGCTTGGTTCCTACCACTTCTGATCTACAACCTCAGTCATGTAGGTCCTTTTCACAGTTGTGGACAAAACAATGGACCCTGCAATAGCAAGTGCGTGGCAAGTGGTCTGAGAAGGACAGCAAGGTGCTGTGCAGGAGAGCTGCACCTTGCAGTATGGGGCTGCTCAAATTCCTTGACGTTGATACTGCCTCTCTGCTGGACCTATTGATCCCTGCAACTGCAGCAGTAGAGTGCTGGACTTTGCCAATCAACTGCTCCAGGACCTGAATAGAGTACCATGTGGTGAGGTTTTACACAGATCTTGGGCCAAAGGATCTTGGGGAATGTCTTAATACATTGGTATTTATTGTATGAAAAAGAGATGTCTTGTAAAATTGTTCAACATTTAATTTAGCATCAGCACTGTGCAAAATGGTGGAAGGATTAATGTGGTGCATAAATCCTTAAGAAACAGTAATAATTGGCATTGATTATACAATCACTGTGTATTTTTGAGCAAGATTTTAATATATTTCTTTGTCCTACTAGTGGAGATATGTTGATATCCTAGGAGGTTTGCGGCACTTTTTTTTATCTCTATGTAACACTTGAAAATTTTTCCTTGTTAATAAATCAGAGCTTCATTAAATCATGTTTTGCATCCTGTGTTGAAGGATAAGGGATTGATCTTAAGCAGTGCTGCGATTAACTCTTCTTAAAGCCTACTGACACTTTCGGTAAGATGCCTTGAAACCTTGTACTTGAAGAAAGGGGCTCATGTGCTTCATGTCTAGTGGTATCAACCCCTCCTCCAACTTCCCACTGCCTAGTGGGGAGTGCTGTTATCTCCTGACTCACCCCAGAGCTCCTGCACTGAGCACTGCCCTCTCTGTTTCACATAACACATCTCAAACCCTTCTGATGCATTTACACTCATCAATTCTTTGCATGTTTTATGAATAAACATATATTGTGGCAAAACACATATAATACTTCTAATAAACTAATGTGGCATTTTATGCCGTTTTCCACTTTCCCCATACTATTTAAAAAAATTATCATTTCTTCTCTATCTGCATTATCTTTATGAATAGCTCAAACTAATTTATTGTCCAGTGTTGATTTTGTGTTCCAGAGATGAAAACCCTGCCCTGTTTTCCTCACATGCAAAACTTAAATATGGCTGTATTTGATGGGGTCTTTGAAGAATTGAGAGCCTCGCAAAGCTGGCTTTTAATTTCTCTGTTTCAGTTCTCCATTTGAAAAATGGGAGTAAGAACAAATTTCTTATCTCCAAGGTACAGCATGAGAAGAAAGGGGAATTTGGGACCTCAGAAAGAAATGAGAGATTTCTGTAAGGCATTTGTCTTGGTAGAACCTGATGAGTTGATTATACTATGAGCTGTAATTCTGAACTTTTGATTTAAACTCAGCTGCTGTATTTAGCAGGATAATTGTTATCCAGCAGGATTGCTTCTAGGAGAGTCCCACAAGACGGTTCACAGTTTCACATTGGTGGCTGTGTCCTAGAAATTAGGAATTAAAGGTTTTATTGTTTGTATTGGATGGCCAATAGTATGTAAGTTCTCAGTGCAGTGATATAGCCAAACAAAATTTTATTTTGAAAAGCATTTTAAGAAAGGCAATATCATACATAATGTCAGGGTTATGGGGTCAGTAGTTCAGATCTATTCTGGTTACAAATTAGAAGGACCTCTTGTCCGAGACCTCTTCAGTATTAAGAGAGACCTCGTATAGTCTGTTGGCTTCTCAAGTGGTTGTAAAGTTATCCGATCTAGTTCTACAAGAGTGCTTGCAGAAAAGAGAGTTCAGTCTGGATTTGGACTGTGTTTATATTTTGCCAGAGTCCCGGCTACACCTTCTGTATTCCTCTGATGGCAGATGGTATTATTTCTTAGCAGCCTGAATTTCAGGAAGCACTACATTGCCATGTTTGGCAACAGACATGATGTTGCTTCCTCTCAATTAGACCTCTCTATCCCAATTATATTAAAAGCAGAGTCACATTCACCCTTTTTTTCTTATTTCCTCAGGTTTCTTCAGATTTCCTCAATTTGTATTCTTCTTCACCCTGCTGTTCTCTCTGCTCCCAAGAACTCATATCCTAACATAGATTTTGTCTGTCTCCAAGGAGTCGCTGGTCCCATGAATTTGGCTTTGTTTATAGCGTCTGAGTCAAGATATTACAGTGGGGCCTCACACATAGATAGGAAGGAAGGAAACAATATAAATTATGCTTGGGCCTGCTTTCTTGTGGTGAGATCTGTATTTGCTAGAAACTTCTGGCCTTTTTTCTGGTCTGGGAATGGGTTTCATAATGAAGAGGGAGGCACTTTCTATTCTGAATGAAGAAAGCAGCATCAGGGAAGGTTTTAATTATCTCTTGTCGAGTAGCGCAGCCAGGCTGCTGTGTATGAGCAACGACATTGCAGTCTAATCCTTTAGAGCAAAAAGTGCAGCAGGAATGGTGCATGATCTCCTCGTGCAGGAAGGGGTCCTTCCTGGATGGTGAGACCAGTTTGTAATAAGATCCTGAATGGAGCTGCTCCCCAAAAGAGAGGAGTCCCTCTGCAAGGCTTGGAGTAATAGAATAAAGCAAGGAATGCTACAAGGAAAAAGTGAGAGGAAAGTCCAACAGACTTTTCTTGCATTTATCCCATCTCTCAGCTCTGCTGAGGCAGTGCTGTATTGTAGAGAACAGCACTTGGTTTGTCCTTCTAGCTTGTCCTAAGGACTAATGCAGAGTGTGGGTGACAGCTTTTAATAACCCAGGAGAGAGCTCTCCAAGCATGTGGAAAATGTACTTGTCTTCATCTTCGAGCTTTGCCTTCCCACCATCCTTTCATTTCTTCCAAGTACTCCAGTGTTTTGGGGACATGCTACAAATATTTTCTCAGCATTTTTCAAAGGTCTTAGGGGAGGGTCTTGGTTTATGTGCCACTCATCCTTTTTTGTTCACCATTTCTTGCTGATGCCCACTTGGAGTCCTTAATCCAGTTCATGGCTCCCAAGTACAAGAGAGACAGAGACATACTGGAGAGAGTCCGGTGAAGGGCTACTGGGATGATTAAAGGACTGGAGCATCTCTCGCACGAGGAGAGGCTGAGGGAGCTGAGGGAGCTGGGACTATTCAGTCTGCAGGAGACTGAGAGGGATCTTATCAAGGTGTAAACTGATGGTGACTGGAGAGTGCAAAGACAACGATCAGACTCTTCTCAGTGGTGGCCAGAGATGGGAAAAGGGCAATAGGCACAAACTGAAATACAGGAAACTCCATCTGAATCCTTGGAGATGTTCAGAAGCTGTCTGTGGAGGATCATGGGCAAGCTCAATTGACCTGATTGATCAGGCGGGTTGAATGATGGCCAGGGCCCCTTCTAAAAATTCCGTCCTCAAACATTCTGAGGTTCTGTGATGTTTTTCATTCTTTTTCCCTTATGTCTTAGCGGTCCTTGTTATCTTTGCTAGATCCTTAGTCTGCCTTGTTTTTGCTCTCCAATGCTGATGGGATGCACGCCAGAGTGCTGCGTGAGCTGGCGGATGTCATAGCCGAGCCACTCTCCATCATCTTGGAAAGGTTATGGAGAACGGGGGAGGTGCCGGAGGACTAGAGGAAAGCCAATGTCACCCTGGTCTTCCAAAAAGGCAAGGAGGAGGAGCCGGGCAACTACAGGCCGGTGAATCTGACCTCCATCCCTGGAAAGGTCATGGAGCAGCTCATCCTGGCTGCTGTCTCCAGGCACATGGAGGAGAAGAAAGTGCACAGGAGAAGCCAGCATGGATTCACCAAGGGGAAATCATGCTTGACTAACCTGATAGCCTTCTATGATGGAGTGACAGGCTGGATAGATGAGGGCAGAGCGGTGGATGTCATCTATCTGGACTTGAGCAAGGCTTTTGACACCATCCCTCACAGCATCCTCCTGGGCAAGCTCCAGAAGAGTGGCATAGATGAGTGGACAGTGAGGTGGATTAGGAATTGGCTGAATGACAGGGCCCAGAGAGTGGTAATCAGCGGTGCCGAGTCCGGCTGGAGGCCTGTGGTTAGTGGTGTCCCCCAGGGGTCAGTCCTCGGTCCGGTTCTGTTCAACTTATTCATTAACGACCTAGATGAAGGGATGGAGTGCTCCCTCAGCAAGTTTGCTGATGATACCAAACTGGGAGGAGCAGCTGATAGCCCTGAGGGCTGTGCTAACATCCAGAGGGATCTGGACAGACTGGACAACTGGGCGGCGAGTAACCTCACGAAGTTCAACAAGGGCAAGTGTAGGGTCCTGCACCTGGGCAGGAATAACCCCAGACATGCCTACAGGCTGGGGACCGACCTCCTGGAGAGCAGCCCCGCACAGAGGAACCTGGGCGTCATGGTGGACGACAAGGTGACCATGAGGCAGCAGTGTGCCCTCGTGGCCAAGGCGGCCAATGGGATCCTGGGGTGCATTAAGCAGAGCGTCTCCAGCAGGTCGAGGGAGGTGATTCTGCCCCTCTACTCAGTCCTGGAGAGGCCGCACCTTGAGTCCTGTGTGCAGTTCTGGGCTCCCCAGTGCAGGAGGGACATGGAGCTGCTAGAGAGAGTCCAGCACAGGGCTACAAAGATGATTAGGGGCCTGGAACAATTGCCCTATGAGCAAAGGCTGAGGGAGCTGGGCCTCTTCAGCCTGGAGAAGAGAAGCTTGAGAGGGGACCTGATTAATGTATATAAATATCTCAAGAGAGGGAGTGAGGAGGATGGAGCCGGCCTCTTCTCAGTGGTGGCCAGTGATAGAACTAGAGGAAACGGCCACAAATTGAAGTTCCAAAAGTTCCACAGGAACTTGAGAAAGAATTTCTTACCAGTGAGGGTGACAGAGCCCTGGAACAGGCTGCCCAGAGAGGTGGTGGAGTCTCCTTCTCTGGAGATCTTCAAAACCCGCCTGGACACCACCCTGTGCCACATGCTCTAGGAGACCCTGCATGTGCAGGGGGGGGTTGGACTAGATGAGCTCTAGAGGTCCCTTCCAACCTTAAGTATTCTATGATTCTACGATTCAAGCGAAGCAACACAAAGCATTGACCTACCCTCCTGCAGATCATCCCAGGCCACTGCCCATCTTGCACAAGGCTGCCTGCCCCTCTGCCAAACATGCACCGCTATGGCACGGTGTCCCAAAACACACACACGCATGCCCACGTGTGTCCATCTGCAGCACCAGCACAGGTGATGGGCAGGACTGCTGAGCCTGCACTGTTGCAGAGAGCTCCGCACCACTACAGTCACTCCTCACCCGTGTAGAGACTCCTCACGAACAGCTCATCACCCTGCACGGAGAGATCAGCACCCTGGAAGTCTCTTTGCAAGGAAATTTACGCCCTTCATGGGCAGCTGCGTACCTGCTAGGGAGAGCTGCTTAGCCTGGACAGAAAAACTCGTGTCCTGCTGGGCAGCTGCGCATTCTACGTAGGGAACTGCGTAGCATGTGGCATGAGAATTCACCCAGGGGAATCTGAAGATAAGACCTATTTAAGTAAATTATATAGATAATGGAGGTACTCCTCCATCTTACCTCTCCCCTGTGGCAACAGAGGGCTTGTCTGTGATTTCCAGGAATGTTCTTCATGCCGTAGTAGTCGTTCAAGCTGCTATTACTAGCTTAGAGTGCAGAGTGAAAACTGAAACACACATGCTGTAGATTTTTGAGGTATCAAGTCTGTCCAGATTGTCTGCATCCCTTCATTTCATCCATCGGCTCAGGAGAGCCATTTTTATTTTGATTTGCCTTTTAAAGGCATTTTTAAAGAGCCATGGAAAAGGCTGTTACTATTGCTATTTAAAGTCCATAATAAATTTCAGTAATTTTTTTTTTCTTTTTTTTTCCTCGCAATTTTCTTTCAGGAAGTCATTTTATCTTGGAACTATCAATTTCCCTTTAGACAGTGTAATACATGTCCTCAACTTTTTTTGATTATATTGTTCACGTAACAAATGTTAAAAAAATCCCATTTTATGTCTGGTAAAGAACATGGTCACCAGTGTTTCACCAACTGTCCATATCCTGCTTAAATACAGTAACAATACTGATAACTGATCCAGTGACAGAGAGCTTGCTTCTAAAAAAGGATAAATTTTGTGGACCAGACCACTCCAGAACTACACTGAATTCCAGTGCAGGGCACCATGATGAGAAATTATCAATTCAGGAAGGTAAAATGTCAGTGACTTCTTATTTTGAGGGCACAGAAGCAGTCAGCTACTGTCATAGTAGAGCTGCACTTGAAGGATATCAGCCTGGGGAGAGAGAACAACTGACTAGTTCAGAGCGTAACAGCAGAGCTTTATTTCAGCTTTTATACAGCACTCGACTTAATACCACAAGACACTAGTTAAAAAGTAGGAAGTATTCTGAAGGAATATTTAGAGCTCAGTACTACTTCAGTATTGTCAGTAAATATAAGGTCAGTGCTAGTGAAGTTTGGAGAGGGTACTAACATTAGCAGAAAGATGATCAGGTAAGTAATAATCTGGATCTTCTCAAGCCAAATAGAGTCAACTACAAAGTGTGCTGATGAATGTAGTAATGGTTTTAGAAGAATATGGATTTATGGCCTATCAAAACTCACTCTTCTCTTAGCATAACTGCAGGCTGTCTTGCATGACTGCAAATTGTCTTGGCATAACTGCAGGCCATGCTGATTCTCCAAGGCTACAAGGATACTGACAACAAAGAGGTAAAGACACTGAGAACAAAGTAGCAAGGAACTTAAATTGTTGCATCTACAAGGACACTGAGAACAAAGAGGTCAAGAACTCAACTGTGGAGCAAACAGGAAAGCAGAAACTCCAAATATGGGACTGGATGAGCTCAACAGGATCACCTGTAGCCCAATGAGAAGGATGTGTGAACGGATGCCCTTAGCCAATCATTACGAGAAGAGACGACGTGCCTTTTGGTGACTGAACTAATGCGGAGTACAGGGTGCGGTCCGATCGGGTATTACGGGATAAAAGAGGAAGACTTACAGCATTAAAGTAGCTATTTGTTCCCCCGCAAATAATCCCCTGTGATTCCTTGGGGCAACTGTCGCCACAGATGGAAGTATGGAAGTATGGAAGAAAGTATGGAAGAATAAAGCATGGGAAAATGTCCCTTCTGAGTGCCCAAGTTTTACATAGTGAGAGGACAAGCCAGGAGACTGGCTAGTGAAAAGGATTTGAAGGAGTAACTTGTGAAAATATTCTATGCAAAATACAAAATAGTAATAGGTTGTAGTATGACTAGGTATAAGATTTCTATCTACTCTATTTCCTCTTGATATTTTGTTATTTTTATTCTAATAATTTTGTTTCAGATATAGAAGGAGCAGGGAGGCCGCTAGACATGATATAAAGATTGTGTAATACATATATTTCCACTAGATGGAGCTGCATCATATGAGTTTGCATGTGTGTATGCATGTGTGTGTGCACATGCACACACGTGTTCAGGTACATGAGTGTTTGTGTGGCCTCCTCCAGTTTAAGAGAGACAACTTCCTGCATTGATTTGTAGCAAGAGTATTTGCTGCAATGTCATATATGCCTGTCACATATATGCCTGCTAAGTAGCAAGAACTTTTTCATGAGCATGAATGTTTTTTGCCAGTTTGGCAAGTATTTGTATAATATCCTCTAGCACAGAGGTGTGCACTGGTTGTGGATGATAAACTTCACTTGTCTGCCCACTATTTAAGGCAAGAAGAGGTCTGACCATCTGCATTTTTCTTTTTCTCCCCTTCCTTGGGAATCACCAGGTCTCACATGTTTGTTTGTGAACTTGCTTTTCTGTGACTTTCAAGGAGCTTGAAGCCAAGATCCTGAGCAAGGAGACCTCAGGTGTGCATTGGTTGCTCCTGGAGAAAAACCCATCTCTGCAGGCTCCTCCCAGTCCCTGCTGCAAAGCAAAGAGTCCAATGGAGTTGACAGTGCGTAAGTGAGACTTGACTCTGCTGATCTCAGAGCCTTTCCTTCCTGAGTAAACATTTTCCATTCTGAAATAATAACCTCACTATATATAGAAAGCACTAGCAGCCTCCCAAAGTCTTGTTCTTTAGGGCGGGATATTCCTCAAATTGTTTTCTTCCTTTTAAAAATCGTGAACCCTTTGCCACCAGTTTTGTGCCTGCCTGTGAACAGCACTGATTAAAGGCACATGTTCAGCTCACAACAAAATACTCTAGATTCCCCATACAGCCCTGTGCTTCCCACCCCCAGTGAATGGATTTGAGACTAGGTCTGTAATCACAGTCCACAGTGTTTCGGAAACCACCTCCCCATCTCACTTCCTCCCAGCTGATTTTCAGGGGAACAGAAGGAGACTTGTTTGCTACCAGGGAGGAAGTCCAGGCTGCAGTGAGCAGCTAAGAGGCACCTATAAGAATGGGGCGCTTTAGTCTGTACGCATGTAGCGGCTGTTGCCAAGTGAGGTCACCCTGTTGCTGAAACGTGGATGAAGAGATTCCAGAAGAGGAGGATGGAAGAAGCCAGGACAGGAAGTAGAGCAGTCAGTAGCACCGTGTTCAGCTCAGTCAACTCCCCTCTCTGGAAATGTTGATTTCAGTTTTCTCTTGGCTCATACACTAAAATGTGTTAGATGGTTTCCTTCTTATTCCCTTTTCTCATCATTAAAAAATCATTCCATGGTTGATACAGTTCAGCCATGTCCTTGAAAGAATCTAATGGGAGAAAGCAGTGCCTGACCCAAAGGCATTTCGGAGGCTTAGGACCAGGCAATGCCATCCATTACTTTTCTGGATTATACAGTTTAGATAACCTCAAGGACAGACTCCACTTTCAAACTCTGTACCTTTTGTTAGATCTTGGCTCATTCTTATGACTGTTCTCTTACTACTGTGCGTTTTCCTGTGTTTATAAATATTGAACATTAGACTTGTATCACTGAGGCTACAGAAATGTAATTTCCCTGTTGTTGTATGTCCTTCTATTCAGGTAGTCTGAACAGCATTGAGCTATAGAGAGATCTATGCAATTCTTATTAGAAGAACCTCTGCTGAAGGAGAATATCTCAATTTACATTTCAATCAATATATTTGTTAATATAGACTATGAACCTTGAGTATACTGTTTAATGCTGCTTTGATCTGCATGTCATGAAGATCTAGGTCAAAAACCCTAAAGAGATAGTAATATTTATCAGTAGATATTGGTAATCAAAGTATCCCTGACTCAGAGTTGTTGCAGACAGTGGCACCTCAGAAAGTGGTTTGACAACACTGTCTTGAGACATATCTTTTTTCCCAGCCCAAAACACCAAAATGTAATCTGAAAGTGGGTCGTCTTAAAGCATCTTCACTATGACTCTCGAGCCTCTGGATTTGTAATGAAATTCCCCGCATAACTGCCACCATGACACAGTGAATGGGCATATTTTTGATGCATTTTCCAGCAAAAAATAAATTGACCTACTCATGTGCTGATTTGTTCATAACAAGCAGATCCTATAACGTGCAGCAAAACTGTTATGGGAGTTGTTGCAGAAGACAATCCTTTTTGATCCAGTAAGCAGGAACAATCAACTGTACAGATATAGACTGAGAAACAACTATCTACACAGCAGTTCTCCACAAAAGATGTTCAGGTTTAGTGAGTTGTAAGCTGAACACGAACCAGCTGTGGGCATGCTGTTGCTAAAACATCATACACGGTGCTCTAAACAGGACTGTGTCAAAATGCAAGATACATAAAGTAACGTTTCTGTCTTAGTGGTGTCCCCAAAGGATCAGTCCTCGGTCTGGTCCTGTTCAACTTATTCATTAGCAACCGGGATGAAGGGATGGAGTGCGCCCTCAACAAGTTTGCTGATGATACAAAACTGGGAGGAGCAGATGATAGCCCTGAGGATTGTGCTGCCATCCAGAGGGATCATAGAATCATAGAATCATAGAATGGCTATGGTTGGAAGGGACCTCTAGAGCTCATCTAGTCCAACCCCCTTGCACACCCAGGGTCTCCTAGAGCATGTGGCACAGGGTGGTGTCCAGGCGGGTTTTGAAGATCTCCAGAGAAGGAGACTCCACCACCTCCCTGGGCAGCCTGTTCCAGGGCTCTGTCATCCCCACTGGTAAGAAATTCTTCCTCAAGTTCCTGTGGAACTTTTGGAACTTCAATTTGTGGCCGTTTCCTCTAGTTCTATCACTGGCCACCACTGAGAAGAGGCCGGCTCCATCCTCCTCACTCCCTCTCTTGAGATATTTATATACATTAATCAGGTCCCCTCTCAAGCTTCTCTTCTCCAGGCTGAAGAGGCCCAGCTCCCTCAGCCTTTGCTCATAAGGCAGATGTTCCAGGCCCTTAATCATCTTTGTAGCCCTGTGCTGGACTCTCTCTAGCAGCTCCATGTCCCTCCTGCTCTGGGGAGCCCAGAACTGCACACAGGACTCAAGGTGCGGCCTCACCAGGACTGAGTAGAAGGGCAGAATCACCTCCCTCGACCTGCTGGAGACGCTCTGCTTAATGCACCCCAGGATCCCATTGGCCGCCTTGGCCACGAGGGCACACTGCTGCCTCATGGTCACCTTGTCGTCCACCATGATGCCCAGGTCCCTCTGTGCGGGGCTGCTCTCCAGGAGGTCGGTCCCCAGCCTGTAGGCATGTCTGGGGTTATTCCTGCCCAGGTGCAGGATCCTGCACTTGCCCTTGTTGAACTTCGTGAGGTTACTCGTCTCCCAGTTGTCCAGTCTGTCCAAATCCCTCTGGATGGCAGCGCAGCCCTCAGGGCTATCAGCTGCTCCTCCCAGTTTGGTGTCATCAGCAAACTTGCTGAGGGAGCACTCCATCCCTTCATCTAGGTCATTAATGAATAAATTGAACAGGACCGGACCGAGGACTGACCCCTGGGGGACACCACTAACCACAGGCCTCCAGCTGGATTCGGCACCACTGATTACCACTCTCTGGGCCCTGTCATTCAGCCAGTTCCTAATCCACCTCACTGTCCACTCATCTATGCCACTCTTCTGGAGCTTGCCCAGGAGGATGCTGTGAGGGACGGTTTCAAAAGCCTTGCTCAAGTCCAGATAGATGACATCCACCGCTCTGCCCTCATCTATCCATCTAGTCACCCCATCGTAGAAGGCTATCAGGTTAGTCAAGCATGATCTCCCCTTGGTGAACGATCTGGACAGACTGGACAACCAAGCAGTGAGAAACCTCATGAAGTTCAATAAAGGAAAGTGCAGAGTCCTGCACCTGGGAAGGAATAATTGCAGACACGTGTACAGGCTGAGGACCGAAATTCTGAAGAGCAGCCCCACACAGAGGGACCTGGGCATCATGGCAGACCACAAGTTGACCATGAGACAGCAGTGTGCCCTTGTGGCCAAGAGGTCCAGTGGGATCTTGGGGTGCATTAAGCAGAGCGTCTCCAGCAGGTCGAGGGAGGTGATTCTGCCCCTCTACTCAGTCCTGGTGAGGCCGCATCTGGAGTATTGTGTGCACTTCTGGACTCCCCAGTACAGAAGGGATGTGGAGTTCCTAGAGAGAGTCCAGCGCAGGGCTATGAGGATGATAGGGAGCCTGAAACATCTGCCCTATGAGCAAAGGCTGAGAGAGCTGGGCCTGTTCAGCCTGTAGAAGAGAAGGCTGAGAGGGGACCTGATCAGTGTCTATAAATACCTTAAGAGAGAGAGTGAGGAGGGGAGGATGATGTTGGCCTCTTTTCAGTGGTGGCCAGCGATAGGACTAGAGGAAACGGCCCCAACCTGAAGAACCGAAAGTTCCCCAGGAACTTAAGGAAAAATGTCTAAACAGTGACAGAAGTCTGGAACAGATTGCTGAGAGAAGTTGTGGAGTCTCCTTCTTTGGAGATCTTCAAAACCCTCTCGGATGCCACCATATGCCACATACTCTATGCTCTTGACCTACTGGAGATGCTCTTCTTAATGCACCCCAAGATCCCATTGGCCTATTTGGCCATGAGGGCACACTGCTGCCTCATGGGCAACTTGTCATCCACCATGACGGCCAGGTCCTTCTCTGCAGAGCTGTTCTCCAGGAGGTCTGTCCCCAGCCTGTACTGGTGTCTGGGGTTATCCGGCCTCAGTGCTAGCAGCATTTCCCTCTGACCAGGAGCGTAGAGCTACAAAGCTGAGATACTCTCAATATTTCATGGTTTTCAAACAGCAAAGGCTGACTTTGGATCTTACCTGAAAAACTTATTCCTGTGTTTGCGACAGCTGCTCCTCCTACCTTACACTCTTGATCACATACATGACTAGCAGGTGCTGATTTATTTTATTTTTAACCTCCTTTCTCAACGCAGGAAGCCTCTGCTTACTGTAAACATCCAAGAATAAGGGCCTAAGCACATCCTAGAAGGATTTCCTGTTTGGGACTTCTGAGCCAGAACTCATCGTGCAAAAGTGGGAAGCTTCTGAACAACTGACTAAGTCCTACTGGGATATCTGCCAGATCATTCCTACCACTTCAGGAACAAGATGCCATCTAACAGGAAGGTACGGAGCTGCCAGACCACCTTCCCCACACACACACTATTGAAGAGAAACATGCAAAATCATGTCTGGGTAGAGTATGTGGATCCTGCAATGGAGGATCAGGGTCATTGCTGAAACCAATTTGCCATGTTGCACTAGGTCCTACTTCAGTTTAATCTCTGAAGTTACCCAAAGCACTCATTAATACCCATAAGTCAATCACCTAGAAATTTTGCTCAAAAGACATGTAGACATGTCAAGGCTGGAAGCCTTGCAGTTCCGTCCTCACTTTAATAATTACCGATCATCATCCCAGGATAGTTGCATAACATATTTCTGCTCCTGTTCATGTGTCTTAGTTGCTATTCCAGGACATAGGTAGATCGCCAGTCTCTCCTCTGGCTATCTTGAGATACTTGTATGTCAGAACCATTGCCAATATCTCCCTAAAAGTCCAAGTACATTATGGGTGATGAAACATCCATTGCCAAGGGGTTCCAGAATATCTATTAAATTAGATTTTACTCAGAGTTCAAACAGGATCAGCTATTTCCTGTTGCTAAATACAAGCAGAATCCATGTATAAATTGCAGTTTTGAGAAGTTTAATAATCTGAGGTAATACCATGGGGTTGAAGAATAGCAAACATCACATGTTCTGAAAAAGGGAAAATGAAGTGACGAATATGGGCAAATGCAGATTTCTCACAGTTGCATATAGGGTTCAGAGTCGATTTAAAAGGGAAGACATGTCATTTGAAGACATGACAATAAATGACAAATATGATAAAGTGCCAAGTCATGCCAGACTAGCACATTCCACAGCAGAACATACTCCACAAGCTTTCCAGTGCAGAGATGATCCTGACAAGCTGAAAGGTCTTTGAGTTCCTCTTGCCTTTCTTAAAAATGTTAAAAGTATTAGTCTTTTTTTCCAGTCATCAAAGACCTCTCCAAAAGGCACTATTTTTCATATATGACAGCCAGCAGTCACACACTCAAATTCACTGGCTCTTTCAGGATCTTTGGTGTCGTAGATTTGATTGATCTAGCACCACGTGAAAGTTACTGTCTTTGCACACAGACCAATAATACCACAAATACTAAGGCATTAGAAACCAATGGATGGCATATGCCAAGATCACTTTTTGGATCTCAATCTTAGCAATGTGCAAGAAGAATTTCAGCTGGACACTGGAAGTGCCTTAGTTAGAAATCAAAGGAAAGAAAGAGGACCTGTGTGTGAGTTGTATGTAAAATAGTAAGATGATGCAACTATGAAAAAGTGAGTGTCATCCCTGAGTACAGTGAGCAAGAGATTTCCAACAGAGAAAAAGGAAGCCTGCCCTTAAGTGCTTTGCTAAAAGGTGCAAATGGCACATCATCAGAATACTGTGGGAATTATCATCCCTTGAAGACAGATCAATTTAAATTAGAAAACATAAACATGGAAGAACAATGAAGATAGCAGCAGCAGTAGATAGCTGCTCATGAGACAAAAGTAAAAGCATGTGGTTTGCCTAATTTAGAAGTAGAGTGGCTAAAAGAAGAGCTTGCTGCTATTTCTGAAAACATCCGGAAGGGAATAAGATCTAAAAAATAAAAGTGTTAAAACAAAATTAAAGAGATTATGATGGCTATATTAAAGCTGAAAATCTCCTTGTTAAAAACGAGGGGTTTGTGAATGTCCACCAGATGATAAAGATGATTGCTGGGAGTTATCTCAAGACTCCCCCTAACCCAGGACCAGTCTCCAACAGCAGCTACAATGGCTGCACAGGAAGGTATGGAAAAACATAGCAGCACATATATCATATGGCTAAGCATACTCCCAGTCCAATCCTGTCCAACTGTTGTGTCTCACAGACTTTCCGGGCTGGAGACGGTTCCTCCATATTCACGGATCTTCAAAATGTTTCTCTTCTGTAACCTCATCCACTCCTTGAGCTGATGTAAACTTCGACTGCCGCAGCAGTCTATGCCAAGGAGTTGTTCATGTGATGTAGCACCTTCTCCATGTGCTTTGAGCCTGTCTTGTTTTGGACTCACCTGATGCCTGCCTTACTCCTATATTGGAAAAAGCAGTGAACAAAATCATTTCCCGCTCACTCTCCAAAGACCACTCATGACTTCGTTGTCCTCTTTCATGTCTCTAACAACTGTCTCCATTCCAGAATGGAGACTCACTTGTTGCTTGCATTGAAGCTGATCTGGACCTTTTATCATCCTGTCTGGCCCCTCTCAGCCTTTTCTAGCTTTCCTGTAACCTACTGGAGTTAGGAGTAGAGAGATGAATGAATTTGTTAGAAGATAAAGGTTAGTGAGTTTATAAGAAGTGTTATAAGATGTGCTATTCAGGATCCAAAAGATTTTCTCAGAGTACTTTTCAGTCAGTAAAAGTAACCCAGAGTTACTTTTTAATTCTAAATCAAGTTCAGCCAGGAAGGGAGTCTCTTTGAGTTAGTTGTCAGTGATGGAGGGAACCTCAGGAATTTCCTGATGGAGCAGACCAAGCTGTGTGATTCAGGATACATGAACTTAGCAATAAGGTGTCACAGACAGGAGTCAGTGGTTGTGTCTCTACTGAGAAATAAGAGGGTCAGTGACTGATATTGGCCCAAACATGATCCCCAAGAGACACACTAAAATTGCCATGCTCTGACTCATCTAGGGTAGAGAAAATAAATTGGTCAAACTGTCAGGGAGCTAGCCACTAATGAAGCAGTCCAGGGAGTTACGGGCCAGTGCCTGACACCTTTGTCCTGTTCTGTTTCCTAGTATACACTGGTCGGCCCCATCATTGCATGCCTGGATGCATGGACAAGTACTGTTGGGCCTCAGTCGCTTGAATGGTGGCAGCATGGACTCATACCTTCCAGGCCAGCAGCAGAGCTCCAATATGTGTGGAGGCATTGGTAGGTTGGAGGAGCTGGAACCTGGACTCTGGCAGATAGCAGAGCTAGGCTATGGCTCTGTATCCATCTGCACCATGTACCTCCCATGCCACCCTGGTTGGCTCCTGATCATTCTGCTCCTTGTCTGGTCCCATGCCAGCACTGTGCTGCCCTTCAGTGCTCACTCCCTCTTCCCTCTTCTCCGGTGCTGGGTTCCTCCTCTCCATCGTTGCCTTCCTCCCCCAACTGAGCTGGCCCTCACCCAACCGCTTATACCCAGACCTTGGGGCCTCACGCCTTGCCGTGCGGTCCCGACTCCCAGGCCCAGACCCAATCCTGAACCCCAGACCTGGTCCCCACCCCGGACCCGGTCCAGCCCCAGACCCTAGCCCACGGCCACGCTTCGGAGGCGCGCCCCGGTGGCGGGGCGGGGATGGGGGTGGCGGGGGGAGAGGGGGGCTGAGGGCGGCGCTGGGTCGGGTTTCAGCAGGAGCCTCCGCGCCGAGCCAGCGCCGACCCGCGCTCGCCGCCGATCTCTGCGCGGGGCGGCCGCGGCGCTGCGGCGGCCGTGGCACGGGGGGCCGGGACACCGGGCCGGCCGCGGCACCGGAGCACGCCGCAGGTCACTGCCGGTGTCGGAGTGCCCGGAGTGCCGGAGCGACCACCGCCGCGCAGTGCCGGGATAGCGGAGCGACTGTGGGCAGCTGCAGGACACCTCGCCGGGCCAGACCCCGCGGGACGCACTGTGTAAGTGGTAGCGCGGGGATCGGCCCGCGGCCGCCGCTGTCCCGAGCGCCGCACGGCGACCGGGCCGGACCGGGACCGGGCGCTTTGTTCTGCCTCCGCTGCACAGACAATGAGGCGGGGGCGATCGGAGGGAGGAGGGGGCGCCCGCGGCGCCGCAGCGCTACGAACCGGGCCGGTCTCGCCTGCGGCACCAGAGGGGCTGGAAGCGGGGCGCAGGGCTCCTCCGGGCAGAGCGGCGCTTGGCGAGGCTGCAGGGCGGGGGCTGCGCCCCAGCGGGGCTCGGCGGGAGCTGGCAGCGCTCCGGCGCGGGGCCGGGGCTGGCGGGGCCCCCGGGAGGGGCCAGGGACAGGAACTGAGCGCGGGGCGAAGGGATGCCGATGTCCGGGGGGCCCCGTTGTCTGCGGACCCCCCAGGGACAGGGAGCTCCGAGTAAGGGAGTTCTACAGCCGTTGGGTTGTCTGGGCAGACCTCTGCCACTTCCTCCCTGCCGAAGAAGGGCCCTGAAGGCCAGAGAGTTCCAACAGCTGAGTCCTGAGGGGCAGAGCTCTGAGGGACAGAGAGCAAGGCTGGCCCCTGTGATGGGCACCCAGAGTGGTGAGGGTGGCTCCACACTGAGTTGCTGTTGGGTCCAGGTGGTGCAAACTGGATAAAGAGGAACTTTTGTTGGTGTGTCTCTTTTTTTGTGATGGGCAGAGTGTTTTCAGAGACAGGGCAGCCTGCAGGAATCCCTGGCCTGGCACAGAATTGGGATGCAGAGGGATACAGTGAAGCTTGACCATGCCCTCATGAGAGCATGACCCAGGACACTGTTTGGGTCTGAAACTGGAGGGAAAGGAGGCTGTGGATAGGCTGGGAGACAGAGGGGATGAAACTGAGATGTTGGTCATGGGAGGCAGGTTGGCGCTGCTAGGAGGGACAGGGGGCAAGGGTCACAGGTCTTGGCAGACCAAGTAGAGATTGTGAGTGATTCATGCAGGGATGCACTGAAGGCAGGGCCAGGCTGAATCTGTCTTGAAGGACAGATATTCCGAAACTCTTTGGAGAGGAGAAACCTCTGTGAAGGTAGAAGAGTATGTTTCAGGACAGCAACTGGAGTTCAACAAAGCTGAAATAGGCTTCTGCATCCTTCCTGACCTGGAGTCTCAAAAATATCATTACATGAGTCATGGCCTCTCATGTGAGGGTCTGGGTACTGCATCAGCAGCATCTGTAGCTTTGACGGGGCTTTTGTGCAGCAAAGGCTCTGACATCTGGTTGTGGCAGGCACAGTGGGTGCCGTCTTTCCATCTTCTTCACTGGGACCAGCATAGGCCTGCTTCCTCTTCTTCACGGCTGACATGGGGGTAGGAGGGTGGGAAGTTCTAGCACCAGACAGGCAGGAAAGCTTGTAATGCTCCTTCCATAACTCCTTCTCATATTTGCCAAATGTGGTTTCTCTCCTAAGCATAATCCTGGCTCTCCTGGATTCCCGGTATATTATCCTCAGGCTAGGAGACTCTTCTGTGAGCGTCAGGCCACCCCATTTTATCTACCTTTCCCATCAGACTCCTTGCTGTAGCTCTGGACCCCGCATTGGATTCTCATGGTGACAATTCTCTGCTGAGGCTTCTGCTGCCAGTAGTTACTAGGGAACTCGGTGCCCGGGGATGGGAGGGATAGAGCGGGGAGCAGGGTAGTCTGGCTCACATTACACGGGCTGGGCCTGGACCAGCCGCGCCAGCCCCTGCGCTGAGCTATCTGCTAATTGGAAGCAGCTGCTCAGATTTGGTGACTCTGCATCCACTGAGGTCACTGCTGTCTTCCCCACTGACTTAAGCCTGCAAAGCTTGTAGGATCAGAGGGCTGCTAGCACCACGGATGGCCTTCTGCCCATCCTGCATGGGTGCAATCTGGCAGTCAGATCTCTTACCCAAGAGCTGTCTAGTTTCTTGTGTCCAGGCAGGATGGAAATGAAGAAGTTTAGGCAGACTTAACACCAGTTCCATAGTCCAGAAGCCTGACATCCATTCCCCGTGTTATCCAATGGTCTCAGGTGTTCTTCATGCTTCCCAGATTCACGCTACCATTTTCCTTCCCTTCCCCAAGCAGCCCACAACACCCCCACTAACTCTGCCTTCAGCTGCTGTTTTTCTTTTTTTCTCATAACCACTCCCTGATCCATGGTGGACACTACCCAAGACCTGTCAGCTTCATATTGTCCCCTGAACCATTGAGGTTGTCACAGGAAGCTTTGACTCTTTATTGTTTTTTGGGCCCTCCTTTTCCTTTTGCCTGCACATGTTTCCCTGGGTTTTGGTCTACTTGGTTGGCAAGGCTTAAAGCCCTCTGTACTGTGCTTTCCTGCAGTGTGCCTGAGCAGAGGGAATCACAAGGGAGGGATTGGTTTCATCATAGAAGCAGACCTGGACCCCATTTACCCCGCACTGCGTGCTCTGCGTGCATGTGTCACCATTTCAGCTGTGGAAGCCAAACTAACTCCAACAGAACAAGAGATGGACTAGTCCAGGACCACTGAGTTAATGCGAATAGTCAGTTAGCAGCCATGGAGATATGAGTATCCCTTGGCTTCTGCACCTCAGACATTCAGTGTTCAAATGTGCACCGTGTAGGAAGAGCGTGTGGGGTTTTCTTGCCTTAGTCCTCAGGCACTGGGTGTGTACATACGCTTCTAGTTCCCATAGCTTGTAGAAGTAAATAAACATTTCTTTACATGTAAGAAAAGCTTCTTTAGGATTGTTCTTCTTGCCACTAACCTGGGATTTCCACTGGCAGATGTCCACCCTAAACAGTGGTTCTGAAGTGGGAAACAGAACCCAGAAATGCCCCTCAGAAAGGGTTAATGCTGCTCTAGGGTTCTTTAGACCAAGGGCTGCCATTCTTAGTCCATAAACTAGGCGGCAAAGGGAGACACCTTTGCCCAAGGGAGGTTCCTGCCATCCCATGTCTGACATGAGCAGCTCCTGAGTGTGGTTATGGGACCAGCAGCAAATGCTTTTAAGAGAGTCCAAGTGTGAGCTCATGCTGCTGCCATCCCTGCAGACCACTAAGCCTTGTTTACCAGGGGCTAAAAGCAGCACTGGAGCTGGTGTATTCTGCAAGCTGCTTGGCTGCTGAGCTGCTCTGATGCTGAGGGTGAGCAGAGCCCTGGGGCTGGCAGTCCTTGGGCCCCGGGAGGATGTCCAGCATGTCCAATGGTGGAGTTGCTGCAAGGAGCTGCTCCTCCCTGCTTGTCCCTCCCCCACTGCTGCAGTAAAAAGAAGCTACGGCAGGGGGAAATGGAGTGAAGGAGCCAGGAGGACGAGGAAACAGTGAGAAGGAGACAATGGAGGAAAGTGAGCGAGAAAGGGTGTGGGACCAGGAAGGAGCCAGAGCAGCTGGCAGTTCAGAGTGAGTTGTTGCGTTCCTGCTCTCCTGCCACCTCCCTCCACGGTACCAGCTTGGGGCATCCACAGATCTCTGTGCCAGGCCAAACAATGAGCCCTGGGAAGGTGGAGATTTAGCCTGGGTATTCCCAGCTGTGAGTACATCCCTGGCAATAGAGATATTGTGATTTAAAGGCCGTGGGGTGTAAGCGTGCTCGAGTTCTGCTGCCCCCTCCCAGAAACACCAGATTTACACTTTATATTTTTGGCAGCTAGATCCCTATGGTCCTGAAAGATATGCTACTAGGTGGAAGTTCAATGAGTGTCACTTGTTGGGCTGACTCCCAGTCTGAGACAATTTCTTTCAGAGTAGAGAGGTGCTAGGCTACTGTTTGTTCAAAGCTCTCGGCAGCCTCACAGAGAGCTATTCTCAGCCTTACAGGAAACATTTGGCTACTAGAGGCATGGGAACCCTCTGCTCTAGGGCAGTGAGCTCCAGAGCTGCCAGCAGTGGTTAAGGGCTGGTGATGGAGAACCACTGGGCTATGGGAGTACTGTATCTGCCAGTAATCACAGCTCACTGATTTAGGTGTGCTGAACTCATCCTGCTTTAGGTGCTGCTGTCCCAGGCTTTCCTTATGGGTGCACTCTGCTCTAACCCACTTTGACTCCTGTGAGGAGTAGGTGATACAGTGCAGTCAGGAGATGGCAACCAAGCAGGCCTTCTGTCCCCATTTTTTTTTCTCTCTTTCCTTTGCTGCTCACTTTTAATCATCCTCCTCTGATCTGCATTCTTTGCAGGATTAAAAAACACACTGCAAAGGAGCCTGAGCCACTCTCTGTTCTACAAGTCACTAGTAATGGAGCAGATGAAGGGATCAGCCGTGTTTCTACTGGAGCTGCTAATTCTGGGGGTGCTGAGAGCAGGAAAGGGCTCTGCTGTCCTGGGCACCTTGGATCTACAAATAGACGAGGAGCAGCCAGCTGGCACCATCATTGGGGACATCAGTGCTGGTCTTCCTCCTGGCACCACTGCCTACATGTATTTTATCTCAGCACAGGAGGGCAGTGGTGTTACCACTGATCTGGAGATAGATGAGAACACAGGTATTATCAAAACAGCCCGTGTCCTGGACCGAGAAACTCGAGATCGATACAGCTTCATTGCTGTTACCCCAGAAGGCATCACAGTAGAAGTGAACATTCAAGTTAATGACATCAATGACCACGCTCCAGCCTTTCCCAAACAGCACAGCACCTTGCAGATCCCAGAGCATACACCTATAGGAAGTAGGTTCTCATTGGACCCAGCCTTTGATGCTGACAGTGGCCTGCTCAATACTCAAGGCTATGTGATTAAGGGAGAGAATGTGGGGCAGGCTTTCCGCCTGGAAACACGTCGAGGACCCAATGGGATCCTGTATTTGGACCTGGTGGTCAGCAACATCTTGGATCGGGAGAACCGTTCATCCTACTCTCTAGTGCTGGAAGCCTATGATGGTGGCTCTCCTCCCCGAAGTACTCAGATGACACTTAGTGTGTCTATCCAGGATATTAATGACAATGCGCCCACCTTCAACCAGAGCCGATATCATACGCTCATTTCGGAGAACCTGAAGCCTGGCAGCAGCATACTACAAGTCTTTGCCTCTGATGCAGATGAAGGTGACAACGGGGATGTGGTTTATGAGATCAACCGTCGACAGAGCGATCCTGAGCAGTACTTCACCATCGACTCCCGGACTGGAGTCATCAAGCTCAACAAGGGTCTAGACTATGAAGTAAGGAAGGTGCATGAGCTAGTGGTGCAGGCACGGGATAAGGCTGTCCATCCTGAGATCACCACAGCCTTTGTCACCATTCATGTTCGTGACTACAATGACAATCAGCCCACCATGACCATTATCTTCCTCAGTGAAGATGGGTCCCCTCAGATTTCTGAGGGAGCCCAACCAGGCCAGTATGTGGCACGCATCTCTGTTTCAGACCCAGACTATGGTGAATACTCCAATGTCAATGTCACCCTGGAGGGAGGGGATGGCAAGTTTGCCCTCACTACCAAGGACAACATCATCTACCTGATCTGTGTAGACCAACTTCTGGATCGGGAAGAAAGAGACTCCTACGATTTGCGAGTGACAGCCACTGACTCAGGAACACCACCACTCCGGGCAGAATCAGCCTTTGTGCTGCAAGTGGTGGATATCAATGACAATCCTCCACTCTTTGATCAACAGGAATACAAACAGAGCATTCCTGAGGTTGTGTACCCGGGCAGCTTTGTCCTGCAGGTGACAGCTCGTGACAAGGACCAGGGTCCTAATGGGGAAGTGCGTTACAGTATTGTGCATGACCATGGCACCCACTCCAGCTGGTTTACCATTGACCCAGCCACTGGTATCATTACTACTGCTGCCCCACTGGATTATGAGAAGGATCCTCAGCCCCAGTTGACAGTGTTGGCCACGGACAGGGGAACCCCTGCCCTCTCTTCCTCAGCTGTGGTGCACGTGGCACTGCAGGATGTCAATGACAATGAGCCAGTGTTCAAGAGCAACTTCTACAACGTGTCCCTGAAGGAGAACACCCCCGTTGGAACCTGCTTCCTACAGGTGGGTACAACTGCCAGAGGAGCTCAGGGAGGGCTATCCTGTGGGAGGGTTGGGGTGGGGAAGCCAGTGAAGAACGTTTGAAGTGCAGTTTCCAGGGCTTAGCTGGGAAATGATTGTACCAGGAATGCCAGAATAGATGACCTTCTGCCCAGTGCAAGTTGGGAGAAGGGTCAGAGCTCTGCTGTCCACTTTGTGCATGTGAGCACCAGTGCAGGTGAGCACTGAGTGATATCACTGATACTACAGGCACATCTTCTTTGTGCCAAGCAATGTGTTGACCACAGCTGAAACTGGGGGCTCACTGTGCTAGGCATTGCTCACACAATTGTGGAGCTGCCTTGCAGGCCATGATACTAGAAATGGGACTCAAGAGTCAGTCTCTAGAGAGCCCCTCCCTGATAACAAGGTTGCTAATTTCTCCCCTCTCCTTTTGAGATCATGAGGTTAAGTTCATTGCTGTTTTTAAGTCTAGTTGTGAATATTAGCATTATTTATGCATGGTTGGCATTGTTATATTACCTTGGCAGCAGCAGTTTTTTTGATATTATGTGCTGCATCTCACATACTGAGAGAGAATGGGTGAGGCTTGAAGAGGTGCTGGTCCTCTGGCAAGCTCTGTGGACCTCTAGATGTGCCAGCAATGCCAAATCTGGTCCATTTCATATGCAGAGCCCTTGTTTTTTTTCAAAGGTAACCAAAGGGGATATATGGTGCATGGGAGTGGCAGTGGGATGGTAGTGTGGAAGAAGAGAAGGACACTGCCAATCAAGGTAGTGATCAGGGTAAGGTTCTGTGAAGATGGGAGTTGTGGGGCTCTGGGCTGGTCATCTGGGGGCTGTGAAGTCAGGTAATGAGTGGTGGCTATGAGGCAAGGACGAGGGGGTGGGGAAACATGAGCTCTAAGGCCTGGAGATGAGGCAGGAGAGCCCCTGCCCCATGGCAGGCCAGGTGAAGGGGCCTCCAAATGGCCCAGAAGGAGGAGGTCTAAGTGAGGAGAAGAGCAAATGGATGAGTGTGCTGCCAGGGGCACTCCACAGGAGTGGAGTGTGGAGACAGGCAGGTATGAGGTGGATGGGTATGGGTGCATGGAGGCTTAGAGTGGATAAATGTAAGGGATAGGGTATAGGGTGGAGGACAAAGACAGACACAATGGGAAAGGAATGTGGAGCAGGGGCACGTTTGGGATGGGACAGCTATGTGGTGGGGTGGTTCATGGCGAGAGAGGAGGAGGAAGATTTGGGTGGCTGAAGGCACATCTGTACGGGAAAAATATCTCGCAGAGGGATGGGGAAGGGGTTGAGGACAGAAACAGGATGAAGGGTGGGGACAGAGATGGGGAGGGGTCAGGTTGGGGCTGAGGAGCTGCAGGCCCAGGCGCTGCTGAGGCCTCTGAGCTTGGCTGCCGAGCCCCCGAAGGGAGGCCTCTCTCCTGTTCTCCGTGCCTTCCTGCTCAGTGCCGGCTGCTGTGAGGGAGGCGCTCTGGAAATGCAATCGGAGATGGCGGCTGGGCTTGCGGCCCCGGTGCAGCGGGACAGGCAGAAGGGAGCTGTGAGGGGCCGAGTGCTGCGAGCGCTGTGGCAGGGCCAGTGGTGTGCGGCTGTGCGGCTGGGCCGAGAGCTGGCGAGGCCTGGGGCCCGGTGTCACTCTGCCCCGTGCCAGGCAGGAGGAGCCGACACAGCGGCCTGCAGCGGCTGGAGCTTTGGCCTGACTCAATGGTCTTGGCTTGGGCCGCATGTTTCATTTGGAAGCGGCGTGTCTGGACTGAGCGCAGGTAACTCCCGCGTGGCCTCAGCACAAAGCAAACAGCTCGCACATCTGCTGCTGCTTCCTCTGCGCCGGGAAATGTGAGAGGATGGGAAAGGAGGCTGGCTAGGCTGCCGGCTCGGCACTGGGCTGCCGGCAGCGCGAGCCACGCTGGAGTGCTGGGTAGAGCCAGGGCAGGAACTGCAGGGCTGCAGAGACGTGGCCCAGGCAGCCCCACTCAGCATCGTGAGCTGCAGCAATCCCGCACTGAGGAGATGCTGGGGCCCTGGTGAGCACCAGCCAGCCCTCATCCCACGCGTTCACCGCATTGGAGGTACTGCCTTCTGCTCCGTGTGCACTCAGTCTGCCTGACCCAGTCTGTCATCCTGCCTTGGGACACCAGTCCCACACACTGCTCACGAGAGACCAGGCCATGGGTGGCACCACCAGCACCAGTACCTCAGGGCACCTTCGGGGTCACAGCAGGGCTTTGATCCTCCATCAGACCAACACATTCCTAAGCTACAGGCTCTGAGAGGACCAGGACTGCTTTCTGATGATGACGTCTGCTCTCCATGGGCAAGATAGAAAGAGGGACAAATGAGAAGCTTTTGTGGTGCCTGAGGGACTTGATGTGGGGCTGTGTGTCTCCTGCTCTTCCCTGTCTCTGCTGCCAGGCCAGTCTGTGCTCAGGATATGAACAGAGCTTCTGAGCACTTTAGGAAAAAAACTCACAAGCTCTTCTTTATTTCTTACTTCTGTTTATAACTGGCCAGGTCCCACAGTAGCAGACCTGGTACAGGCGCAAAGCGGAGAAAATTGGGAACTTGCAGTTCAAGTCTGCGATGAGAGAAACACCAGCAGAGAAGGAGCAGAAAGAGTCAGTGGACATCACAGCATCGGAAAGCAGAGTGGGGGACAGTCACTTGCTGGTTATTTCTCCCACTCTTTGTTTCTCTTTGTGGCCATAGGAGTGATGTAGAAGTGTTAGGGCTCGTTATATGTTATTCAAGTGCTATTGCTTACAGGATGTGAAGCACAGTTCTGATGTAAATTCACCCTGATGGCTCAGATTTGTTTTAAACACTATATTGGATTGATTTTATACCTGCAAAGCCTGTGCATGGTCAGATATTGTCTTTCTACCTTTTCAAACTAAAGTGATTATTGTCTGGCCCCTGGCAGCCAGCATAAAGCACAGAGTTGTGTAAACTCCATAATGTGAGAACCAGCAGATTTGACAGAAGTGTGAGTGTGATTAGATGGTGGGTTATTGATTCTTGCATAGATCCAATACTAATGTTCATGGAGCCAGGGCTTATATATCTGCATTGTGCCCATATACATAAACATAATGGCCAGGGAAGAAAAATATCCGAAACCAAAATTTGACCAGGAATATGCCAAATGTATATCTTCATCTTGCAGTTTTGAGGACAAGTCTTGTGAGTTTTGAAGTCTGAGCATGGATTTATGATTTGGTGGGGCTAGCCATGCTCATGCACTTCTCTGGCAGCCTCTTGGGTAGTGCAAGGGAGAGGGAGGCCTCTGAGGATGATTCTGGTGCAGGGTGGTGCTGCAAAAGGACCTGGGGATAACTGTGCATGAGGACAGCAGCAGCAGAGGGCATGATCAAGCTCTCTGTTTTTGCAGCTCAAGAGTGGCTGGAGGTGCGGAGGACATTGCTACATGCATGTTTTTCTGGGATGAGGGATTTAGCATTAACCTATTTTCAGATCTTTGTATGACATAGACCAGGCCTCCTCCTTCTGAGAAGAAAAGCTTCCCGAGGCAGGATGAGGAGATGCCTGAATGCTTGCTGGAAGGGAGGGAGCGCCTCTGTGCTTTAGGGAGGGCAGGCTGCCACGTGGGGGTGCATGGGGGTACGTGGGGAACAGGGATGTGGGGGAGATGCTGGTACATGGGGAGACTGTGGGGGAGGTGAAGACTGCTGTTACCGCCAGAAGAGCTGTGCTTGTTCCAAATTCCTGTGAAAGTTATTTCCTTGTGCTGCCAGCAGCCTCCTCCTGGGCTTGGCACAGCAGCCAGCGCCATGATTAATTCAAGTAGCATTTCCCCTGGAGCTGCAGCAGCTTTTCCACTGCAACTGAGAGGCCCCAGCCCCTTGCGTTCCTCTCCCCCATGCTCTGCTCCTCCCCCAGCCCCAGCCCCCTGGATGTCTCTCTCCTTCTTCCACTGTGTCCCAGCCCCCTCTCAGCTGCCCCTTCCCTTCCCTGTGCTTCGCTTGCTCCCCAAGGCTGGGCTTGCAGCCCCACTCCTCCTGCCCCACACCTGTGTGCTGCCTCCTGAAATCCAGCCCTGTCAGCCCGGTGAGCTCCCAAGCCCCACCACCCGTGGCTCCTGTGGCTGATCCCCAGGCTCTCGCCATCTCCTTGGCTCTGCCAGCTGCTGTCCTCTCTTCAGCAGCCAGCCCTTCTGCCCTCAGACTGCCCCCTTTGTGCTGGTCTGCCTTTCGTGGCCCAGCATCTGCCTGGCCTCTCCCACTGCCATCCTGCAAGCCCCAGCCCTTCTGGCCACTCAGACCCATTCTGAGGTGCTGGAGCACCCCGCTGGCCTGGATCCCTGCTATCATCAGGGTCCCCTGCACATGTGACCAGACCTCATCACCCTGCTGCACCACTGCTGCCTTGCTCAAGGCTAGCAGCACCTTGCGCTGTGGTGGTCTGGCCTCCCTGTCCTGCTTGTCTCCCTACTCCGCTGAATCTCTGGTGCCCTCCATCTCCTACTGGAGTGCTGATCTCCCCTCCGTGGAGGGTTGCCACATATGTCACACCTTGTCTGCCTTGGCCTTATTGCCACAGTGGCGCCAAGCTCTGGGTGGGTAGCAAGGTGCTGCTAGCCCCAGCTCTGGTGGCAGCTGGTGGCTTCCTCCAAGGCACAGCCTCACCCTTCCACCCATGTCCATGTGCAGACTACTCGCCTCTTTGCTCCTGGAGGTACCTGTGCCCTGGCTTTGTGCCCTCACAGAGATGGATTGGAGGCACCAGGCTGTCCCTACTGCAGGCACGTTGTTGTGTGTGGGCCTGAACCCTGCACACAGGCTGAGAATCTCTGCCCCGCATCCCTGCTGGAACTGCATGAACACTCCCCTGGGCAGTGCTCCCTGCCACCTCAGGGCCTGACCCTTGCTCTGCCACGCGTGTGGGATGGTCTTCGGGGCTGAGCAGTGACCTGGGTGGCTCCCTCAGGACCCAGACAGCCTGGAGGCTGGCACACAGCCCAGGGGCCAGGACCGCTCCTGAAATAGCAGCCGTGGCTGCTCCCCGGCTGCTTTGAGCTGGTCAGCAGCTGTGCCAGGGCTGGGGAGGGTAGGACGCTTGGCATGCGCTCCGGCAAAGGGAGCCATGCGTGGGATCGTTGACCACACTGGCGCCAGCCTCTCCTCCTCTCCCACCAAGAGCCGTCACTCCGAGGGGCGGGAGCCCAGAGCCAGATGTTTGCCAAAGCCACAGTGTAACATGTGCGTCGCAGAGATCCAGCCAGGGCAGGGCTGCACGAGTTCCCTCCCTGCGACTGCTCTCACTGGAGAAGGAGAGGATAGCTGGGGAGCAGAGCACCAAGCTGCTGGGAAGCAATCCGTCCTTTCCCACACTGTCTGTGTAGAGAAAGTGCCTGGCACAGCCAACAGAGTTGAGAGGGTGATGTTTGGGTTCTCTGATGTAGCCTTCCAGATGGATCTGCAGGAAGAAAGCTTGACTTTTATGGGTGATGTAGCAGAGAGTTCCAGTATGGGTCTTTGTTTGTGTCCATCTGCCCCAGGCAACCAAAGAGCCTTGGGACCCTTCCCTTTTCTCTCCTGCCCTGTCAGAGACTGGGAGTAGAGGGGAAAATGACAAGTTCTTAAGAGCTTGAAGCCTGTCTTTGTCCTCTCACTTCTCCCTGCACTGGGGAGGGACATGTGTGCCCAGTGCTCACCCTCCCTCCTTCACTGCAGTCACGGCTCCTTGCAATTTTTGATATGACTCATTTCTCCATACGCCCAAGACACTTTTCTGCTGCTCTCTACCATTTGCTTATGCTCTACTTCAGCCACAGCAGTCCTGAGAGGTGCCCTTGGGCCCAGCAGCAGTGGCTGCATGGCACATGAGGAAAGTCTGCTGCCAAACCTCAGTGCTCTGGGAGGAAGGGCCAGAGGCAGACACTGCTGTGCAAGACTGTCAGTGCTGCATGCAGGGCTGGCTGCACAGAGCACCTCTCCCAGCAGGATTGGAGCTGAAGGGGCAGGCTGGAGGCTCAGCAGGGTCTTTGGCTGGAAGTCAGTGGCATCTTTAGCATCAGCCACCGTAAGTCTGAGTGTGTTTGTGAGCGTGGTGCAGCCTCATGCCCCCGTGCGTGTCCAGGCAAGGCAGCACTGCACATACAGTGGCCGCCTCTGTTCTGATACTGGTGCTCAGGGACTATTGGTAAGGAGTCCTTTCTCTCTCTACAGGAGCAAGTTATCTTTCCTTCAGACATACCTAAGGCTGGAGATGTTGCCTGTTGTGTGCAGAGGGATTCAGCATTCAAGTCACTGGGGAACACACTGACTATAAAAATAGTGGAAACTGAGGAGGGAAAAAAAAAAATTTGTCCAGAGCATATGCAGTCAGTTGTAATGTTCTGTGCAAATAATGATGGCATGATGATTGAGCATCTTTGGGGATAGAGCAGGATGATCTAGTGGTTACCTTGTTCCCTAAGGTCTTGGCAGACTTACTTCACTGTCCCCGTAACACAGCTTTTTCCCTCTTGCTGTCCATTTTCCTGGCTGGGATAATAGTTCTTGGTCATAGGCTGGAGAGTGTGGGAATATCTTGCTGATGTCTCATAACATTGAGGCTCCGTTCTGGCACTGGGTGCTCCAGAGAATATTCCCTACTAAGATGCCAACTCTAGCAACTGACTCCTTCACTGGGAAGATAGGGTGAATCTCCCAAGGTAGCCACACTACAAGTGCTTTGATCTGAGGAGAAGCCTGTGTGGGATAGAAATTCCAGGGATGCACTTTGCTTATTCTACTGACTAGTTGCTCTTCTCCCATGCTCCTATGTATTGCCCCTGTTACTCTGCACATTTTGTTGCTTGTAGCAGCACTTTGAAAGAGCAGGGTCGTTTCGTGAGGGAGTTCACATTAGGAGTCAAGGGTGACCCAGCTTGTGTGGGCCTATGCTCTCCCCGAACAGGTTTTTTTCCCACTACCCTCAAGCAGGGCTGGGGGAACAGTGACAAGTTTCATCATCAACCCTAAACAGGATGAGGGGATAAGTCAGGTCCAGGATCCATCTAGAGAATCCTTTCAGGGACAGCAGATGACACCAAAGACAAAGTTCCGGAATAGGTCCAAGGTCCATACAAGAGATGGGACTGTAGACAAGCTATCTACAGCGTAGGTCAAAGGTCCACCTGGACAAGCCAGTCAGCAAGCTAGGAGGGCACTGGACAATGGTGGACCAGACACACCTGCAGTGTAGCACAAAGACTGAAGGTTCAGGTGCAGATTGTAATGTAGTTCCTGAGTCTATGGTCAGTTGGTATATTTGGAAGCCTGAAGGCTTTAAGTCACCATTAACAGGCAATGAGTTGACTCCCCTCGTAGGGATTGGTGCCAATGAGAGATACTTATGTTGCTATATAGAAGAGAATCAGGGTTTGAATTTGAGCATTGGGCCTTTGCTTCTCTATGCTGCTGCACTTATAGCGCCTGTCTTGGCTCTGTCTGCTTTCAGAAGGGCCAGTCCACTGCAATACCTAAAACAGCCATTCAAGGTCATTTGGCCACAGGGTCAGGAACAGTCCCCACCCGGTCTTATTCAGTAGTAGGCACAACTGTAGTGTTTTTGACTCATTCCTGAGGATTGCAGTTTGCAGAATGTGAAGCTGAAATGCCACATTCTAAGACAACTTGTGCTGGTTTATAGAGGTCCTGAAGAGGATGATCCCAGTGTGAACTTTGGGCACACATCACCTTTGCTTCTGGCTCCCACAGAGAAAGTGATATTAGGGAGGGATGTGATACCACTGACATCATTAGTACAGATGCCAACTTTAACATCAAATTTGGCATCAACAGCATATTCCTCAATGAACATAGAAGCAGGTAGTCCCTAAGTGTGGTCTTACTGTTTAGCAGAGATCATGTCTGTTTTTCTGGACATATTGCTAGAGCAGGCTACAGACCTAGCATCAAACATGTCCTTGAAGGCAAGTTCCTCCATCCCTTGGCTGTCAGTCATTGGTCCTCCTGATGCATCCATGATGTCTTACCACATAAATGGTGGACGTTTCTGTGTGGGCATTTCCATCTGGACTCAGAGACTCAGATAGCTCATGTGCCCATTTCTTTCCATTCTGGTCTGTAGAGGGCCCAGGATGTTTGATTGAGAAGCAAAGGCTTGCACTGTGATCACAGCAATGTGGTGGTTTAAAGCTGACTATGGTGAATTTCGCCCCATGCATCTGAATGTTTCTTCTCCGCACATGCCACATATGGGACTGTGAATCAGTCAGCCTAGGGATCGCTGCTGTTCACAGCAGCCAAATCACTATGGACCATCAGTGAGCTTCTCAGGCATCCTGGCTGAATGGCCTTAGAGCCTTCCAGCTGGATATCAGGCTATGATCTGGAGCACAGAATCATAGAATACTTAAGGTTGGAAGGGACCTCTAGAGCTCATCTAGTCCAACCCCCCTGCACACGCAGGGCCTCCTAGAGCATGTGGCACAGGGTGGTGTCCAAGCGGGTTTTGAAGATCTCCAAAGAAGGAGACACCACCACCTCTCTGGGCAACCTGTTCCAATGTTCTGTCACCCTCACTGGTAAGTTCTTCCTCAAGTTCCTGTAGAACTTTTGGAGCTTCAATTTTTGGCCGTTTTCTCTAGTTCTATTGCTGGCTACCACTGAGAAGAGGCCGGCCCCATCCTCCTCACTCCCTCCCTTGAGATACTTGTACAAACTGATGAGGTCCCCTCTCAGTCTTCTCTTCTCCAGGCTAGAGAGGCCCAGCTCTCTCAGCTTTTGCTCATAGGGCAGATGTTCCAGGCCCCTAATCATCTTCGTGGCCCTGCGCTGGACTCTTTCTAGCAGCTCCACGTCCCTCCTGCTCTGGGGAGCCCAGAACTGCACACAGTACTCGAGGTGCGGCCTCACCAGGACTGAGTAGAGGGGCAGAATCACCTCCCTCGACCTGCTGGAGATGCTCTGCTTAATGCACCTCAGGATCCCATTGGCCGCCTTGGCCACGAGGGCACACTGCTGCCTCATGGTCACCTTGTCGTCCACCATGACGCCCAGGTCCCTCTCCGCAGAGCTGCTCTCCAGAAGATCGGTCCCCAACCAGTACAGGTGTCTGCAATGAGGGCAAGAGTCACCAGGAGCTTCTGCAGCAATCACACACAGCTTCACAAATTGCTTAAAGTTGGCAGGGACCTCTGGAGATCATCCAATCCAACCTCCTCTGCAAGTAGGATCACCTACAGCACATTGCACAAGATCACATCCAGATGGATTTTTAATATCTCTAAAGGAGACTACACAACTTCTCTGCACAGCCCGTTCTCCCCTTTCTGTCACCCTCACATTCACAAAGTTTCTCCTCAAATTCAGGCAGAATTTCTTGTGCTTCAGTATATGTCTGTTGCGTCTTACTCCATGGCTGGACATCATTGCTGAAAAGAGTCTGGCCCTGCCCTCTTGACACCCTACCTTAATGTATCATATACATTGATAAGATTCCCCCTACTCCAGCCTTCTCTTCTCCAGGCTAAACAGGCCTTGTTATTTCAGCCTCTAGTATGAGAGATGTTCATGTCCCCTAATAATCTTTTTGCCCCCTAAGCTGGTCTCACTCTGATAGCTCTATGTCCCTGTTGTCCTAGGCAACCCAGCACTGGACATGGCACTGCAGATTTGGCCTCATCAGGGCCCAGCAGAGGGGAGGACTTCCTCCCTTGATCTGCTGGCAACGCTCTGCCAAACGCGCTGGATCACGGTCACCTAATCTACCAGGATGCCCAGGTCCTTCTCTGCAGAGCTGCTTTCTAGCAAGTCACTGCCGGCCTATCCTGGTGCATGGAGTTGTTTTTCCCTAAGTGCAGTACTATGTGCCTCCCTCTGCTGTTTTTTTTATGAGGTTCTTCTCTGCTCATGTCTCCAGCCTCTCAAAGCCCCTCTCAATGACAGCACAACCCTCCAGTGTATCAATCACTCCTCCTAATTTTGCATCATCAGCAAATTTGCACTCTGTCCCTTCATCCAGGTCAGCTTCTGTAGATGTGCAAGGCTGTCCCATGCACAAAGTGTCTATCGGCTCATTGTCCACTAAAGAACTGTTAGCATTTGAATGCCTTTATCCTTTTGTCTCCATCATGTTCTGGGGTATGGGTGCAACAATGAATAAGAGCTGCCTGTGCTGAAAATTTAGGCTATGAAGTCTGCAATGAAAAGCATCTTTTGACCAAAGGATGTTGTTGCTTTCTGGCCTTGAGCTCCATTTCCACTCCCTTGGTCTCCTGTTCAACCTCCATGATATTTAATTCCTTCACTGGGGTGCTGATGCGCTGGGATGCTCAGACTGGCACTTTGTATCAAAGGGATATCACAAAGAATCACCAAATGGTTGAGGTTGGAAGAGATCTCTAGAGATCATCTAGTCCAACCCCCCTGCATAAGCAGGGACAGCTAGAATAGAGGGCACATGGTCGCATCCAGGAAGGTTTGGAAGATCTCCAAAACCGAGACACCACAGCCTTTCTGGGCAGCCTGTTCTAGGGCTCTGTCATCCTCACAGTAAAAAAGTTCTTCCTCACATGGAGATGGAACTCGCTGGATGCCAACTTGTACCCATTACCCCTTGTCCTATCACTGGCCACCACCAAGAAGACTTTGGCCCTCTCCTCCCTACATTCTCCCCTCTGGTATTTATATGTATTGATCAGATCCCCTTAGTCTTCTCCAGGCTAAACAGGCCCCACTCGCTTAGTCCTTCCTCATAAGATAGATGCTGCAGTCCCTTAATCATCTTTGTCACTTGACACTGGACCCTCTCTAGAAGCTCCCATGTCCCTCTTGTACTAGGGGGCTGAGAACTGCACACAAAATTCCAGGTGAGGCCACAACAGAGCAAAGTAGAGAGGCAGGATCACCTCCCTTGACCTGCTGGCAACACTCCTGATGCAGGCCAGGATCTCTTTGGTCTCCTTGGCCACTAGGTCACACTGCTGCCTCATGGTTAACTTGTTCTCAACCAGGACTCCCAGATCTCTCTCTGCAGAGCTGTTTTCCAGCAGGGCAGCCCCTCATCTGTGCTGGTGTCTGGGGTTATTCCTCCCCAGGGGCAGGACCCTGCACCTGTCCTTGTTGAACCTCATGAGGTTGCTCTCTGACCAACTCTCCAACCTGTCTAGGTCCCTCTCAATGGCAGCACAGCCCTCTGGAGTGTTGGCCGTTCCACCCAGTTTGGTATCATCCACCAATTTGCTGAGGGTGCACTCTCTCCCCTCAACCTATCATTGATGAACAAGGTAAACAGCACTAGATCCAGCACTGACGCCTGTGAGACACCACTGGACACAGGCCTGCAACTAGACTATGCACCATTTATCACCACCCTCTGAGCTCTATCAGCCAGTCAATTCTCAATCCACCTCACTGGATGAATGTCTAATCCACACTTCTGGAGCTTTCCTATGAGGATGTTTTGGGAGACTACATCAAAAGTGTTGTTGAAGTCAAGGTGGGCAACATCCACAGCCTTCCCATCATCCATCCAGTCACTCATCTCATCATAGAAATCTATCAGGTTCGTCAACCACAACTTCCCCCTGGTGAATCCATGCTGACTACTTCTGATCGCCTTCTTTTCCTTCATATGCATACAGATGGTCTCTAGGATGAGCTGCTCCATCACCTTTCCAGGGACGGACGTGAGGCTGATGGGCCTATAGTTTCCTGGCTCCTCCCTCTTGCCCTTTTTGAAGACTGGAGTAATGTTAGCTCTCTTCTAATCTTCTGGCACCTGCCCTGCTCTCTGTGACCTCTCATAGATGATGTAGAGTGGTTGGGTATATCCTCCTTTACTTTCCCTCACTCTTCATCCTCTTGTTTCACTTGTTCAGTAGCAGAATCATAATTGCCCTCCCTCTGATTTTCCTTCACAGCCCAGCTCTTGCTTAATGTTGATGCACATTTTGTTTTTGAAGATGCTTTTTTGTATTCTCTTATTTCCACTGTCTGATGAAAGGGGGAAACAAAAAAATCACATGGGCAGCCTATTTCCCCCTAAGCCTTAAAATTGCTCGCTGTCTTTTTAGAACTCAAGTTTGAACTAGGATTGAGGCTTCTGGCCACTCCTGTTCTCTGCTTAGCTGACAGAAAAGCCTGAGTGGTATGTGCAGGAGAGCAGTGCAAGCTGACATTGCCCATCTCAAACAAACACCGTCTTGGAAGAGGCTTGTGAGTGAGGTTGTTGGGACCCTGAGGGCATTAATACTCCTTCATGGCCCTAATTAGCCTCACCTGGGACCCCCTACCCATTCCCCTCTGCCCACAGGTCAAGGGCTCCATTTAAGCTCTGGCCTGGGTTCTCCATCCTTGTTCTCAGTGATATTGTCTGTGTGCCCATTTCCAGCTTTGCTCCTGAAAGGACTTCAAACAGGTATTGTGAGTAGCTTGTCTCCTGGATGGACCTCTCAGGTGCATGTTGCAGCCTTTCTCTGGTCCTGTCTCCTTTCACTCCTATCTGGATTCCCTGGATGTACCCAGGGCCTGATTCATTGCTTACTCTCTCTGAGATTGTGGGGACCCTATTACCAGCACCTGGCTTTGCCTCCTGTGTTCAGATCCTGTGAGATTACAGCTATTGGTTGAGGGTCCTGCTTGCACCTCTGTCACCTACCTTCCCTTACAGAGCAGCCAGACCTTGGTGTTCCCTGGCAAAGGGGTGGCTGTGGCCCATAAAAGCCCTGCAACCTAGGTCTGACAGCTCCTAACCTGTCAAGATCTGGTGACAGATATGAGCTGGGAATGAAATTCTGCGTCTTTGGCTCATATAAACTTGTTCCAAGCCAAACATAGTGGGTTTCCCACAGCTTTTGGGAAAGGAGTTTCTGTTTCTTTCTCTTTTCCAGGCAGTATTTTTTTAATTCCTTGGCTACATCCCACATGGTAACTTTCCTCTTATGCCAGTACAGGGAGGTTTTACCTTTGCTGGGACCCATTAGTGGACAATAGTTTTGCTGTGAGGAATGAGATGCTGGATGTGCTGGAGCTAGGAAAGTCTCAAGTCTGACCTTAGGGCAGATGAAAAGGAAGTTCAGTAGGTGCTGGAGATAGGCCCAGGCTGAGCCTAAAGCATCACTAAAACCAAGGCAGTGCTGCAAGGGAGAAAGAGCCTTCAGGGAATACTGGGAGAAGAGTGAATGAGCGTATGCAAGCTCTGTTTGTGACAATGGCAGGTTAGGACAATGTGATCTATTAAATCACACTTGTTTGCAAAGGCTATGGTTATGTGTCTGGGAGGTATAGATCTTGCTGTAAGGACCTCTTGTTCATCAGTGCCTGTTGCTGTTCCCCACAGGAAATGTGTATGGAGTATGAACAGAAGTGGGGACAATTGCTGGCTCCTATGGAGGAATATATTCTTTGTGGGGCAAGGGTGCTTTCTGCCTTTAGTTTGATGTAAGGCTCTTTCTTGTAGCGATGCAGATTTGAGGAAAACCCGGCTAGTTCTGCAGCCCAGGACTCGGTGCAGGAAAATTCAGCCTGTCACAGCAAGAGATGCTGCCCCAGCTCTTCTTGCATGGACCAGTTACACATGGACCAGTTCACAGTTTCTTCTTTTAAGCTGTGGGGTCCTTCCTTGTGCCCATGGGGGCTGGGCAAATGGAAGACATCTGGGAGGGTTCCAGCAACAGAGTCCCTGAATCTCTGTTAATCCTGCAGTGAGAGGGCTGGAGAACCAGTTGTGAGGCCTAGGATAGGGACCCTACAGTGTTCTAGATGAGGAATACTATAGCACAGGATTATGGTGAACATTGGCTAAGGAACAGAAGAGAAGCTGTAGAACATCAACATAAACCTAGACAAACAGTAGATTCGTGACTATCCAGATATGTTGTGAAAACCATCAAGAATGAAAGTTTCTCAGTCTCTGTGGGCAATCTGCTTTAATGCTGGCCTGCTCCTACAGAGAGAAAACTTTTCCCAGAATCCTGTCTGAACTTCTCTTGTTCCTATGCTTGCTGTCTCCTCCATAACCTCCATATTGGCATTGGCAGGCTGCTGTGAGATCTTTAAATGTGGGGCGTTAACAACAGCTCTCTTGCTGTCAGGGATCATGCCTGATCTCCACAACCCTTTAAAGAGTATCCCTAGAAGTTTGGTAGAGTCAGCAACCATGGGTACAGCTTTTGAGTCCTGTGCACTCATTTGTGCCAAATTTTCTGAAGTAGTCCCTGGCTCAGTCATCATCCCTAGCCGGTAGTAGTAGTCCTTGAACTCCTCTTCTCAGCAGATAGGCCTGAGAAGATTTGGTGAAGGCTGAGGCAAAGAAGGCATTGAGTGTCTCAGCCTTACCTGTGTCTGCTGGCACTAAATCGGCCATCTCTTTCAGCAAAAGGCTCACATTTTTCTTATTCAACCTTTTACTAACAGTGTAGTGGTAGAAGCTCTTCTTATTGCCCTTGATTTTTTTTTTTCTTGCAAGTCTCAGCCTCACTTTGACTTTCCTGACACTTTCCCTGTATGCATGGACAATGTTTCTAAATTTATCCTTTGTAGATCCTCTCTGCTGCCATCTCCTGCATGCTGCCATTTTGCCTTGGGGCTCAGCTATAAGGCGCCTGTTTAGCCAAAGTGGTCATCTTTGGCTAAAAGTGGTCGATATATCTGCTTGTTTACTTGAGTTCCAAGATTGACTTGTCTTGTCTTTGGAAGATGTTGTCTGGAAGGCCTGCCAGTTTTCCTGAGCTCCTTTGATCTTCAGAGCTGCCTTCCATGAGATGCCACTTGCCAGTTTCCTGGCAAAATCCCTGTCTGAAGTCTGCTTGCTTCAACTCCAGTGCCTGATACTCCTTCCTTATTAACGTCCTAAATGGGGCTCTGTGGGACACAAGAGAAAGTTTGCTGTGGGACATGGGAGAAGGGCTGGGGTCTGGATATGGCCATGACCAGGAGGGTGTGCGGCACCAGCGGACATTACAGAATCACAGAATGGTTAAGGTTGGAAAGGACCTCTAGAGATCATGTAGTCCAACCCCACCCTGCTCAAGCAAGGACACCTAGAACATGTGGCATAGGGTGGCATCCAGGTGGGTTTTGAAGACCTCCAGAGAAAGAGACTCTACAGCCTCTCTGAGCAGCCTATTCCTGAGCTATGTCATACTCACAGGAAAGAAGTTCTTCCTCATACACAGATGAAACTTCCTGTATTTTGATATGTCCATTACCCCTTGTCCTGGCACTGGCCACCACTGGGAAGACTTGGGCCCCATTTTCCCCTCAAGTATTTGTACATGTTTGTAAGATCTCCTCTCAATCTTCTTGTCTCTAGGCTAAACAGGCCTGCTCACTTAGTCTTTCCTTCTAAGATAGATGTTGAGGTCCCTTATCATTTTCGTCACTCTGCACTGGACTCTCTCTAGAAGCTCCATGTCCCTCTTATACTGAGGAGCTGAGAACTGCACACAAAATTCCAGCTGAGGCCTCAACAGAGCAAAGTAGAGGGGCAGGATCTCCTCCCTTGACCTACTGGCAACACTCCTCCTGATGCAGGCCAGGAGTCCTTTGGCCTTCTTGGCCATAAAGGCACACTGCTGCCTCGTGGTTAACTTGTTCTCAACCAGGACTCCCAAATCCCTCTCCGTGGAGCTGCTTCCCAGCAGGGCAGCCCAGCCCCTGGTGCCTGCCCAGGGGCAGGACCCTGCACCTGTCTTTGTTGAACCTCATGAGGTTGCTCTCTGCCCAACTCTCCAACCTGTCTAGGTCCCTCTCAATGGCAGCACAGCCCTCTGGAGTGTTGGCCGTTCCACCCAGTTTGGTATCATCCACCAACTTGCTGAGGGTGCACTCTGTCCTCTCATCCAAGTCATTGATGAACAAGTTGAACAGTACAGGGCCCAGTATTGATTGATCTCTTGGAGACACCACTGGTCACAAGCCTCCAACTAGACCTGACCCCATTAGTAACCCTGTTGGCTGAGTGGGCTCTGTGCAAGGCAGCAGGTGGGTGGACTGTCCCAGGAAGTTTCTGCAGATACAGAATGAGAGGGCAAGGCACAGAGTAAGAATAACTGAAATAATACTTTGTGTGCTATTCACAACTGCAGCATGGCTGTAGACAAGTGCATTTTTAAAATCATAGATTTGATATCATTCTGAATGGACAATTTCAGCTTTGCACAAATTAGGTGCAAGTCTCTCCCTGCTTCATGAGTGGACAGCCCAGCTGGCTGGGGAGCTGCATGCCAGGCAAATGTCAGTGGAGGAGCTTCCTGAGCCTTGCCTGTTTCTGCAGCTAAGATCTGTCTCTGAGGCTAGACTACCAGCACCATTGAACAGTCCTGCTTGGAGAGGCTGTGGGTGGTGGCAAGCAGATGGGGAGATGATGTTTTATTGCTCATCAGAGAGAACTCACCTGCTTCTTTCCCATTCCCAAAGCCTGATCTAGCTCCTATGGCAGAAAGATGGATTTCCAGTGGGTACCTTTCTTAGCACAGTAGCCCCAGAGGATGGAGTGGGACATCTGAGCTGCTCTGGGAACAGCAGAGCCTTTGACCATGGAAGTGAAAGGAAAATGCTTTATTCTTATTCCAGAGCTTGCTGCTGTGTATGGCATTAAAGCAGCTGACGTGCATTTTAGAACACTTTGAGACTGATAAGCAGCTTATTTGGAAGGGATTATTAATTTGCCTATTTTGGCTGCTGTGGCAGCTCAACAACTTCAGGAGCATTTCCATCTGTAACGCCTGTGAACACTACTAGTTAAACGTCTGGCATGATAAGTAACATACAGCTTAGTTGCAGTGCTTTAAGTGTATCACCCCAGCATGATATCCAACACCGGGCCAGAATACAGGTAACCAGGTCTCTTCTGTCACCTCCAAAGAGGCCACATCTGAATTGGGTGTTCAGAGGTCAGAAGAGAAGTATAAGAATAATTTCAAGTCTAGAAACTTGTCTTATTAGACTGAGCAGAGCAAACTCCCTGTTTGGTTTCTCTGAAGAAGGGCTTGCAACATCCATCACCACCATCCCAACACCAACAGGGAGGAGGCTGCCAGAAATACCACCCCCTTCAATCAAAGACAGGAGGGATCTGTAGACAGTCACTGAGATCAGACAAAATGCAAGCTAGAAATAAAAGGCAAAATTTTAAGAAGGGGTAAATGAATCCTGGAAGCAGCTCATGTGGTAATTTATCACATCCGGAAGCAGATAATGCCACTTTCTCATGGCCTCTTCCCTTGCCAAATTTGTTCCAAGGGATTATTTCAATTCCAGCTACTTCCCTTTCTCCCCTTGTTTCAGTAGTGCCAGCAAGCTCAGATTAATACTCTCAAATGAGCATCTCCAGCTGCCATGGGCCCTTATCATCAGATGCCTCACTTTCTGCTCTCCTGTTGCTTTGCTGACAGCGGCAGCACAATAATGGAGCCTGCGATTGGGTTTTCTGGTTTGAACTGCACACCTCTGCCGTAGTTCCCTCAGGCTGAGGCCCACGTGCTACGCCTCGCCTGTACCAGGTACACGTATATGGCCCTGCCGCCCTCGCCCAGGCCAGGGGACACTGCGGCTCAAAGCTCGTGTGACCCCTTGAGCCCCGGCTGCCTCAGCCTGGAGGCTCCTGGTGCAGGCTGTTCCTGAGAGCTGGAATGGGAGGAAGCAGGATGCGCCAAGAGACATGGAGCAGGAGGGAGGAGGCTGCAAGCAGAAGCGGGGGCAGTGGAGCCCATTTCTCAAGTGCTCTATGGCACTCACTCACGTTTGGGCTGTTCTTATGGCACCTGTGGCTCTGAGCGTTCTGCAGCTGGAGCAGGAAAGAGGATCCTGTTTCACAGTGCTTCTTGCAGCAGCTGCTGTGCAGTCACGGAGCAAGTCCTTGCACATGGAGCGAGTCCTTGTAGAGGGAATGCAGTGCTGGCTGGTGGCTTCTCCCACGATCTCCCCCTTGCATTGCCTTGGGGGGTGCCGAGGAGGAGCTGCCGGTGCTGCGTGCTCTTTCTGGGGACTTGGAATTCGGGCAGGAGAGGTGAGGGGGCCCGTGCAGGTAGTGCTTCTCTGCTGGGGTGCAGAGTGTTGGAAAGTCTGGTAGGAAGGAGGCCTCACCTGAACCTGATCTACTTCTATCGGCCCAGCTGCACTCTGAGCTCTCCCCTGCTGCTTCTCCATCTCTGAGGACCTGTGCAGGGTTCAGGTTGGGGGGCCGGCCGGCAGGAAAGCTGTTTGCAGCCCCCAGCTGGGCCCTTTCCTTGGCGTGTGTGCAGCGTTCCTGCGCTCTCGCTCACAGGAGTCGAGGCCCCTGCGCTGCTGTGGGGAGGAGCTGTGGCTGACGAGGCCTGAACTCCGCTTCACCCGGGCCTGGCCCAGCTGCCTCCTTCCTGGCTCTGTCCTCAAGCTTTGTTCTCACTTGGAGCTCCCAGCTGGTGGACGAGCTGGGGCAGGGATGCTGGAGCAGCGGGAAGGAGCCGTTTGCTGTTGGCCTGAGCTGGAAGGAGCACTTCAGATCCTTCTGCCATGTCTACAGCAGCTAGTGCCACTCACGTGGCTGTCACAGACAGAACCATCCTTGTCATCTTCATGTCCCAGTCCATGGTGTTTAGAGATCAGAGAGTGGGACTGAGCTGAATTGTGAAGAAAAATGAGGAGGTTTTGCTACCCTTTTTGTCCTAGAAGTCCTTGTGGGAGAGAGAGCCTGAGGCCAAAGGCAGCTGCTGAGCCCATATGGGCTGCCCTTGGCTGAACAAACTGAGGACGTGTGGTTGCTCTTCCCTTAGCACCTGTGAGAGGCTTCACCTTCCCGTCTGCTTGGAGCGGGCTCTTTGCTGGGGCAGCGCCGTGGGCCTGGGCTATGGATGCTGCTCTGGGATGCAGGAAAGGAGGTGTCATCTGGAGCCAAGAACTTCTGGCGATGCAGGCACCTGCAGGGACAGAGGCAGCAAGCAGGACATGGATCTTGAGAGTCTGCAGTGTTGTGCTCGCCTGGCCCTGTGCCCACTCTGGGGCCAATAGAGCTTGCTCCTGGGGCTGCCCCATGACTGCCTGGAGCCCTGGGAGGCCTTGCCTTCCCATGGGGAGAGTTGCAGAGGAAGCAGTGATTTATTTGGAACAATGACTGCAGAGCTAAGGAGGTCCTGGTCTGTCTGCTGGGCTGTGGCCAGCTCTGAGGACCCAAGAACAGGGAGCAACACTGGACTGTGAAGGGGAGAGTGGTCCAGCTCTACCAGGCTAGTGATCTCTACCAAGATGCCATGGAAGTGTTACCAGCCCTGTTCATGCAGTGCCTCTTCCCACCTAGGTGACAGCCACAGATGCAGACAGCGGCCCATTTGGCTCCCTGTCCTACTCCATCGGTTCTGGCATTGGCAGCATTGTCCCCACGCAGTTCAGCATTGATGAGAGCACAGGGCAGCTGTGTACTGTGCAGCCCCTGGACCGTGATGAGGGCACGTCTGCCTACGACTTCACCATCACCGCTGTTGATGGGGTGAGTGCAGGAGGGGTCATGGGGATGCAGTACTGCCAGCTCAGCACCATGTCACGGAGTGCAACTGTCCTTGTCTAATCGGGTCTTTCCTCAGGGTGGCCTGAACTCCATGGTGTATGTGAAGGTTTTTCTGGAGGATGTGAATGACAACCGGCCAGTGTTTTATCCCCTGGACTACGCAGTCAGCATCAGCACACAGAGCATGCCAGGCACTGCCGTGCTGCGTGTCACTGCTCATGACAAGGACGAGGGGCTGCATGGGAAAATCACCTACCGCATTGTCCTGGGGAACACCCCTCCACTCTTCTCACTAAACAAGGACACAGGTGAGGGCTCTAGTAGCCAGGGCAGTGGGATGTGGGCAGGTGTAAAGCCTGCCTGAGGGCTATGCATGGACACCCCTGCTGTGTGGGCTGTCCCCATAGAATGTCTAGCCCTCTCCTAACGTGTCACCGTGCCCCAGCTTCCTTAGTGCGTGTATGCCCCTTTACAGGCTTGCTCTCTGGTCTCTTTTTCTGCTTCCTGCCTCTTCTGTTTGTCCCCTCTGCCGTTCCTTCCATTGTTCCCTGTCCATGGCTCCCTGCAATTCCTGTCCTGCCTGCTGCTGGCTTTGCCCCCATCTGGCTTTTCCCGCCTTGGCTCCTTCTCTCTGCCCAGTTCCCTGTTCTCCCCTACTTGGTTCCCTCTCCTTCGCCAGTGCTCTGTCCTCTTTGGTCTCACCTTTCTGCCTGTCTTCCCCTGTTCTACTCTGCCTTGGCTACTAAAGCCAGAGTGCTGGGCAAGTACAAATATCAGAGGGGTGAATGTAGAGAGGAGGGGGGCAAACTCTTCTCAGTGGTAGCCAGTGACAGGACAAGGGGTAATGGGCATAAGTTGAAATCCTGGAAATTCCATCTCCATGGAAGGAAGAAGTTCTTTCCTGTGAGAATGACGGAGCCCTGGAACAGGCTGTCCAGAGAGATTGTGGAGTCTCCTTCTGTGGAGATCTTCCAAACCCATGTGGATGTGACCCTATGCCACATGCTCTACATGTCCCTGCTTGTGCAGGAGGGTTGGACTAGATGATCTCTAGAGGTCCTTTCCAACCTTAACTGTTCTATGATTCTATCATTCTGTAAGTCTATGCTTGCATGCAGTGATAGGGCTCTCAGCAGGCCAGGCAGGGTGGCCTGTGCTCAGCACAGATGTTGAGCCCTCCCCACGCTAGTCCATGAGTCCCCTGAATGAGGCTGGTTCAGAGAAGGCCTGTGGGTCAGCCTATGGCAGGGCCACCTCCTTTGTAGGTTTGTGCCATTAAGTCCTTCTATCCTACTCTTCTCTCCCGGAATTTTCCTGCAGCCCAGATCCCACTAGTTCCTGCTGCCCCAACCCTTGCCCGGCACCCTTGAAATTTCCATTCCATTTCCTCTCCCAAGATCTGCCCTCTGGCTTGTCCCCGCCAAGATCTTACCATTACTTAGTTCAGGGTTTGACTTCAGGGTGAGGAGAGCGGTGAGAGGGTTAGAGAAGCCTTTCATAGGTGAATTTTCCCCTTTAGGCCTTTTTTTTTTTTTTTTAAGGCCTGTGATTTTGCAAGGTGAAGGGCCTCTTCTGTGGGTGGAAGATGACAGGCAATGGGTGCAGTGTAGCATCCTCCTTAGCTGCTTTCCTCCCTAGGTCTCATCTCCCTCTCATGGTCCCTGAGTGGCAAAGCCAACACGCTGGTGCAACTGGTGATCTCTGCACGAGATGGTGGCGGCCTACAGGCACAGATGAATGCCCAGGTGAACATCAGCATTGTGGAGGGCACGGTCTCACCCCCTGTCTTTGAGCAGGCGCAGTACTTCTTCACAGTGCCTGAGGACATGCTGCCAGGTGCCAGTGTGGGGGCTGTTCAGGCCCAGAACCCTCCAGGTATGTACTTATCTGATACTGTAAAGGACAGTGGCAAGAGCAGCCCTGGTGGCACTGCCCAGCCTTGACTCTCTCTGTAGTAAACTGAGGAGATGAGCTGGGTACACAAATCACTTTTTCTGTCTTTGTTTCTGTGCCCACAGGTCATGCTGATGAGATCTTTTATTCCATCTCTTCGGGGGATCCTCATGGCTATTTTTCCATTGACTCTGGCTCGGGACAACTCCGCACCAGTCTGCCTCTTGATCATGAGACACAGGCTATCCTCATTCTGGATATTCAGGCCCGGAGTGGTTCACCACCTGCCTATAGCAACACACGTGTGAAAATCTCTGTGTTGGATGTGAATGACAATGTGCCAGTGTTCCCAGCCCCTTCTGACTCTATCCTGCTGCCAGAGGCCACAGAGCCTGGGAGCACAGTGTATACTTTGCAAGCTGAGGACCGGGACAGCGGTGCCAATGGTCAGGTGCATTTTGAGCTGGTTTCAGGAGGAGATGGCATCTTCAGTGTGGAGCGCTCCTCAGGGGCAGTGCGACTGATGGGGGCCCTGCAGTACGAAGCCAGTGCTGCCTATGGGCTGGCCATTTTGGCCCGGGATGGTGGTGTTCCCCAGCTTAGCTCCACCTTTACTCTGCTGGTGCATGTGCAGGCCGAGCACGACAATGGGCCTATCTTTGACACACTCACCTACCGTGTGGAGGTGCAGGAGGGAGTGCCTGTCTCCACACGCTTCCTGCAGGTGCGGGCCTTAGCACGCGATATGGAAGCCACGACCCTCATCTACCACTTGCGTGCTGATGGGGATGCTGCCAGCTTTGGCATCATGCCTGAGAGTGGTTGGCTGTATGTCAAAAGTGCCCTGGACCGGGAGATGCGGGACCTGTATGTGCTCACAGTGCTGGCCTCAGCAGCAGGAAATGGTGCAGGGGGAGAAGCCCGAAAAACAGGCACCAGCACAGTACGGGTCAGCATAACTGATGAGAACGACAACAGCCCCCGACTGAGTGAGGAGCGCTACTTCTTCACCATCCCTGAGAACCAGGCACCTGGTAGCAGCGTGGGCAGAGTGATGGCAAGTGACCGGGATGCCGGGCAGAACAGTCGGCTCACCTACCGTCTGCTCCAGCATGATCCCAACTTCATTATTCATACACAGACAGGTGAGAGGCTGCTGGCTTCCTAGGTGAGAACCAGGGCAGGTCCGAAGTGATACAATCCAGGCTGGCAGAATATTTGTCTGCCAACATTCTTGTCCTGGATTCCCCAGCAATGTACCTAAATATGGACCCATTTCCAAAGAGATCTCTGGGAGATCTCTGATCTTGTCCCTTCTTCTCCTTCACAGGAGAACTCAGCACGAAACACAGCCTAGACCGGGAGCAGCAGTCTGGCTACCAGCTGTTGGTGATTGTGCAGGATGGGGGCGCACCACCCCGCAGTGCCACTGGAACCATCTATGTCACTGTCCTGGATGAGAATGACAACGCTCCTGTGTTCCTTCATGTGGCCAGTGGTCAGGAGCTGTCAGTGCAGGTAGGGAACACATATATCTCTCCTGTGCCATACACCAGGGAGACTGGGGCCTGGGAGCCCAAGGGGGTAGGGATGCTGCAGGAGGAAAAGTCAGAAGGGTACCCCAGGGGAATTTTGAGGTGGGGATGAATCAAGCACAAATTGCATCCGTGCAGAAGCCTGGACAGTCTGACAAATGTGAGGAAGATGTGGTAAAAGGGGCATGCCCTTGGTGCACCCCTGTTCATGGAGAGGGTGAGCATTGGTAGGAGTGACTTATGTGGAGTGATTGACTCATGTGTCTGCAAGGACAGGAGGTGGAAGGAGCCCAGACCCAACCCTTTGGAGCCACAGTGAACATGGGCAGGCAGGGAAACATGAGATGCTCCTGTTTCCTGTGTCTCAGGGCTTTCCGATGAGTTGCTTGGCTTTGTGAGTGGGCAGGGAAGGGCTGCCCAGCTAAGCTTTGCACTTGCAGAGGTTTCCCGAGAACGAGAGCCCAGTATATGCTAAGGGCACCAGCCCACCCTTCCTCTGGGCACTGCCTGGTGACAGCAGTCACACAGGCACACTGTGCTGCATTCCTGCTTATGTCTGTGCTGCTTGGTTCAAGGGAGCTACGCCTACCTACCTGCTACTGGCACCCTCTCTGCCCCTCTGCAGTAGCGCTGGGTGAAGGTGCTCCAGAGCCACAAGCAGAACTGGCAGTGCACTGGCAGGGGTGCTGGGTGGATAGAGGAGGTGTGTTCTTGTCATCCCTGGGGTTGACAGGCCAGGGACCTATCACATGAAGAGCCTCTGTTTAGTGCCACCCCTCAGATGGGATATCTGCAACATGTCCTTGGGGACACCTGCAGCATACCTGTGCAGCAGGCTCTGTGATGGACTCTAGGATGTGAAGGCTCCTGAGGTACTTAGAAGCTCGGGGATGCTTCCATGTTGGGATGGGTTACTAAATGTCTTCTTTGCTTTAGTCTTGACCTCTTCGGGGACCTCTTTGGAGGAATCCCCTGGACTAGGGTCCTAGAAGAAAAGAGGGTCCAGGAGAGTTGGCTAATATTCAAGCACCACTTTCTCTAATCTCAGGTGCATTCCTACAAGAAAGGAGTCAAGCTAGGGGGACAGGAGACCAACATGGATGCACAAGGAGATGTTGGGTAAAGTTAATGAGAAAAAGAAAGCATATAAAATGTGGAAGAAGAGTCAGACCACATGAGAAAAACATAGGGATGTTGTCAAGGAATGCAGGGATGCAATGAGGAAGGGCAAGGCCCATTTGGAATTAGAGTTAGCAAGAGATGTCAGGAACAACAAGGAAGGGCTTCTACAAGGACATCAGCAGCAAGAGGAAGACTAGGGAACACATTGGTCCGCAACTGAATGGGGTGGATGCCTTGGTGATGGAGGGTACAGAGAAGGCAGAGATAATAAAGGCCTTCTTTGCTTCTCACTGTACTGCTAAGGCTAGTCTGCATGAACTACAGAGCCCAGACATGAGAGACAAAATCTAGAGGAAGGAATAAGATCCTTGTATTGAAGAGAATTGGAGTAGGGATTATTTAGGCAAAATAGATGCCCATAAATCTATGGGCCCACATGGGAGGCACCCAAGAGTGCAGAGGGAACTGGCGGGAGTAATTGCTAAGCCACTCTCCATCATCTTCAAGAGGTCATGAAGATCAGAGGAGGTGCCGGAGGACTGGAGGAGAGGTAACATCTCTCCAGCTTCAAAAAGGGCAAGAGGGAGGAGCCTGGAAACTGCAGGTCCCTCAGCCTCATGCTCATCCCTAGAAAGGTGATGGAGCAGCTCATCCTAGAGACCATCTCTAGGCATATCAAGGGAAAGAAGGTGATCAGGAGTGTCAGCACGGATTCACCAAAGGGAAGTTGTGGTTGACCAACCTGATAGCCGTTTACAATGGGATGATATGCTGAATGGATGAGAAGAGAGCTGTGGATATTGTTGACCTTGACTTGAGCAAGGCTTTCGACACAGTCTCCCAAAACATCCTCATGGGGAAGTTCAGGAAGCGTGGATTAGATGAGTGGACGTTGGAGTGGATTGAGAACTGGCTGGCTGGCAGAGCTCAGAGGATTGTGATAAATGGTGCAGAGTCTAGTTGTAGGCCTGTGTCCAGTGGTGTCTCCCAGGGATCAGTGCTGGGTCTAGTGCTGTTCACCTTGTTCATCAGTGACTTGGAGGAGAGGACAGAGTGCACCTTCAGCAAGTTTGTGGACAATACCAAACTGGGTGGAGTGGGTGACACTCCAGAGGGCTGTACTGCCGTTGAGAGGGACTTAGACAAGTTGGAGAGTTGGGCAGAGAGGAATCTCATGAGGTTCAACAAGGACAGGTGCAGGGTCCTGCACCTGAGATGGAATATCAAGCACCAGGACAGATTAGGGGCTGGGCTGCCCTGCTGGGAAGCAGCTCCATGGAGAGCGATTTGAGAGTCCTGGTTGACAAGTTAACCAGGAGGCAGCAGTGTGCCGTTGTGGCCAAGAAGGCCAAAGGGCTCCTGGCCTGCATCAGGAGGAGTGTTGCCAGCAGGTCAAGGGAGGTGATCCTGCCTCTCTGCTCAGCTCTGGTGAGGCCTCACCTGGAGTATTGTGTGCAGTTCTGAGCTCCCCAGTATAAGAGGGGCGTGGAACTTCTGGTGGGAGTCCAATGCAGAGTGACAAATATGATAAGGATTGAAGCATCTATCTTATGAGAAAAGACTGTGCGAGCGGGGTCTGTTTAGCTGGAGAAGAGAAGATTTAGAGGGGATCTTATGAACACGTACAAATACCTGAGGGGAGAATGTAAGGAGGATGGGGCCCAAGTCTTCCCAGTGGTGGCCAGTGCCAGGACAAGGGGTAATGGACAAATTGAAATACAAGAAGTTTCATCTGTGTATGAGGAAGAACTTCTTTCCTGTGAGGGTGACAGAGCCCTAGAACAGGCTACCCAGAAAGGTTGTGTAGTCTCGTTCATTGGAGACCTTCCAAATCCACTTGGATATGACCGTGTGCCCCGTGCTCTAGATGTCACTGCTTGTGTGAGGGGGTTGGCCTAGATGATCTCTAGAGATCCCTTCCAACCTCAACTGTTCTGTGATTCTGTGATTCTCTGATGCACCTGTATTGAGGTCACTTATACAAAGGTACTACAAAACCGTGTGCCTCCTCACATTTTCATGTGCATCCTCAGGGAGATGCAGCGAGGCTAGGCCAGATTTAATCATGAAGACAAGTAAATGCCGCAACAGCCCAAGCAGAATATCTGGATGCTTTGGTTTGAAGCACTCCTGCTAGAAACAGTGGCGGAGAAGGGTGAAGCGCAGGAATAAGTCAGTGTTAATCATGATCTAAGTGTAAAAGAAAGGTTCAGAGGGAAAAGGAAAAATAAATTATAAATGCAAAGCTCAGCGATTTGTGGAAAAAGTGCTCAGTGAATTATTCATACTAGCCTTCTTTAGACGGGAACGAGAGGAGTTTCTGTGCTCTTTCCTTTACGTGTGAAGTAGTGGGTCTTTCTTGCTGAATGCTGTGACAAGACCTTACTGAACACATTGGCAAAGTGCTCTTGGGAACAGGCGGTGTTTTAACAGGAGCTGCTTCAGGCACAGATCCTCCCCAGGATTAGTAGCTAGGAAAGGGAAGGGAAAAAAAGGAAGCAATAAGTGGTCTGTTTTGTGCAGAGGCAGGATGTTGCTGGTGGGGTGCCTGGGATGAGTGCTGTTATCCTTGCTATTCAGGAAAGGGTGATGGTTTGCTGATGATGCTGGTCTATTCAAAGCATTAGAGATGGGGGCTGCTTGTGGAGAACTGCAGGAGGATCCTGTGCTACCATTTAACTAGTAAAGAAGTTGGGAGATGAAATTCATAGCTGGGAAGTGATCTATGTGACAAAAAGCAATCTGAACTTCATTTACACAGTGGTGGGCTTTGAACTGGCTCCTGAAGTTCAAGGAGAAGATTAGGGCTATCACTGAGAATGTTTTGGGGAAAATCAGCTCAGGGCTCAGAAGCAGTCAAAATCAGAATTACAGAATCACAGAATGGTTAAGGTTGGAAGGGACCTCTAGAGATCATCCAGTCCAATGCCCCTACTGAAGAGAGGGGGCATGTGGTGCAGGATGGCATCCAGGCAGGTTTTGAAGGTCTCCAGAGAAGGAGACTCCACAACCTCTCCGGGCAGCCTGTTCCAGGGCTCCGTCACCCTCACAGGAAAGAAATTCTTCCTCACACAGAGATGGAACTTGCTGTGTTTCAATTTGAAACCATTACCCTTTGTCCTATCACTGGCCACCACTGAAAACAAACACAAATAAAAAGATGAATATCTTTAGAAGATGGACAGGGAGGGAATGAGAATATTATTACCCACCATCTAAAATGTCACGCACCCTCTTTGCCTTGCCTCCATTCCACTAAATCGGCAGCAGCACTAAGAAATGTTCGAGGAAAGTTGTTATAATATGATCTGCAGCAGATAATGGTTTCCATGCAGGAAGAAAGGATTTGAATGTTCTTTGGCATGGAGGAGATTACAGGGACACAGTGGAAGTGTGTGCGGAGAAAGTCACAGGACTCACTCTTCTTGCAGTACAAGAGCTAAGCTGCTCCATAGCAAATGACCAGCCTGCAGGTTTAAAATAAACAAGGACAGTACTTCTGCACGCAGAGCATAATTAAATTGTGAAATCATTGCCAAAAGTTGCATGGGTTCAAAATTAGATGAATTCATGGAAAGAAAAAAAAAAATCCATCAAAGACTGCTGGACAAAAATATAATCTGTGGCTCAGGAAGTGACTTAGCCACAGACTGCTGGAAATTGAGAAGGTTTCAGAGGAGGATTACTCCACACTTGTCCTATTTATTTTCCATATACCCACTGTTAGCCACTGCCAAACCTATGCCACTGGGTAGGACGGTGTTCAAGTTGGTGTTTTCACTGCTTTCTTGGCGGGCAGACCCCTGCCCTGGACAAACCTGCCTGTCTTACCCAGCTGAGGGCTTTGCAGAGACAAAAGCACTTCTGGTACAACTCATGTGCTTGAAATGATGTTTGTATATGAAGCCTGCGTGGATGCTACTTGTTTGACACCTGGACCAGATCACCACTTTCCTGAGACGGAGCTCAGTTCTTTGTAGGAGAGGAGCATGACTATGCATGTGAAGTGGGAGCCTCTTGTGCCCTATCAGGGACAATTTGGGATGACTGAGGAGGGCAGATTCTACCCAGCGTTTTGTAGGAGAGGGGCTGGAAGGGGCTTAGAGGCCCCTTAGAAGGCATGGCCCCAGCTGGAGGTGTCTACGCAAACACTTGTTCTCATAGAGCAGCCAAGCTATATTTAGGAGGTCCTTTGTCTCCATCATTGCTGTGAAGGCTGATCCAGATTTCTTGATCTGGTAGTTAGGAACTGTCTCTTAATTTCCAGCCTAAACTAATTTCTGACCACTTCATCCTCATTTGTTCTCATGCCAATATCGTGTTTTTGCTTAAACAGCTCTTCTCCCTGCTTGGAATTTCCCTCCCCTTTCCAGTGTTTACAGAGAGCAGTCACATCACTGCTCAGCCTGGCTAAGTAAGCCCAGCTCTACTGATCGCCTCTCCTGCATGCCACTAGCATGGAGTTGGTACCAACAGCTCATGCAGTGGCATTAACACTTGCCTGCTCTTTCTCCATATCCTTGCATGGATTCTGCTTGTCTATTCTGTGCGTTTGTCAAAATGCTGTCCCCTGCAAGCACCCAGCACCACTGGCTTCATGGGGCTGGTGTGTGCGGCAGAGTGTGGATGTGAGCTCTGCGGTGGTGTGTGCTGGTGGAAGGATGGCAGGACCTGGGCCGCGTGAGTGCCCAGCTCTCTTGCCATGGTGGGTACGTGTGAAGAGCCTGTGCTGACAGCAGTGGGGATACATCTGTTTCCATAAATAACCAGGAAAAGTGCCTGCATGCAAAGCTCTTTGCCAGGAGGCTGGTGACTCTGCAGCATATGGGCTTAGGGTTTATTGTGCACATGCAGAATTAAGACCTTGATGGCACCCCGAGGTATTAGTATGTAGCATTGGTCTTAATGGGCTGCAGACCTTCATTCAGCAGTGCTAACTGGGAGCAAAGGAGTGAGAAGAGCCCTAGGAGTCAAGGAGTCCAGGCCTAGAAGAGCTATTGCTGCGTTTGTAGATTGCAGAGGACTCCAGTGGGGTGATGCTGAGAACTGAGGAAATTGCCCTGTTGCTGGTGTCTAACCAGTTTGTATTTCAGCACAAACATTTGTGCTTGTGCCTGAAGGAGTCTGACAGGGTAGAGAGAACCAGGATTTCTGCAGGACCCTGCTTTTCCCCTACTTATAGTTAGAGGCTTTGGGTGTTACTTGTGCAACACAGCGTCCTCCTGTCACTGCCCTGCTCACTGCTGTTGCCTGCTCTGGTGCAGTGAGGAGGCTGTGAGACCAGAGCTCCTTTTCCTGTGGCACTGGGCTGGATGGGTCTGTGCCCTGGTGAGGTGCAGGGCTGCCATAGGGCCACAAAGATCCTTCACTGTGGGTCTGGAGATGCTCAGTGCCACTCATCCGCTGCCAATGCTGTGTTGCAGGTGCTGGAAGAGAAGCCATCAGGACTTCTAGTAGCCTCCCTGCAAGCCAAGGACCCAGATGAGGGTGAGAATGGGACCATCATCTACTCACTGACAGGTATGAGCTGCTGAAGTGGCTACCTGGTGCCACTCTGTGCAATGCAGCTGTGACCCTTGTGGGTGGGTGGAAGGATGCTTGCTGCACAAACTGTGCTGTAGCTTGCTTCTTCCTGTGCAACCTGTCCTCTGTTGTCCCTGAACCTCCCTGCAGCATTTCTCTTTTTCTCTGCAGGAGCCTGGGCTGAACGTTTCACAATGCACGTGGCCACAGGAGAGCTGCGTACTGCCACGGTGCTCCGCCGAGCTGATCGTGCTGAGTACATCTTCACTGTGACAGCCAGCGACCGGGGTGCTGTGCCACGCAGTACCTCAGCCATCATCCGCATTCAGGTGCCCCGTTGCCCTCCTTCCTGCACACCGTTCAGCTACTTGGCAGTCTTCCTCCCTACTTCTCCTCCCCTAGTCCTTTATCCCAGGGCATTCTCAGACTTCTCTTATTTCTTAGTTAGTGATGAGTTTCATCTTATAGCAGAGACTCCAGTTTCTCTGTGATCAATGCACCTTCACTGTATGCTGTTTCACATCTTCCTGTCCTTGCAGTTCCAAAGCCATGCCGCTGTCATTCAATGTCTGGCTGCTTTTCTGTCCCGGCAGTGCCCTCTAACAATGTTAGCAAGCTCATATTGAACACAGCTTGCTTTTATTCTTGCACCTCCCCCAGTAGCAGATGTCTATACCAAGAGCCACCTCTTCTCAACTTAGAGGTCTTCTTGGGACCTTTCTTGAGCCATTTGGTCTTTTAGTCTTTTTCTTATGAGATGGCAATTCCTATATCATGCCTCTCATCAGTTTAATAGATGATCTTCCACTTGCTACTGCATCAGATTTCAACTAAAGGCGAGGGAAGTTAGATGTGTCGCATTTCCTTTGTGTTTGTAAAGTTCTGGCACATCTACTTTTAGCATCCCACAGGATGTTTTATTGTGTCCTTTGAGTCATGTCAGTAACTGTTCTTGTTTCCAACATTGTTCTGCAGCCTTCAAGGTACTGACGCTTGGCTGGCAGGTTGGTTATCCCCGAAGTGCTCATTCGTATCCCCATAATGTAGCTGCTTGCTTGGTGGTCTGATTCTCCTCTGGGCTGACAGTTTTGCTCTGTTTTCTTTCCCTGTCTCCCTGAACTGGTTCAGCAAGTCCATCAGCACATTTTCCCTTGAAATTACGCTATTGCTTTTTGTGTATTCTCACTCCTATTGGCAGCTGCCCCTCATCCTCGATTTAACTTCAATATCTTTAATAAAAATGGTGATAGTATTTATTTATCTTTGGGTCGTACTGAATGACGAGAGGCTTGATTTCCAGAGATCACTTCCAAACTCACCAATCTGTGATTCTCTGACCTGTGTGTCTTCTCTGTATCTCCTGTACTGATGAGCCTTTCCTCCCCACTTGCCCTTTGCTTAGGTTTTGCAGAGCAGTTTCTGCTGCTGTTGGCTTCCTTTGCAGGCTTTAGCCCAGGCAGCAGTGCCCTCTCTGTCCTTACAAACCACAGCTGCTCAGGTGAAGATGCTCTTTCACTCTGTCAAGCCTCTACTTACTCTCAGTATGCTTTTCAGGTTCTTGCCATTAGGCTGCAGGGCATGTTTCCTTACCTCCCTACACCATCTCTTTCCAGGCCTTGTGTCTTCTTCTGTGTCTTGCCCCGTGTCCCCGTGCCGTGCAGCACTCCTCACTGCTGTCTCTCCTCACAGGTGCTGCCATCTTCCCGGGTGCTGCCTCGACCTGATGCCACTGTGCTGACCCTGCACCCCCTTGAGGGGGTCAGGCCAGGGTCTGTGATCGGCTCTGTGGCTCCTCCGGATGCTGCTGCACGAGGACAGCTGACATACACATTGGTAGGAGGTGGTGGGGATGGCACATTTGTGGTCGACAGTGTGACAGGAGAGATCTTCGCAGCTCGGGATTTGGACTATGAGGTTAGGGCCCGGCACACACTGCAGGTGAGCGCTGAGGACATGCGGCATGGCTATCCCTCCAGCCGGCTGGTGCTGGTACAGATCCATGTGCAAGACTGCAATGACCAGGCACCCATGTTCCCTGAAGATCCCATCACCATCGTGGTACCTGAGAACACCCCAGCTGGCTCGTCCATCTTCACCTTCCAGGCGCTGGATGGGGATGGAGTGGGTCCTAACAGCCAGGTGCGCTATGCTCTGCTGCGCCAGGAGCCCCCTGGGGCCCCCTTCCAGCTGGACAGCCACTCGGGTCTGCTGACTCTGCGCCAAAGCCTCGACCGTGAGGCCATTGCCTCCTTCCTCCTGGTGGTGGAGGCCACAGACCAGGCCCGTAATATCAGTCAGCGACACTCAGCAGCTGTGACAGCCCGTGTGTTTGTGACCGATGAGAATGACAACATGCCTGTGTTCCTCTCACCTGCCACTGTCAGTGTCATGGAGGACCAGCCAACAGGCTTTGTGGCTCTGCACGTGCTGGCCCAGGACGATGATCTGGGAGAAAATGGGCGTGTGAGCTACTCATTGCGAGCAGGCAACAATGATGGCCGCTTCCACCTGAATCCCAGCACTGGTGAGGATCCACAGGGATTCATGGTGGGTGGCAGGGAAACTGGGAATGTGGAAGCCAAGGAAGGTGCAGGAACATGTAGGACACTGGAGGAGACTGTGGCTGGGGGACAGAGGGTTGCACAGAGGTAAGAGAGACCAGTAGGACATGGGGAGCCCTGAGCATGGCGCCTGTCCAGTGTGATCGTGCCATCTTTGTCAAGACAAGGCTGACCTGGGATCACTTCAATGCCTGTGGCCTTGCAGCGCTTCTGTCCTGGGATCACTCAGAGCCCTGGGCTGTGGTGCCAATTTATCCCTCTCCCTGTGTCCTCAGGTGCACTCTCCATCATGCGGGCTCTTAACCGGGAGGAGGTGGCACAGCACAACCTCACTGTGGTGGCCACGGACCATGGCTTCCCGCGGCGCTCGGCCACACAGCTGCTCTCCGTGCTGGTCCTGGATGTCAATGATGAGGCTCCTATTTTTGAGAGGCCGGAGTACGAGGCTCACATCATGGAAAACTTACCAAAAGGCAGCCCTGTGCTGCAGGTGCTGGCCATGGATCAGGACCTGGGTGAGGATGCAGGGCACGAGTGAGCTGCCAGGTTGGCTGGGACACCCATACAGGGTACACTCTGCTACCCACTCCCCAGTCTCACTAGCCTGGGAACCATGGAGGGGGGTCACCATCTGGCCTGGGGGAGGGGACAAGGGGCTGATGCCTGGGATAAGACTGTGATTCCCTCTGCTCCTCAAGGCAGTGGCCTTTGTTCTTACTGCTTTTGTCAGAAGTTTTTTCTTTTTTCCTGAAGCTGTACTGGGTTGGGGCCTTCCCCTGCACTGCACATCTCTGCCCCCAGCTTAGGTGGGTGTGGTATCATTCTCTCCATGATATGCACCACCCTGGGTGGGAGTCTGGGAGGAAGCAGACACAGGGCTCAGAGCCCCGTGAGAGGCTCCTGCGGTGTTGGTGAGCTGTCCTCAACTCTACCCATCTCCACAGGTGCCAATGGGCAGGTGTCCTATGGGGGTCTCTCTGGAGGGCCATTCTCCATTCACCCACAGACAGGGCTTATCGTTACCACACAAGTGCTGGACCGTGAGGAGCAGGAGCAGCATGTGGTGACAGGTACAGCTGTGCTGGTGCTTTGGAGGGATGTGTGGCGGGAGGTGGCAGGTCAGAAGCATGGAGGCGGCAGATCAGTGCTGGCCTGCATCAGAAGGAGTGTTGCCAGCAGGTCGAGGGAGGTGATCCTGCCCCTTTTCTCAGCCCTGGTGAGGCCGCATCTGGAGTATTGTGTGCACTTCGGGACTCCCTGGTATAGAAGGGACGTGGAGCTCCTAGAGAGGGTACAGCAACAAGCAACAAAGATGTTTAAGGGACTGGAGCACCTACCATGTGAGGAAAGGTTAAACAAGCTGGGCCTGTTTAGCCTAGAGAAGGCTGAGAGGGGATCTAATCAATATGTATAAATATCTGAGGTATGATTGTAGGGAGGAGGGGGCTAAACTGTTCTTGGTAGTGGCCAGTGATAGGACAAGGGGTAAGGGTTTCAAACTGAAACACAGGAAGTTCCATCTTTATGTGAGGAAGAACTTCTTTCCTGTCAGGGTAACAGAGCCCTGGAACAGGTTACCCGGAGTGGCTGCGGAGTCTCCTTCTTTGGAGGTCTTCAAAACCCACCTGAATGCCACCCTGTGCCATATGCTCTAGGTGCCCCTGCTTATGCAGGAGCGTTGGACTGGATGATCTCTAGAGGTCCCTTCCAAAGCTAAGAATTCTGTGATTCTGTGCTCTCCATCACTGGAGCAGGGCAGTGTGAAGGGGAGTAGGACAGGGGAGGTGACAGGAGCATCCTGGGCTAGGTGGGTACAGCAGATGGGAACGCTGGTGATGCCCTGCCTGGTTGTCCCTGCAGCTGTCAAAGCATGTGCTGGTGGCAGCCTTTGCAGCAGCTCTCAGCTAGTGAATCCCTGCAGCACTTTTGCTGTGTCCCTGCAGTTTATGCCCAGGATGGTGGCCTGCCTCCCAACCTCTCCAAGGCAACTGTGAGGATCACAGTAGGTGATGAGAATGACCATGCACCACACCTGGAGAATGAGTCCTGCTCCCTCGAAGTTCCTGAGAACCAGAGCCGCGTGGCACTCTACACCTTGAGAGCCACTGATCCTGATGGAGGTGACAATGGGCGTTTGGAGTACCGCATGGCAGGTGAGGAGCACGATAATACAGGGAGCTCTGCATCTTAATCCCTGGTCAGAGGTGAGGGCTATTCTCCCTGGGACACCAGTGGCTCTGGAAAGAATCAGCTGTAACAATTCTTGTTCTGCCTCTGTTCTTGCCTGTTCCAGACCACAGGTGGCTGCTCCCTCCTCTTACACCTTTAGTTCTTTTGTGCCAGTAAAAAGTATTCCAAGATATGCATAGACTGCTCCAGCCTCAGGGTGATTCTCCAAGTGCAGATCAGCTCCAGACTACTACTTTCTTGTCTGCTCTGGCCTGCTGAATTTACAGACTACTAAGCAAGGTCTCTTTACTGGTGCCATGCCATGTTGGAAGCTTCTCTAGGGAAGCAGTCCTGACCTGTGAGCTGGTAGAGATAGGCAGAATCCATTCTTACACTCACCACTGGACCAAGGTGGTTTAATCATTGTGGAGTCTTACAGGGGACAGCTCACATGACTTCCTTGCCAGTTTATGCTGGAATGTACTCTGTGCTGTCCTCCCTGGACAGCATAGGGAAGGTTTCTCCCTCTGCCTTCACCAACTCAGTCATGCTCTCTTACTATCCCTCTTGTCTTTCTAGATGGAGACCCAGGGCAGGATTTCAGCCTAGACCCTGTCTCTGGCATCCTCTCCACTGCGCATGCCCTTGATCGGGAGCAAGTTGCTTCATACAGCCTCATAGTGGTGGTGCAAGATCATGGCACCCCTCCACGCAGTGCCACGATGTCAGTGAGTGTGCGAGTGCTGGACATAAATGACAATGCACCTGGTTTTGCTCAGGCTGCCTATACAGTGGAGGTGCCAGAAGATATTCCCGTTGGCACCCTGGTATTGCAGCTGGTGGCTCAGGATCCTGATGAGGGCACCAATGGGCAAGTCACCTACTACCTGGGCAATGAGTCACTGGGTATGTTCCAGGTGGAGCCACAGAGTGGGCGCATCACAAGTGCCCATGTCCTGGACCGAGAACGCCACACGAGCTACAGCTTCTTGGCCAAAGCTGTGGACTCAGCACCATGGGAGCCCAAAAGCACGGCCGTGCGCATCACAGTCACAGTGCAGGACATCAATGATCATGCTCCTGCCTTCCTGCAAAGCCCGCTCACCATCAACCTGTCCCGTCACACATCTCTCAAGCAGATTGTGGCCACAATGAGGGCAGAGGACAAGGATGCAGGTGCCAATGCCTCCATCCTGTACCGTCTTGCCACCCCTAACCCTGCCTTTGCCATCAACTCCTACACAGGGGATATCCAACTGCTGCAGCCCCTGGGTTCACTCAGCCAGCGCCAGCGGACGCTCTTCATCCTGGCCACAGACCTGGGGCAACCATCACTCTCCTCCACCGGTGTGGTGGTGATCCAGTTGCAGGAAGAGCCCTACCAAGGACTGCGCTTTCCCCGGAGCACCAGTGAAGTGGCTCTGCTGGAGAATGCTGCTCCAGGTATCAGCTGGGCAGGGTGCTGGGAGGAGACCTGACAGGATGATGGGAAAGAGCTGGCAGCAGGTAGTAGTGTTATGAGGAGCTTAGAGGCTACCACAGAGTCTCAGGGAGCCCCATTGACCTTTGGGATAGCTGGGGAACAGCAGGAGATTGAGGATGGTAATTCTTAGGGATTTGCCTTGGCATGCTCAGGTCACTACAGATGATCGCAGATCTTCCTGGGAGGTCTCCAGAGTTCACGGACCATAGCAGAGCTATGGACAGTCCCCTGCAATCCTGGCTCCCAGCCCAAAGCTTTCCACTGGATCTCATCCCTCCAGCAGCCGTGTCCCTGGGCAGACCTGTGTCACTGTGGTATAGCATGTGCTGCTCAGCCATTACCCTGCCACACTCTGCTGCCTGCCCTCAGGCTCTGCTGCCCCTTCACACTGCTCCTTTTCTCCAGGCACAGAGGTGGTGAGCGTCCAAGCTACGCACACAGGCGGCTCATCTGGGCGTATCACATACAGCATCGTCAGTGGCAATGAGAAGAATGCTTTCCTCATCCAGCCCAGTTCAGGTATTCCGGGATCCCTGGGGAAGCGGCAAGGGTAGGGGGCACTAGGTTCTGCATTTGCCCATTCAGCTATCAGAGACCCCCTCAAAGACGCCAGGATACCATCCTTATGCAACAAAATTAGATAGCCCTAGGACTTGGACCTGGGCACTGTCCTATCATCATCCAGAGGTGCTAGCAAAGTTCTTGGCATTGTTTTGTTCCCCACTATCTAGAGTTCTTATCAGAAAGGCAAGATGACTGCAAGTTGAAACACAAGAAGTTCTGTCTCCATGTGAGGAAGGACTTCTTTCCTGGGAGGGTGACAGAGCCAAGGAACAGGGTGCCCAGAGAGGTTGTGGAGTCCCCTTTGGAGATCTTCCAAACCAGCCTGGATGCAACCATGTGCTCCATGCTCTGGGTGTCCTTGCTGGAGCAGGGGTTGGACTAGATGATTTTTAGAGGTCCCTTCCAACCTTAACCATTCTGTGATTCTGTGATAAAGCCCAGTTTGGGATTTAGCGGAGACAGGTGTCAGGGATAAAAGGAAGGGCTTCTATAAATACATCAGCAGCAAGAGGAAGACTAGGGAAAATGTTAGTCCACTGCTGAATGGGGAGGATGCCTTGATGACCAAGGATGCAGAGAAGGCAGAGTTACTAAATGCCTCCTCTGCCTTAGTCTTCGCTACTAAGGCTGGTTCCCATGAACTACAGAGCCCAGATACAAGCAACATAACTGAGAGAGACAAGGACTTTCAGCTTGTCAAGGAGGATTAGATTAGGGATTATTTAGGCAAACGGGACTCACATAAATCTATGGGCCCAGATAGGAGGCACCCAAGAGTGCTGAGGGAACTAGCAGAGGTTATTGCTGAGCTGCTCTCCATCATCTTTGAGAGGTTGTGGAGAGTAGGGGAGATGCCAGAGGATTGGAAGAGAGCCAACATCACTGCAGTCTTCAAAAAGGGCAAGAGAGAGGAGCTGGGAAACTACCGGCTGGTCAGCCTCACATCCGTCCCTTGAAAGGTGATGGAGCAGCTTGTCCTAGAGACCCTTTCTAGGTATATCAAAAAGGAGAAGGTGATCAGGAGTAGTCAGCATGGATTCATCAAGGGGAAATCATGCTTGACTAACTTGGTAGCTTTCTATGATGGAGTGACTGGCTGGATAGATGAGGGCAGAGCGGTGGATGTCATCTATCTGGACTTTTGAGCAAGGCTTTTGAAACCGTCCCTCACAGCATCCTCCTGGGCAAGCTCCAGAAGAGTGGCATAGATGAGTGGACAGTGAGGTGGATTAGGAACTGGCTGAATGACAGGGCCCAGAGAGTGGTAATCAGTGGTGCCGAATCCAGCTGGAGGCCTGTGGTTAGTGGTGTCCCCCAGGGGTCAGTCCTCGGTCTGGTCCTGTTCAACTTATTCATTAACGACCTAGATGAAGGGATGGAGTGCTCCCTCAGCAAGTTTGCTGATGACACCAAACTGAGAGGAGTAGCTGACAGCCCTGAGGGCTGCGCTGCCATCCAGAGGGACCTGGACAGACTGGACAACTGGGCAGTGAGAAACCTAATGAAGTTCAACAAAGGAAAGTGCAGGGTCCTGCACGTGTGGAGGAATAAGTGCAGACACCCGTAAAGGCTGGGGACCAACCTTCTGGAGAACAGCTCTGCAGAGAGGGACTTGGGCATCATGGTTGATGACAAGTTGACCATGAGACAGCAGTGTGCCCTTGTGGATGAGAAGGCCAATGGGATCCTGGGGTGTATTAAGATCGTTTCCAGCAGGTCGAGAGAGGTGATCCTCCCCCTCTACTCAGCCCTGGTGAGGCCGCACCTCGAGCACTGTGTGCAGTTCTGAGCTCCCCAGTACAAAAGGCATGTGGAACTGCTGGAGAGAGTCCAGCGCAGGCCTGCAAAGATGATCAGGAGCCTGGAACATCTGCCCTATGAGCAAAGGCTGAAAAAGCTCGGCCTGTTGAGCCTGAAGAAGAGAAGGCTGAGAGGGGATCTAATCAGTGTCTATAAATACCTCAAGGGAGGGAGTGAGGAGGATGGTGTTGGCCTCTTTTCAGTGGTGGCCAGCAATAGGACTAGAGGAAACGGCCACAAATTGAGGCATCAAATGTTCCACAGGAACATAAGAAAAAAATTCTTAACAGTGAGGGTGACAGAGCCCTGGAACAAGTTGCCAAGAGAGGTGGTGGAGTCTCCTTCTCTGGAGATCTTCAAAACCCGCTTGGACACAGTCCTGTGCCACATGCTCCAGGTAACCTTGCATGTGCAGGGAGGTTGGACTAGATGATCTCTAGAGCTCCCTTCCAACCTTAAGCATTCTAGATTCTAGGTGCTGCTGCCAAAGGGCTATCTGGGAGTAGCTCTTGCCTTCAGCGGCAAGTCCAGCCATGCACCCCGTTCCGTGCTGGGGCCCCAGTCAGGCACCTCAGCTGCCTCTTTCTATTCTCTGGTGGGCATGTAGCAACCACAACAATTGCCTCCGTACAATCCCAAAAGTGACACTAAAATGAAGACCCACTGTCCACGGGATGTTTGAAGGGAAGCTCTCCCTCTGTGCCACCCTGCTCCCTGTGCAGTGATGGCATGCTGGTGCTTGTGGGGTCAGGGGCAGGTTCCAGACTCTTAGAGCTCTTCCAAGCTAGGGTGCTGGTGCTCTCTGCAGCCCACAGGCACTGTGCAGGCCCTGTGAGCAATTAGTGGTACAACATGGAGCCTTCCAGCACCCTGATGAACCACTGGTCACTTCAGCTGGCCATGGGCACAGTGGTAAATGCTCAGCTATGCACAAATGCCTGCAAGAAACTCATGGCAGCCATCACACATCCCCGTGGCTGCCATGTGGGCATCCTCAGCACTTGGTGTCACTGCGAGCAGTTCACAGCCTTGTGTCATTGCTCTGAGCAAGCCTCAGTGTGGGCATTCGGAGGCCAGGGGAGAAGCCAGCCAAAGACACTGCGTCCCAGGCAGGAGGTTCCATCTCAGTCTAAACAAGGTGCATGGCCTGGCTGTGACTGCTTTGTCACCCAACTCCCACCCACAGCTCAACCTCTGAACTGAACGTGAGGGCCTGCTGCACCTCAGCAGCTCCTGAAACCAGAGCCAAAGGTCAGATGCCTTAAAGGCCAGGCAGACTCACAGGGCACCTTGCCCCAGGTCTTGCCCAGATTGAGCTGGGGAGGGTTACTTTGCTCAGGGTGTTCCTACCTGTGAAGAGCCAACCTTTGCATACCACCAGAAGAAGGGATTTACAGAAGTGACAGTGGAGCTGGCTTGGAGCTTATAAGTCCATGAAGGGCAGGAAGAGCTATTGGGTGGCAATGTGGCCAATACCTTCTGGTCTCTGAGCTATCAGCCACGAAGCTCCCACATGCAGCTAGGCCTCTTGGACAATGTCTAAATGGCTGCTGTCATGACCCCATGAAGGCAGCCCCAAGCAATGCCCAGGCTGTCCCCAAGGCCACCAGCACTGTTCGTTCTCCCTGTGCCTGAGTCAGAGTTGGGCTGTGCAACAGCAGCAGCTGCTGGGGGACCTTGGCCCTCCTGGCCCAAAGAGGCTGTTGCAAATGCTGAAGCCACCATAGGAGCTTTGAGCCAAGTGTCTGTGCAGACAACATGGCTGGGACAGACCTGTCAGACATCTCGTCCTGTGCAGTAGGATCTTCTCTCCAGTGTGAGGGTGAGATCCAGTGAGCAGAGCCATCTCTGATGTCCTGGGTGGTCTGAGCAGGGCTCTGCTGCACATATGGCTGAGGCATTGTCATACTGAGCTGCAGGAAGGTCTGACCTGGTTGCAGAAGGGCACCCTGTATCCTCACAGGGTGCTCCCTGTCCCTTGCTGGTCCTCTGTCCCATGTCTCCTCAGGCTGCGCCTGCCAACTGTTCCTCAGTTGCCCTGACCACGTCTTGGCTGGGCTAGGGTTGCCTGTGACAATGTCACTTCATCTCGGTGAGGAGACAGTTCCTGCTGAGAAAGTGCCCATAGCGCTGGGTTTTTCCTTGAGAATATGTTCTTCCTTGGGTCCCCTTTGTCCATCCATGAAACACTGCCTGGCTCTTGCAGCAGGCTGGTGTCAGGCACTCTGGGACTGAGCTTTGCCATCCCCAAGCTTGCCCTCTTTCTCTGGGAGGAATGGTGTCCACAGAAGTGGTGCAAGAGCTGGGCATGGCCGAGGAGCCCTGCCCACTGTGCCAAGGTGCCCACTCCAAGACTGGAGCATAGGGACATCCTCACCTGTGCTCATCTCCTGTCCTGGGCAGCAGCAGCCTGTCACAGAGAAGGCTGCTCTGACTGCTTTCCTTGTATTTGCTTGGGCCAAGCCCTGTACGTGGGGCATTCTGCAGCAGCCCAATGGCACCAGGGGCACAGGAGAGCACAGCTGGCTCCGAGCCCTCCAAGTGCAGGAGCTGAGGACACAGCTGCTCCTCAGAGAAGCTATAATCTGCATTTTCTATTCCTACATATATGGCCTTGTTTCATCTGTGTTTATCTGCACTTATGCTATCATGCAAAGCTGGCAGCAGAGCTCTTGTGCCAGATCTGAGCTTGTCTGAGGCCACAGGGCTGTTCCACATGCCCAGTACTCACATTCCTTGAGGCAGGAATTTAGCAGTAGGAGTTTAGAATCATAGAATCATAGAATGGCTAGGGTTGGAAGGGACCTCTAGAGCTCATCTAGTCCAACCCCCCTGCACACGCAGGCTCTCCTAGAGCATGTGGCACAGGGTGGTGTCCAGGCGGGTTTTGAAGATCTCCAGAGAAGGAGACTCCACCACCTCTCTAGAGGAGAATTTCTAGAAGGAATTAAATGTTTGGATGCATCCCTGTGGAAATGCTAACAACTGTTTTAGTGGATGGGAAAACAACATTTCCTTGCTATGAGAGCCCAGCACAGTGGCTCAGGAGTGTAAGAATGGATATTTGTCCCACAGTGTCACTGAGGAGATTTCACCAGGCCTAGACTTGTAGCTCTGGTTAGGTGACTTTGTCTGGGGGCTTGATAAGCTTCTTGAGAATATGAGATTTGACATGGGGGATTTCTTTTTAAACTGACCATAGCTCCAATGGTGTTTCCAGTGGGAGAAATACCGCACACTTGAGTATAAGGGGAAGCTGAGCAGTCTGATCAATGCACTGGGCAGTTTAGTCAGGACCTGAGTTGTGCATGAGGCACTTGCTTGCAGAGCTAACAGGATCAGAGGATCTGAGATATCCCAGGGTACCAGGCAGACAAGATGTACCATCCTGGACAGCTTGTTGGGGCTCTCAGCTTGGAGGGAGCTTGGAGGAGCTCAGTATATTTTCCATATCCTTGGGAATGGATGGATGAGTAGAAAGATGGACTGAGCACAGAGGTACAGAAGTAATGTGCCAGTGCACCGCTCCCACCTTTCCCCTGGCAAACCCCATGCTGTTTCCTCTCTACCAGGTGCCATCTCAGTTCAGGATTCCAGCAGCCTGGATTTTGAGGCCAGCCCCCGCCTGCGCCTTGTGGTCCAGGCAGAGTCAACAGCTTCCTTTGGCTTTATGGCCATAAATCTTAACCTGCAAGATGTCAATGACAACCTGCCACGCTTCCAACTGCAGAACTATGTGGCATTCATCTGGGAGTCGCAGAGCTACGACTCCCCAGTCATCCAGGTAACTTTGGAGGCAAATCTGGGATACCTGGGCCCTCAGACTGCCCCTTATGGAGTGAAGAGGTAGGGGTGGTGCTGGGGTTAGGGATGGGACTTCCAGATCTGTAGGTCTATCCTGAAGTGCTCTGGTTTGCAGTGCTACACAACCACTGCTCAATGTGGTTTTGCAGGTTCTGGCAGATGATTTGGATCAGGGGGTGAACGGACAGGTGACTTATGCCATCAATCAGTCCTTGCCGATGACTGGCTTGTACCACATCGATCCTCAGACTGGCGCTATCACCACAGCTGCCATCCTGGACAGGGAGATCTGGTCCCAGACACGGTGAGTGGGGCCAAGCCATTTTGTGCCACAGATAGGAGGAGGTCATAGCTATGGAGCAGCATCCCTAAGATTGCAGAGGATCCTCTGATCCTTCTTGCCATCCAAAGCTGTTCCAACCCAGCGTGTAAAATGCTTTTGCCACACAACTGTGGAAAGTAGGGCTCAGTGGAAACATGGTCAGCAAACAATCCCAAGGGCATGACAGATGGCCATGAAATGAGACAGTGCTCTGCTCAGCTTGATCTCAGCAAATCTGCAAAGATCATGAAGGGGGCAGTGGACTGGTTTGATGGGTGATGTCCAATCCTTTTCCTGTCTCACTATCCAGGCCATGTATCCTAAAGTCTTTTCCCACTCCTACACACTGCATTCTCCTATGGTATCACATCTTCCAGGATCTGTGCATTGCCCAAATGCTCTTGCTAGCTCTCTTGTATTAAACCTAGCTCCTCTGGGCCCTTCTCCATGTGTTCTAGACATCCTGCAATTGTTCCAGGCACAAACATGCGAGATAAGGGCACACACTCCACAGTGAACTGGTCCTCTCCCACCCTCTTGTACATGTGTGATCTAGACATAGGGCACAAGTGCCACCACTCCATAATCCCCTCACCATACAAACACACTGATGTCTGCACAAATCTCTGCCTGCTTTCCAGACATGGAAAGGCTTCGGGCATTCATTTCACACGCATGTCCATCACCTTTCCCCATACACAGAGCCTCTATGTGTTCTCCAGCTGTGTTCTAACTCTGCTCTGAATGCTGTAACCTGTGTCTCTGTACTCTGAATGTTGTGCCTGAATTGCCCCACTCCCCTTCACTCCTACTGTCCCTTACACAGACTGCACACACTAAGGGCTTGACCTACCAATGCTCCTCACTGCAGGAGGGTTGTCCCTTGTGCATGTGTCAGGAACTGTGAACACATCCACTGTCCACTACATGATCCAGACATGGTGCCCACATCCACTGTCCACTCACATGCTCCATGTGCCAGGCACAAAAGTGCTACCTTCCAACCATGTGCTCTAGATACGCATCTGCTGCTTCTCCACACTCCCCAGATTGTGCACACATCCACCACTGCCCAACACACATGTGCAAGATGCTGTGCACACATCCACCCCCGAGCCCTTACAGATGCAGTGCACACATCTCCTACTACCTGCACACACTGCAGGCTCTGCACGTGCATACAGTGCCCTCTGCAAATTCCAGGTGCTGCGTCTGCATGTGCAGCCACTGATCTGTGAACTTTGTGGACTGATGCTGAGTCCTGCCTGATCCCGCTGATGCTGTGCCCTTGTGCTTGCCTGCAGTTTGGTGGTAACAGCGATGGACAGAGGGATACCGCCTCTCGTGGGCTCTGCCACACTGACTGTTGTAGTGATGGACATCAACGACAACAGCCCCACCATCCCTTTACCCTGGGAGGTGCGGGTCCCAGAGAGTAAGTGCATGTCAGCCCCTTGAAGTGATGTGAGCTGCATAGCAGTGGAGTGGAGGCCTGTAGGTGGGGGAGAGGCCAGTCCATTCCCTTGCTGGGGCCTGGCTTGTGCTGACCTTGCTGGCTGAATTCCCCTGTCCTTGGACATGGACTCATCCAGTGTAGTCTGGGGCTGGGGATGAGCAGCCCTTGTGCCTCAGCCCTATCCTGAGGAAGCCCCCTTGCATCCTCAGCCCCTGTCTGCTGCAGTGGCTCTAGCTTCATGTGCCTACCCCCTGACTATGGCTTGCATGTCCTCTCCCTTTGCCAGCCTTAGCCTAACCTGCTCAGCCCCTGGGGCGTCCCATCACTACCAGTTTCTCTGTGCTGTCCTCTGTCCTGCTGTCTCTGGGCTGGGCTGGTTTCCTCCAATGTCTTCTCTCGGGAGACAGGGCACTCACTAAAGCCCTGCTTCTTCCCAGGCACACTGCTGGGCACCCAGATAACCCAGCTGACAGGGAACGACGTGGACTCGGGCCCTGCTCTCTCCTATATGTTGGTGCTGGACAGTGATGCCATGGGCACATTTAGTGTGCTGAGGTACGGTGGACAAGTCACCCTGACAAGACCACTGGACTATGAGCAGCACAGCCGCTATACCCTCACCCTGCGTGCCTCTGACACCCGTCATGAGACTGAGGCAAACCTGACCATCGTTGTGGAGGACGTGAATGACAATGCACCAACCTTCAGCCAGGCCTTCTACCAGGTACTGTGTACATGGGCACTGATCTCATGGAGTCCAGGCAGCCCAAACTCTCTCCTGCTGCCACAGCACTGCCTGATATGACTCACTTGGCCTCATGAGGGCCACCCAGAGCAAAGAGGCCCCATGGAGATGGGGCTGAGCCCATCCTGGCCCCCCTCGTCCAGGGCTTCCCTTGCATCCTGCTGTCCCTCATACTGTCCCTGTGGGGCAAGCAGGAGGCTGAGGCCGCATAGCGCTGCGGTTGTACACAGACCGTCCTTGGATGGGAAAACCAAAATCAGTGGAAGCTGTGTAACGGCCTGGACAAGTGTTTCTGGGGAGGACTTTGTGTGGGTTCTCTCCCAGGCAGGTTACTGAGCAAAAGCCTATCCAACTAGTGCAACGTGGAAGCAAAAGCTTGTCTGCTTCTGCATTTGACCTCAGAAAGAAGCCCTGTTATCTGCTGCTTTCCATTTTGATGGTCATGGTTTTAAAAAGTATGTTGCAAGTTCAGGAATAAAGCCAGGCATCTGGCTTTAGGAGGGTTAGGAGAGCACTGAGTCCTGTGTACTTGCAAGTGTTCTCAGCTCGGCACATCAAAAAGACGAGGGATGTTTTGAGTTGTCTAGATTATCTTTTGTAGAGAAAACAACAGCTGCTAGAGGTCTTTAGTTTAGCAGATAAAGGTAAAGGATCAGTAACTGGGAGATGCCATTGGTCAGAGGTCCCCTGTGCCAGACTGGTGGCTGTATATGTGAGGCAGCTCTGGTGCAGAGGTGGGGACAGCGCTGGCAGGGGCTGAGCCGCCGCAGCCTGGCCGTTGTGAAGGCCCTGCAGCTACTCCTGGTGCACCCAGCTGCTCCTGGGAGGCAGGATCCCACACAGTATGCACTGACTGACCACGGCTCCATCTTCCTGCAGGTGATGTTGCCAGAGCACACGCCCGCTGGCAGCGCCATTCTTACCGTCAGTGCCACCGACCCAGACGCGGGCAGCAACGGAGATGTCACCTACCACTTGGCCATACCCAGCCCTGACATCGCCATTGACCCCAGTAATGGTGCGTGGGGCTGGCTGCTCTGTGGAATCCATGCTGTGGGTTGATGTGATAGTGTCTGTGGAGGGAGGTACTCCCATGCTGGCCTGGGCAGCTAGAGAGGAACCATGGTGGTGGCTAGTGAGATGCCCCACCATGACACCCTGGATGCTCATCCATGCAGTCAATATCCCTGCTACCTTGCATGGCTCCCTACTTCCCATGTTGACTGTGGCTCTGTGCCCCCACAGGGACCCTGTTCACCGTCCGCCGGGTGGAGTTCGATACCAGCCAGCCCACCTTGGACCTGGTGGTGGAGGCCCGTGATCATGGCTCTCCCAGCCTATCGGCCTGGGCTACAGTGCAGCTCCAGGTGCTGGATGTGAACGACCACAGCCCCAGCTTCAAGGAGCCATGCTACAATGCCAGTGTTCCCGAGGACCTGCGCCTGGGAACCACAGTGCTGACATTGGAGGCGGGTGATGCGGACCTCTCCCGGGAGAATGCAGGCTTTGACTACACCATCGTCAGCGGCAACAGTGGCAATGCCTTCCAGGTGGAGAGTCGGGTGGCCTGGGCTGGGGGGCAGCTTCACACACAGGGCAGTTTAGTGCTTGTGGAGCCCTTGGACTTCGAGGCCATCCCTTTCTACAACCTCACTGTGGCAGCCTCTGACCGTGGGCTGCCACAGCGCAGTGCCATAGTGCCTGTGCTCATCACTGTGCGGGATGTCAATGACAACCCACCTGTGTTTGCCCGTGCTGAGTACCACACCACTGTGAGCGAGAGTACGGCACCAGGCACAGAGCTGCTGCGCCTGGTGGCTCAGGATGCAGACTCGGGGTCCCACGGCCACGTGCGCTACAGCATCAGCTCAGGCGACCAGCACGGCACCTTCCAGCTTCACGAGAGCACAGGGGCCCTGTGCCTGGCGCGGCCCCTAGACCGGGAGGCCCAGGCGCTGCATTCTCTTGTGGTGCAGGCTACAGATGCACCAGGGCAGCACTTTGCACTGGTGCCTGTTGCCATTGAGGTGAAGGATGTCAATGATAACAAGCCCTACTTCCCAGTGGAGGTGCTCAGCGCCAGTCTGCGAGAGAACTTGCCGCCTGGCACACTGGTCACCACGCTGCGTGCCATCGATGCAGACACCGGCGTCTATGGGGAGCTGCAGTACACCATGCTGGAGCAGCTGGTGGGGGAGCCGGGCATGGTGGAGGGCCGGGATGCATTTGCCATCAACAGCAGCTCTGGGGAGCTGCGCTCACGTCTCACCTTCGACTATGAGCGGGCCAAGGCCTTCCAGTTGCTTGTGAAGGCCACAGATGCTGGCAACGCCTCAGCCACGGTAACTGTGCGGGTGCTGGTGACGGGGGAGGACGAGTACGACCCCATCTTCCTCAGCCCCTCCTTCAGCTTTGAGGTCCCAGAGGGCGCACAGAAGGGGCAGAGCATTGGGCGGGTGCTGGCAACAGATGAGGATGAGGGGGCTGATGGCGTGGTGCTCTATTCCCTCACCAAGCCCTCGCCTTACTTTGCTGTCAACCAGACTACAGGCACCATCTACCTGCGGGTGGACAGCCAGCCGCAGGCCGGGGCTGGGCGCGCCAAGCGGGAGCCGCGCGAGATGATCCTGGAGGTGCAGGCGCGCAGCCCCCTGCCTGCCTCCCGCTCGGCCGCAGCACAGGTCACCATCGACGTGACGCACACCTCCTTTGGCCTGGCGCCTGACCTGAACCTGCTGCTCGTGGTGGCCGTGGCAGCCTCGCTGGGCGTCGTGGTGGTGCTGGCCGCCGTGGCCATCGTGCTGGCACTGGTGCGCTCCCGCCACCGCCGCGGCCGTGAGAAGTCAGAGGGGGACGGGCAGCTGGGCCGGACGCAGAGCGGCTCCCTGCAGAAGCTGGGCCGCGAGGAGCCAGTGCTGCCTGGTGCTGAGCACATTTACCACCAGGCACTGCCGGGCTACGGGGGCGAGCCAGCAGGGCCCTACACGCGCGGCGGCTCCCTGGACCCCTCGCACTCCAGCGGCCGAGGCTCAGCAGAGGCAGCCGAGGATGACGAGATCCGTATGATCAACGAATACCCGCGTGTGGCCAGCATCACGGCCTCCATGCAGGAGCACATCTCAGCCCGTGGCCCTGACTCTGGCATCCAGCAGGATGCCGACCAGCTCTCAGACATCTCCTGCGAACCGGCAGCCCTAGAGAGTGCCCAGTGGTTCAAGAGCAAGAAGAGCTCAGGGCTGCTGCTGCCCGGGCCACCACAGCTGTACCGCGAGGACGGGGGCAGCAGCGCCTTCCTGGGTGTGCGCTGCGGCCTTGGCGTCTCCGCACCACCCCAGGACTACGCCTTCCCGGAGGACGGCAAGCCCTGTGCAGAGGGCTCGCTCACTGCCATCGTGGCTGGTGATGAGGAGCTTCGTGGCAGCTACAACTGGGATTACCTGCTAAACTGGTGCCCCCAGTTCCAGCCGTTGGCCAGCGTCTTCACCGAGATTGCCCGCCTCAAGGACGAGAGTTCCCTGCGCAAGCCCTTTCCCACAAAGCCCAAGGCTGAACCCAAGCCCCGCATCGACCCCCCGCCCCTCATCACGGCTGTGGCCCACCCAGGGGCCAAGTCTGTGCCCCCCAAGCCACCAGCGAGCAGGACCTTCCCGCTGCCGTCCTCCCTGCGCCGCTCACCCATCAGCCATGAGGGCTCCATCTCCTCCTCTGCCATGTCACCCAGCTTCTCCCCATCGCTGTCCCCGCTGGCTGCACGCTCCCCCGTCGTTTCGCCCTTCGGCATCTCGCAGGGTCCCTCCACCTCTGCCATCAGTGCTGAGCACTCGCTGGAGCCCCCTGAAGAGGCTGAGCTCAGGATTTAGCTGCTGTGGCCTACAGCCACAGGGCCAGGAGCAGGGCTGAGCCTGGGGCTGCCCTGCACAGTCCTGTGTCCCACGCCTTGCCTGGCTGGGGCCCCCTGGCCTCCAGGATCCTGCATATGCCAGGGCTGGTGGTCCCTTTCACTCCCTGTGGGCTGGCGGGTTCGGCGCCACTTTGGATGCGCTGTGGACCGTGGCTCCTGGTGCTGTCCGGGATGGTGGGCAGCAGGCAACTTTGCTTCATGGTACTCTGCTCTTTCTGGCCCAGCGCAACCTGCGGCAGCCTGGGTGCAGCAGGAGGCTGGGCCGTCCCTGCTGCGCCAGGACCTGACCCTATCCCAGTGCCTGTCCCTGGTCAGGAATGTGGTGCCTGGCCTCTCTCCTGCCACTTGCAGGGCTGTAGAGAGCTGATCCCACTTCCTGAGATGGACAAAGTCTGCTCCAGTGCTAGTGGAGGTGCACTGGCAATGCATGGCAGGGCCAGCAGGGAAGGCCTTTCCATTTCCCACCACCATGTGGGCCCTATTAGGAATTCTGCCCTCCCCTGCCAGCCGCTGGGGAGTCCCATTCCCAGCCCTGGGAGCCCCATGCCCAGCGCTAGGGTTTTGGGGCCAGGGGTTCAGCAGCCTCTTTCCAGAGAGGCCGTTCCTGACTGCCAGGTGCCATCCGACAACTGGCTGGCTGCAGGTGTCGGGGTGATGCTGCCTGGATGGGCTGGGCACATTGGCTTGGTTCTTCACAGGCGCATGGGCAAGTTGGGAGCATTGCGGTGATGCGGTCTGGGTGCATGAGTGGGCTGGGGATGGCAGGGAGACGTCACCCAGGTGCATGGACAGACTGGGGCATCAGGGCGATGCCAGCTTGCTGCAGAGGCCAACTGAGGGCATTGGGACAATGCTGCCTAGGGGCATTGGGGGATGCCACCCAGACAGGCTGGGGACATCAGTGTGATGCAGTGTAACAGGGCCTGGAGGAGCAGCTGTACGAGAGGTCCTGGCTCCTGCAAGGCTTGCCAGCAGCCACAACCTACGCGTTGCCACCCCTCTGCAGATCTGCCTGCCCCAGCCTGGGTGGTTGCCCCGCCACAGGGCTGGGAACAGCTGGATGTCCAGCAGCTGCAGCAGGAGATAATGGGGACCGGCCTCCCCCATGGCCTTGTGGTGCCATGCAGGCAGGCACAGGCTGGAACACAGCGCAGGGGTGCCACAGGCCAGTGCCAGCCTGCTGCCTGGGGTGGTGTGCACTGCCCCTTCCTGCCGCGCTGTGAGCATTGGAGGGGAGCCGCGCTCCCCTGGGGCTGGTCCCCATCCCCAAGGCAGTGCTGCTTACGCAGGCATCTTGCACCGGCACCATGCAGCAGGGCCCCGTGGCCACAGACACCAGCAGGGTATGGGGCAATGGACCATGGCAAAGTCTGGGACAATGAATAGCAGCAAGGCGCATCTTTGCGGCACTGGCCCGTGGTCCCTGAGCAGAGGCCCCAGGAGCTGGGGACTCACGCAAAGCTGTGGTGCGAGGCACTGTGGCAGCACATGTGCAGTGCTGGGAGGCACTTGGCTGTCAGAGAGGGCGTGGGGGCTGCTCAAGGGGTTTGGGAATCTCCTTCCTATGATATCCTTTTTCCTTCCCAATTTCAGCAGAAACCTGCCCGCACCCTGGCGGCAACCCAGCCTAGATGCTTTATCACCGTGGCCAAAACCCACTGCTTTTGCCTGCTCCTCTGGTATTTCCAGCTTGGAGCCGCCCACCAGGGCAGCCCACCACTGCTGCCCTGTTGCCACTAACAGTTCAGCCCCAAACCTCCCATGTATGGCCCTGTCCCCAGCACAGCATGGCACATAGGCACCCCCTCACCACAAATGTCCCCTCACTCGACTGTCCCCTCGCCGCAGGCACACTGCTGCACCTTTGCCCTGCAGTGCTGGCAGCCACAGGAGCCCACGGGGCGCAGGACAGCACCAAAGGACTGGGGGCCACAGGAGGCATGGGTGCACCAGAGGTCCACACTGCTCCGTCTGCTCAGCTGTGACCTGTGGGGAGCAGAAGGCTGGAGGCGCCAAGCTGGCCCTGGAGACTCTGAGCTGGGGCAGCAGCTCTGTCCTGTGCCCAGGCAAGCTCAGGAGTGCTGCGAGTCCCATGGGAGGGTCAGGCACAGGCAGCCCTGCCTGGCTGGCAGCCAAGCCCCCAGTTATTTATTTTTACACATTGTACTGCAACTCCTGTTTTCTACTTTGTACCTTTTGTATCGTGTCTTGCTGAGCTGCATGTATTGGGCGCTGCTTGTAGGCCTGCACACCGGGCTGCTCAGCACGGCCTGGACCCAAGTGCCAACTTCTCAAAGAAATGCCTTAATAAACCACACTTGTTTGTACATAGACAGCCATGCTGTGTGGCCCATGCTACGTCCATGCAAGCCTCAGAGTTCCGCGTGCATCCCATGGTATCCCACAACCCACGGGGGCCTTTGGAGAGCAGGACGACACTATTCTCCCCAGCGTGCCCAGGGCCCAGCATTCCTGGGTATGGGCCGGATTCGCCTCATCCACAGGAGCCACACAGGAAGCCTGGGATGCACACGGCACCGGACCCAGAGGTCCTGCTCCTTCTGTGGCGCCACGGGGCTCCTACTCTACGCCTGGACTGCAGCACACCCAGCAGCCCAACAACAGATGCTTGTTCGAATGATTAGCTCTGTCAGAGCTCCCTAATCTTTGCTGGCAGACAGATCTAGCAAATAATCTCCTGCAAATTTCATCTCACTTAAAAGCCTTTGCTCTAAACTGTATCCAGCTGGGCATCCGGATGGGCCACAGTGTTCCGGGTGCTTGCCTGGCCGCAGCAGAGCAAAGTGAGCACCCAGGCCAGGCCAGGGCCGCCGGGCCAGTGCTGCCCGGGGCCGGTGTCGGGATGGGGTGCGGGGCATCGCAGTGGAGCCCGGGGAGCAGCAGGCGCCGCCCAGAGGGGATGACAAGTCCGCGACCTCTGGCGCGGCCGCTCCAGCGCTCAGGGCCCGCCCCGGCCACCCGCGCGCTCGGGAGGCGGCAGCCCCCGCCGATGGCGGCGCCGCCTGACGGGCTCTGCTGCCGCCGCGCCCCGCGCTGGCCCCGCCCTGCCCACGTGACCGCGCCGGCGAGATCGTCACGTGACGGGGCCTGTGCGCCCACGCACGTGACGGCGGCGCTGCGGGGAGGCGGCGGGATGGCGCGGGGGTAACGGGACGGCCGTGGGTGCAGCGGGAGCGGCTGGGGGCGCCGGGGATCGGGGCTGGGTCTGCCCGGCGCAGCCCAGCCCGGCCAGCCCTCCACGTATTGCGGAGCAGGGGGTCCTGGGGCGCAGCAGCTCCTGGGGCTTGGCCCGCCCAGCCCGCCCGCGGGAGAGGATCTCGAGGGCTGGGGGACAGGCGGGCGGCTGGGGTGCCTGCGGAGGGAAGGGCCCTCAGTCACCCTAGGGACTGCAGCGCAGCACTGGCTCCTGTGAATGTGTCTCTCCTGCAGGCATGAGGTGGTCCCGGCTCTGCTGGTGCTGTGTGCTGCTGCCTTGAGCTGTGCAGTGGGCCTGGCCCTGGAGCATGACCAGCCCTTCCGGTAGGTGTGGGGGCAGCCGGTACCGGGGCTGGTTCTGGTGCTGCCTGCCCGTGGCTCAGTCTCCTGCCATCCACAGGCTTCCCCAGGGCTGGACGCCTGCTGGCCGTGTCAGCGCCAGCCATGAGGTGCGGCTGACACTGGCGCTGCGGCAGCGCGGCACCGCGCGCCTCGCCCACTTCGTCGACACCGTCTCAGATCCACGCTCACCGCACTACGGTATGGGCCACCTGCCGTGTGCTGTCCTGCCCGCACGGGCCCTTACTCATGGCTCACCCTGCACCCGCAGGCCGCTACTTGTCTCTGGAACAGGTGCGGGAGCTGGTGCAGCCGTCCCCAGCCGCGCTCATGACCGTGCTCAAGTGGCTGCAGGGCCATGGCGTGGGGAGCTGTAGCAGCGTGAGCACCCTGGACTTCCTGGAGTGCCGCATGCCTGCCAGGTGAGCCCCAGGGAGCACTGGGCCTGTTGCAGAGCCCACGCCACCCCTTCCAGCAGAGAGGCTGCGTCCTGATGGGGACCATCATGTGTGTGGGACTCTACCCTGCGGGCTGGGGGCATGGAGGACTTGGCCTAGTTGCCACCTCATGTCCCTGCATGTTGGGTACTTGGCCTAGCCGTACACCTCCTCCTTCCTTTCGGAGGCGCTCAGTGCCCATAGGGGTGAGGGTTGTGTGTGACCCTGCAGTGCGGAAGCTCTGGTTTGCATTTTGGTGTCAAGCCTCATTTGCGTTTGGTCCTTTGCTTCACAAGCCCTGTGCTGATAGGAAGCAGAACTCCGCCCTGACTCTTCTCAGCAGCAAGAGGGTGGAAGGGCGTGGAAGGCCATGCAGAGCGCAGACATGTTGCTGCCCCAGTTCCAGGTTCAGATGGGCTCCACGCCCAGAGCTGTCCTGTGAGCCCCACGTATTGCGGTCCCTGTCTTGCAGCACAGCTGAGCGCCTCCTGCCAGGGGCTGAGTTCCACCGCTACGTGAAAGGTCGGCACAGTGTCGTGCGCTCACCACTTCCTTACAGTGTCCCTGAGGAGCTGGCCGAGCACATTGACTTCGGTAGGAGCTCCGCGGGGCACCTAAGCTCTCTGGAACAGGTTGCTGTGGCACAGGGGAAGGTTGAGCATTACCAGCTGGGTTTGGGCTGCCGTGGGGACCCAGAGGACAGCACGTCAGTTTAGCCAGTGTCCAAAGTGTTTTTGGAGTACTGGCGTGGCAGTGAGGAGATGGAAGTGTGTTGCCAGGTGACACTTGTGAGGATTGGGGAGGAACCCAAAGGGAGCAGCTCCTGCCCAGCCCTCTGCAGTGTAGGGGCTGAGTGAGCCCGGTTAGAAGGATGCAGCAGGGCTCTAACGGTGCCTGGCCAAAGCATTGGGCACTAATGGATCTCTGTCCTTTTTGCTTCTGTACCAGTGGGGGGTCTGCACCGGTTCCCTGCAGAGAGGAAGGTAGTCAGCAGAGCCTGGGCCAAGAAGGAATTGGAACCAAGGCAGCACCATGGAGGGAAAGTGGCTTTCCACCTGGGTGTGACACCCTCCATCATCCGTAAAAGATACAACATGACAGGAGGAGATGTTGGGGTACTGGCAAACAACAGCCAGGCCTGTGCTCAGGTAAATGCTTGCAGCCCAAGGCTTGTATGTCATGGGGATTTGGCACATGGTGTTTCTTCAGCATGTGAGTGCTCTCTTGCCCCCGGGAGTCCTCAGCGGCTAGTGGGAGCACAGGACTGTATCGTGTTTCACAGACCTGCGGCGGGCCAGCTCTCCAAGTCATCAGGACAAATCCTCACTGTTGGCTCCTTGTCCCCCCAGTTCCTGGAGCAGTATTTCCACCAAGCGGATGTGGCTGAGTTTATGCAGCTCTTTGGCAGCAGCTTTGCCCACCGCACTCAGGTTGACCGTGTGGTTGGGCACCAGGGCTGGGGCAAGGCTGGGCTGGAGGCCAGTCTGGATGTGGAATACATCATGAGCACAGGAGCCAACATTTCCACATGGGTCTTCAGCAATTCAGGTACTGATCTCCGCCCTGCAGCTGCTCTGTTTTGCCCCATGGCCTCTTTCATGCTCCTCTTCCTTGCTGCTGTAGCACTAGCACATCTGCTGCTGCTTGGGGAGGTGCTTGTGCTCTGTCAGGAACACAGAACTAGATATATTGAGTCTGGTATGCCTCTGTGATGAGGCAAAAATGAATGGCTGGAGGTGTTTGTGAATGGTGCATCCTCAGTGCTCCCGACATGTGCCTGATAGGCCTACAGAACAGGAGCTGGTGCTATCCTCTAGAATAGCTGCTAGAGGATTCATCTTCCGCCAACTGGTAGAGCTGCTTTTTGAACACATGTAAAATTTCAGCACCCACAGACTCTTGCAACAAGAAGTTCCATAGCTTAACTGCACAGTATAAAGCAGCTATCCCAGTCTGCTTCCCTCTCATGGAGAGAGAGTGCAGCAAGTGCCTCCTTTTCTAGTTTTTCTTCTCTACCCTTTCTGTAGAGGTGAAACTGCTGTCTTGCCCATAAGCCTGACAGGTTAGATAAAGGAGAACGAGGCAATCTGAGGAAGCTGCACTGCAAACCAGGCTGCACAGTAATGGCTGCAGTGTTACAGCACAAAGGGTGATGTGTCCCAGGTTAGAGATGGACTGGTCAGGAGGCAGAGCACGTTTAGGACCACCAGCTCCATCTTCACCTTTTTGAAGGCCAGCAAGGCACACAGCTTCCACCTCCAGCCTGTGGAGTGGGGCAGAGAACATGTGGAGGAGAGGCAGAGATGGTGGGAGACAGCCCAGTGGGTTGCAGAGATGAGATGGGCCAAGCAGGACCCGGGCAGCGTGCAGGTGCCTTGCAGACTCATCCAGGCCATGGGAATGGGCAACATGAGGGTGAGCAGCAGCTGTGGGTGGAAAACAGCAGAGCTGCCGTTTACAGGATCATGCCTCCCCTTGGTACAGGGAAGGGACGTGACAGACGTCCATTGGCAGGCTCTGGAGATCTCTGCTTGTGGTGGGCACAGGAAGATGTTTGCATCATGGCCTGGCCACAGGGGTGATTACAGCCCTGAAGCAGCTGCTCAGGAAGGTGGTGAATGAAATTAAAATGTGCTCAGGGTTGGGGTTGAACCATTGCCTAGTCCCCCAGCAGAGCCGGAGCCCAGCATGATCCGCTGTGGCACAGGATTGCACGCAGGTTGTGGTTGGGAGGCACCTCTGGACTCTTGAGAGTGTTGTATCTAGGGTAAGCCTTGCTCAAGCAGAGTTAGCAGAGCAGGTGTCCAGTGCTGTGTCTGGGCAGCCTTTGGACACCTGCAAGATAGAGGCTCTGCCACCTCTCCAGGCACCCTGCCCCAGTGCTCAGTTCATTCATCCTTTTGCAGTAAAAGAGTTTTTTTTTTTTTCCCCCCAGTGTTTTAGATGGAGCTTCCTGTGTTTCAGTTTGTGTCCATGGGACACCATTGGAAAGAGTCTGGCTCCATCTTTTTTGCACCTCCACCAGAGATTTATTCAGTTTGGAATCATAGAATCATTATGGTTGAAAAAGACCTTCAAGATCATCAAGTTCAACCATAAACCCTTCACCATCATACTTGTTAAACCATGTCCCTAAGTGCCTCATCTACATGTTTCTTCTGCACTGTCGGATGGTGAATCTACCACTTCCCTGGGCAGCCTTTTCCAATGCTTGACTACTCCTTCTGTGTAGATTTTTTTCCTAATATCTAACCTGAACCTCCCTTGGCACAACTTAAGGCTATTCCTCTTGTCTTATTGGTAGTTATTTTGGAGAAGATATCAAGCCACTACAGCCTCCTTTCAAGTAGTTGTAAAGAGCGATAAGGCCACCTCTGAGCCTCCTCCAGACTAAATAACACCAGCTCCCTCAGCTTCTCCTCATAATGGAGATGAGTCCCTTATCAGCCATCCCTGCAGTCCTTTGCTGGATTTGCTCTATTAGGTCCATGTCTCATGTGCAGAGGAGCTTAGAGCTGAGCAGTGCCGCAGGCAATGCCCAATACCAGCTGTGCTGCCACTGGAGCCTGCATCTGAGCTGGGCCATGGCCCAAATTGCAGCAGAAGGGGCCAATAGCATTGCAAGCTCCTGCGAGCGTCTGCGCTACTGCAGGGGCACCCAGGCCCCCTCCCTCAGCCCTGCTCTGCAAGCTCTGCCATGAGACAAGCTGAACCTGCCCCTTCCTCCCTGCAGGGAGGCATGAGAGCCAGGAGCCCTTCCTGGCCTGGCTGCTGCTGCTCAGCAACATGTCTGCGCTGCCCAGTGTGCACTCCGTGAGCTATGGCGACGATGAGGACAGTCTGTCGCGCGCCTACCTGCAGCGCGTCAACGTGGAGTTCATGAAGGCAGCTGCCCGGGGCCTCACCGTGCTCTTTGCCTCAGGTGCGTGCTGCTGTTGGTGCCGTGCAGGCACCTCCGAGGGCCAGGAGAACCTTGGCAACGGGCACACAAAGTAGCCTTGGCCTTGGGAAGCTTCCTCTGGCTGCTGTGGCCTCAGGCCCCTTTGGGAGCCACGGCTCGAGGGAGGCAGCACCTTCCCCACTTGCTCCAGGGTGCTCTGGGCAAGAGGGCAGCTCAGCACTGCCCAGTAATGGTGTCTCTGCTGGCAGGGGATGACGGCGCTGGCTGCAGGAGGGTGTCTGGGGGCAACCACACTTTCCGGCCCAGCTTTCCAGCCTCCAGGTAATGGAAGTGGCTTGACTCAGGCCCTCTGTGTGGACATGGCTGCAGCTCGCCCAGGCCTGCAGCGGGCTGCTGCCTTAGGCTGGCCTTGGGGAGGCTCACGGGCTTCGGAGCTGGCACAGCCTGCCCTCCGCAGGGGTGAGGGCTCAGGGCCCATGCAGGCCAGGCAGAGGCATCACACACCCACTCCTGTTCCCACAGCCCCTATGTGACCACTGTTGGGGGCACATCCTTCAGGAACCCCTTCCTCGTGACAGCAGAGGTGACAGATTACATCAGCGGAGGGGGCTTCAGCAACGTTTTCCCCATGCCCAATTACCAGGTGAGGCAGCCCCTGCCCTGCTACTGCCAGGGGCTTCTGATGGGATCATGGGGTTGTGTGGGAGTGGGCAGGAGCTAGTGTTGGAATGTGCTCTGGTCTGGGGCCAGGGGTGAGAAGGGTGAGTGAGAGCAGGACCCTCATCACGCTTTTCCTCCAGGTGGCTGCAGTGGAGCAGTTCCTCCGCTTGGCCTCCAAGCTGCCTCCCAGCTCCTACTACAACAGCAGTGGTCGTGCCTACCCTGACTTGGCTGCGCTGTCTGACAACTACTGGGTGGTGACGAATCGCATCCCTCTGCCCTGGGTGTCGGGGACCTCGGTGAGGAGGCACAGCGGGTGCCACGCGTGCTGGCTCCGCCACCCCAGTGCTCACGGCTCACACTTGTGGCAGGCATCCACGCCGGTGGTGGCCGGCATGGTGGCACTCATCAACGAGCGGCGCCTGCAGCGAGGCCTCCCGCTGCTTGGCTTCCTCAACCCCCTGCTCTACCAGCTGCCGGAGCGAGGTCACGGTGCTGCCTTCTTTGATGTGAGTCTGGGCGGGCACAGGGCTGAGGCTGCCGTGGGGCAGGGCTCCCCCCACCCCAGGTGTTGGGTGCAGGGCTCCAGCTCTCCTGTGTCATGGCTCTGCGGGGGGTAGGCAGGGCCCCCTCCAGCTGAGACTGGGGTACAGGAGGCTGATGGGTCATTCCCTGGGGGCACCGGGCCCCGCTGCTCTGGAGAGGGGATGCCCTGGAGGGGTACCTGCCTGGGGTACCCAGGGCCTGCTGAGGGTCTGGACTAAGGGTTCTACCCCTGTTTGGGGGGAGGGGCGGCAACTGGTCCCAATTCCCCCTGGGGGTCCCCTGCCCTCCCTTGCGGGTAGGGGAGTTGAGTCCCTAATTGTTCCTGGCCTTTGGAACAGGGAGGTCCTGTGGGGGTGAAGGGGATTCCCTGTCCTCGTGGGATGCAGTTGGGGGTCCTGGGCTCCCCATGCCCTCCTGCATCACAAGATCCCTGTAACCCGGGTGCGTGGGTTGGGGGTCCCCACTGCCCCCGTGCCGAGGCGCTGAGGCCGTGTGCAGGTGACGCAGGGCTGCCACCTCTCCTGCCTGGACGGCACCGTGCAAGGACAGGGCTTCTGCGCCGGCCCCGCCTGGGACCCAGTCACGGGCTGGGGCACCCCCAACTTCCCGCTGCTGCTACGGGCTCTGCTGGCGCCCTGACGGCACCGGCACCGGGGCTGACCCGCTCCGCCACCGCACGCGCAGTAATAAAGACCTGGCCTGGCGCGGCACCCCTCGGCCTCCGTCCTCGTTTATTCAAGGGGCGGGGCTGGGCAATGGCGCCCAATGCAGGGAGGTGCATGGCGGAGTGGCGGCTGGCGGGACCAATGGACGCGGCGCGGTGGCGCCGGTGCGGCCAATGGGCGCAGGGCGCCGGTGCAGGCGCTGAGGGGAGGCGCCTGGCGGCGCGG
>PTEX01000514.1:123384-134217 GCA_003342815.1 Eudromia elegans | reverse complement strand
TCTTACCAGTGAGGGTGACAGAGCCCTGGAMCAGGCTGCCCAGAGAGGTGGTGGAGTCTCCTTCTCTGGAGATCTTCAAAACCTGCTTGGACACCCCCCTGTGCCACATGCTCTAGGAGACCCTGCGTGTGCAGGGGGGTTGGACTARATGACCTCTAGAGGTCCCTYCCAACCTTAAGCATTCTATGACTCCATGAAAAATAAAGTGTTTTTCCTGAGCATTTAACAGGAGGCTGAAGACACATATGAAAATTTAATCCCAGCAGAATATTACTTCTGATGTTTTCTTTGCTGGTCACACAACAGGCATGACACTCTCTGCTTGTTCCTTGTGCAAAGATTGTCTCGAATGGGGTGACTAATCYAAGGACTTTTTTACTGGCCCTTGAAACAAAATCAGAATATTTTGGCAGTGGGACTTAACTGAAAATMATTTTTGAAACGCTAGTAAAATGGGGGAGAAGTGAGATTCTTTCAGAATCAAAGTACCTGAATGTATTCTGTTCAGTTTTCCCTCTAAAAATAAAGCACGGTTTTATTCCACTTTCGCACACTCTAACTCTTCTTCAAGCTCTTCCAAAGATTTCTAAATGAAAAAAAAAAAGAGAAGAATCAGATTATCTTACTCCAAACTACACACACACACACAAAAAGTTAATATTAAATATCTGGTTACACAACTGAAACTTTCAACTCTCTTCTAATAGCCTTAAATTAWTCTAAAGCATTTAAAAATTCTGTACAGTAGATCTGTTACTGAGTCCTACTAACCATAGCAGCTGTATCTCATTTTTATGTCTGATTTGCTTCATTTTAAACCTCAAAGTTCCCAGTAAAGTGGGTCTTTGAGCACAAAGCAAATTTCACTGGTCTCACTCACCACCTGCTAGTCAAATATAAAGCTGCTCCCTCCTTTTGAAGGCCTAGGACAGAGCTGGCTGCTACTTGGATCAGGCAGAATCTGATGGGTAGCATCAAGGAGGTGCCTAAGGCACAGCCAAACCCGTGCCAACGTTTAATCCCRATCTGATCTCACGGAGCTGGGACTGACCGGCTTCATTAGCCCTGCCATGGCCAGTGGCTCCTTGTCGGGCAGCAAGGCAGCAGCTTTCTGGAGCTTCTGCTCCTCCTCTGCACATCAGACCTTTGGGAAGACAATGACCAGAGTGACTAAACCTGTTCATTCAGTGTGAATCCAGGCTGTTTATTCCCCTTCACCCTCCRTTCAGATGGAAACTATCGACTTTAGGAGAAGCTCGACATCCAGATCTCCTTGGAAAGATGATTTTTTTATATTTTTAAACACAGTTTTGCTCAGGTATGTGCAGACGCATCACACTGGTGAAATTACAGCTGTTCTGAAGCAGTAATAAATTTGATAACATTTCATGTTGAGTAAACATGTCTGGAAACCAGGATGGTTATCCAGGAAAAAATATATACAAAAATAACTATAATGCAATTAAATTATATATAAAAAATGAGCACAGTAAGTTATGAAAGGGCTTGTGCTAAATAATGTCCTGYTAGAAGCCCTCCCTAGACTCCTGGCTCAGGAACTATGCTTTCTCTTYGATCAAGGGAGTATAACTTTATTAAAAACATAATCTATACTGTGCTCCCTAAGAAAAATCCTGGTGAGCTAGAGCACCTTGTTATTTCCACTGTCTTTTTCATTTTCTTTTTAAAATATTTCTTTTAGTTATAAACACACTTGAKAGACTGCCTAACTTGAGTGGAATTGATTGCAAAAGCTACTGCAAAAGATACATTCTGGAACATTTTAGCTGATCCCCAAAAAGCAGATAAGATTTTTTTCTCTTTTCCCATATACTTTTATGTCARGGAAAAAAAGAAAAGAACAGAAATGAAACGTGCATTTGTGAGCAACTAACTGATTCGGGGTGAGTTGCTTTAACTCAAAAAGCAGAATGGGAAAAGCTGCAGGCCTCTATAGCYTTCTCATCCTCAAAGCTGGTATCTGCTGAGGTCCTGGCCATAATATAAAAGTCAAGATGAAGATTTTCCTTCATGCCATCCTTGCCATGACATWGATACAAGACACAGATTACAGAACGGCAAGAGAGCCCTATAGACATGCTCTAAAGGAGAGATTTGAAGTGAAGGAGTTAGACCACGGATCTTCCTAGCAAGTATAAAGCTTTCTGGTTGCCACCTTTGCATAAGTGAAAGCACTTGGTACATTAAAACCGGACATATTTGCCAAAAAGGACAATTAWATCCCACTTTAACAGTGCTGATCTTACCTGGGGCCATAAGCCCACCCAAATCCAGAGAACTCTCTGCCGCAATCCAAGAAATATTACTCTAGGAAAARGAATACACAATGTGACAAAAGTAATCTGGTGAGGCTTTGTAAATCAGACCTGGAATAAAGGGCAAACTTCATATTGGAGCAGAAAAGAGCAGCAGACCACRACATCTTCTGTCATAGAGTGAGGATAATAGAAAGCAATGTGCAACCTAGAAATACCCGAGTCGTGGCCAGAACTCCAACAAGCTGGTGCCCAAATCACATGCAGTATTTCTCTACTGACTTAAGACCAAAGAATTTCAGGCTCAATATTTTCTTAGCAATGGAGAGTTGTCAGTCATCCTAAGAACACAGCATCCCATGGAATAAGCTATCAGAAGGTCTCGGTGATGATTCCCATTGCTGACTGTTAACTCAAGAAACAGTCACCAGCTATAGGCATCACAACTATTTATTAGTTTGTATCAAATGTTTCTTACAATGTAACTTCACTAAGAAACAAACAAACAAAAGAAGTTGGATTGGAACACTTAAAAACATCTTGGATTGTCCCAAAGACATTTTTATTTGCCTGGGACTAGGTTGTTTGTAAGTAATACAGATACTAGAGAGTATCCATAAAAACACCAGTCTAAAGTCAGCTGGCAATGCAATTGCAGCCATGTCAGGAGAGTCTGGAGATGGGAAGAGGTCCCCTTTGACAGGATCACATAGCAGGACCAGAAGAGCACTCAGTTTCCCTTAGGAAAGCCCTGATTAAATAGGCCAAATTCCTACAGACCACGTTGCCAGTCACACAGAGGAACTTTCTGTTGATAATCCAACCACTAACTGTCATTTTAGATCGTGCCATTGCCTCTCATCCCCTCATGGGACACTGCTGAAGAGTTTGGCCCCATCCTCCTTAYGCTCTCCCTTCACACACCTAGACACACTGGTGAGATCCCCCTCTATCCTTCTCTTCTCCCAGCTGAAGGGGCCCAGCTCTCTCAGCCTCTTCTCATAGGAGAGACACGCTAGTCCCCTCTCCATCTTGGTAGTCCTAGGTTAGACTTGCTCCCATAGCTCCATGTCTCTCCTGTACTGGGCAGCCCAGGACCAGACCCAACACTCCAGATGCAGCCTCACCAGGGCTGAGTTGGGGATCAGCTCCCGTGACCCACTGGTGTTGCTCCTCCTAATGCACCCCAAGARGTCCTTGGCCTTCCAGGCTGCAAGGGCACATGGCTGCCTCATGGTCAACTTCTCRTGCATCTGGACTTCCAGGTCCTTCTCCACAGAGCTGCTCTCCARCAGGTCCAAGCCYGTATTCGTGCATGCGGTTATTGCTCCCCAGGCACAGGATCTCCTCCAACTTGACCTTGTGCCACTGATGACAACACTCTGAGCTCAATAAGTAGCTGGTTTTCAACTGACCTTGCTGCTTGCTGACCTGCCCATGCCTCCTCAGCGGCRAGGACGCCACAGGAGACAGTGTGAGAAGCCCTATAAACCCAAGGGAAAGAGCATCCACTGTACTCCCCTCACCAGCCCAGCCAGTCATCCCATCACAGGAAAATACTACATCAGCTAAATACAAAACCCTCTTTGTGCATCCAGGCTGACTATTCTCCACAACTCTCTTATGCTTCCTATGCRTTGAAATGGTGCCCAGGGTGAACCAGGCTGCACCACCTTTCCAGGGTGGAGGTGAGGCTGCCTGTGCTGTAGCTCCCCGGATCCTCCTTCCAGGCTTTGCTGGAGATGGGAGCAGCACTGGCTCTATCCCAGTTCTCAGGCACKTCTCCCAATTTTCATGACCTGCCACAGATTGAGAGGGGTCTAGCAGGGACATTAGCACCCTCTCTCAGCATTGCACATGCTCCCAGCACAGCCCACAGACTTGTGCATGCTCACTATCCTTACACCATCCCTAATCCAATCCTCCTCTCCAAAGGAAAAATCCTTCTCTTTCTAAGTTCTCACCCCCCTCTCCATGACCTGGGATCCACAAGGGATGGCCTTTCCTAGGAAGAAAAAGGCCACACAGAGAATCTCTGCCCACTTTACCACAAGGTCCCTGCTGAGACGCTGGCCCCAGGGGCCTCCCTCTCCCCGACATCGAAGCGCCAGCCTCCTCCTGCAGCCCCTCCTCTCGCCCACAGGAGGCTGGGGCAGGCAGGGAAAGGCTGACACAACCTCCAGAGCGCCTCGGGGGTGCGCGGGTGACCAAGGGCGGGAAGGAGCCCCGGCAGCTCCGCGACCGGAGCGCGCACGACGCACACACCTCCCCCACAGCGCGGCGTAAATAGCACCGCGGCTTTTATAGCCGCCCTTCCCGGCGGCCCCCGCGCCGCCGCGCCCTGATTGGCCCGCGGGGCGTGCGCGCGCGTGCGCGCGGGCGGGCCGCCGTGCGTGCGTGCGCGGGCGCGCGCGGGCGGGCCGGCCTGAGGGAGCGTCGCGCAGCGCAGCGCCGCGTCGCGCCGGGCCCGGTGAGCGCGCACGGCCCCGCCCCGCCCGTTTCCGTTCGCCGCTCGAGYCCGGGCCTGTGAAGCAGGAAGCGGCGCAGGAGACGCGCACGGGAGGCCGCAGGTACCGGCGACGGGCGCTCCGCGGGGGCGGCTCGGCGCTTACCCCCCAGCCCCGTAGGGCCGCGTTTCCCGGGTGGGGCCCGCCCGATCCCGCCCCGGCCCCAGGCCCGCGCCGCGGGTTCCGGGCGGGGGCGGCCCCCCCCCCCGCCTCGGCGCTGCCCTGGGCCGCGCTTCCCGCCGCCGCGGCCGGGCTGCGGCCCCACACAAAAGGGGAGGGCGTGGGCCGGGGCCTGCGCCGCCGGGAGGCCGCTCCGCGGGAGCGCCTCGGGTTTCCGGGCTCGCCAATGGGGCCTTGTCCGGGCGGGAGGGCCCGGAGGGAGCGCCGAGACGGCGGGAGGAAGTGTGTTGGGGGGGCGCTGTGGTGGGGCCTCCTCGGGCCTCGCCTCGGGGGGGCTCCTCGGCTCCAAACCTCCCCCCGAGCCCTCGGTCCCTCCGCCGGGGCGCTCCGGGCCTCGCCGGCTCCGCGGGGACATCCTGCCCTGTCACCTCCCTTCTTTGCTGCCCCCCGCCGCCCGTAGCGTGGGCTGTGACACGAGTGGGCCCTGGTGCAGGGGGAGGGCGCGGGCCCCCCCCCGGGCCGGCTGGCTGTTGTGGTGACGTAATTTCGTCGCGTTGGAGCCTTGCAGCGGCGCAGCGCAAAGTTGGACTCCTTCGGGTAAGTTGGTTTTGAAACCACACCTTAAACTGGCCGGAGCGGCGGCCGCTGCAGCGCTCCCTGCTCATCCTCCCAGCCCTCTCGGCACCCTCACCGCCGTGCCGCCTTCCGACAGTTTTCCTCGGTTTAGGGGCCTCCTAATTTTACTTTAGGTTGCCCACGCTTCTAGATATGCAAAAGCTCGTATTCAGAGTGTGGCTGTAAGTTTAAAGTGTGAGGAAAGAACTTTTTTTTTTCAATTTTACCACATCCCGATTTAGTTGAAGAGGGCTGCAAAGGCATGCAAGCAAGTTGKTAGTAAAGGCTTCACTCCTAATGAAGAAACAGACTGCTAGGACCGTGAGGAATGCTACCAGGTTCATGCGGTCTGACAGCCTTACCTTAGGCTCAAAATTGCACAGTTTAAAATTCCATGCTTCCCAAATGTTCTTTGCCGGGAAGTCCATCGCTTCAGGGGCGAGAGGGACCTGGGAACTGCTTTAGTGGGATTTAGATCTTAAAAAAAAAGTCACGATTGTTAGCGAGCTATCTTAAAAGTCTTGTTCTGACTCAAACTCTATCTTAAAGTGCTTTATTTCTTTAAATCTGTTTCTGTGAGGTGTCTGCGATAGGGTTTTGTTTGTTTTTATTTGCTGCCTCATATCCAGCTTTTGTTTTTCTCCTGCTGGCGTTCACCTGCTTGTTGCAGGGAACTCTTCATGCGCAGTAATTCCCACCCACTCTATGTATGTGTAGGGCTTGGGCAAAACTAAATCCTAAAATCTGCATGGRGAATATTAGATTGTATGGTGTTTTGGTTTTTTCCCCAAAGCTTACATTGAGTAAGAGATCTGTCATCAGTATAATTTTAAAACAGTGGACTTACTGTTTTTTTTAATAGATGTCTCTTCTATCTCAGAAATCTCACAAAGTAGTTTTGCTTGTTCTAATTTTTTTTTTGTAACTTAAAGTATTTTATGCTGCAGTACTGAAGACTTTATTTTGGGGAAAAAATCATTTTATTTAGAAGAGAAATATGAAGTCTCTCCTTTCCTAAAAAATTGATCCTAAAAATATTTGCCTTCTGCTGAGGGCTGTCCTGCCACATCTCTGCCCTTTTTTCACCTACTCCTAGTCTCCAGCCACCCTGCACTAGTATTTCTGTTTCAGATAAGCAGACCAATTCTTGTGCTGATTTGGACACAGATGCATGTTTAAAAAAAGAAAGTTTGCCATTAGCCTTATTTCATTTTAATTAGTTCACTGGAATGCTTAAAGTTGGATTCAGTAGAAATAGTTGACATCAATTAATTTTAATGACTCAATTATATCTTTTAGCAGCACAACACTTTTTTCCCCTGTTTTTAATAATTTCTCGAGACATAGATGTGCCTTTGCACAACAGGCAAAAGAACTTCAGTCCAAAGAAAAATGAAGCTAAACAACTCTTGTGTTATCCCTCATAGTTCACCAAACTTGAGCTCTGGCTGCCTGCCACAGCAATTGAGCGCCAGAGGCGGGGAGTTCTCCAAGCCAGGAATTGACAGTAAAAACATCCTAAATGATCTTAACTGCCACCAGGATGTAGGACTAGAGATGGTTCTTCAGATAAGCAAATTCCAAATAGAAACAATTAAATATTTTGGAAGGGCTTTGGAGCATCATCTTCTCTTTTTGTTTTTGTTGATAACTCTTCCTTTTCACACTTCTTTTTAAACTCTCTTTTCCTCAATAGTTTTACACTGTCCCAAGCCCTATTGGTACTTTACACTTTTTCTGTGGTCTGCTCAGGCTCTAACACTTTCTTACCCTCTAGCAGCATTTTCCTCACTGGCCAGTTGTATCTTCCTGTTCTATTTAATCTCTCTGCAATATTTTATTCCCTACTACTTTGATCCCATTGAGGTCTTTTGCAAGTCTCCATTCCCAACACTACCTTTTTATATTTAACTCTGTCTCATGCATTATTTCACATCTGTTTCAACTGTCATATTTCGTCTGTTCCCTTCGGAGACGTCTTGAGTTTCCATTTAGCTAACGTGGAGGAGAAGTTTGATCAGTGATCCTGAGAAAGTTTGTATGTCAGTAAAGGCAAGTCAGTTTTTTTTTAATCTTAAATTGATCCATGATGAGTTTCTCTTAGTAAGCAAGTGATTTGGGTAAAATCTCCTAATAKGGAACACTACTATGCAAATTAAATGTGTCTAATAGGCAGCTTAACTTAATTCCCAGGGATGTAGTTATGCGAAGACACACACCTAAATGTGGGTAGAAAATCCTCTGGACCTTCAGTACTGTTATGTTTCCTCTTCTCTGTCACTGAGCACTGCATAAGTAARTAGGTAGTTAAATAGAAATAAGAAGCATCACCTTTGGGATCATATCCAAAAGAAGCATAGATATCGCAGAGGCAATTTCCAGCATACTGGCCAAATTACAACATCACTCTGTAAGCTTTTACACCAGCGCTAGATGTCTGGGTGCCTCCTGACTTTGGCATAATCTCTGTCCTCACCTCACTCTGAACTGCGAATAAAAGAAACCAAAAGCATAATTGGAATCGCTAGATTAGCTTTGATCTGTTAATCCTCTCTTCTCTGCTTTTTCTGTCTTTGCTTTTACTTGAAAAGGGCATTTGAGACAGTGGACTAAGACATCTTTTAGGTAACTTTTTGTTAACATATTTGCCATCCTCTGTTACAAACATATTTGGCGTCTATAAATAAAGCCAAACAACTACAGCAGGTGAGGTTTGGCTTTCCCCAGGCTCTTACACAGGTACTGTTTAGGGCTTTTTTGTTTGGTTCTGTTTGTTTTTAATACCAGAAATTGATGGGACTGAATTAAATACATTCTGTCTCCTTGCTCCTTAACTTAGCTGTGCCTTGCAGTAAGAAATAGCTCTTGATTGACAGAATGCACTCACTGGTCGAACCTTCACAATTTGGAGCAGTTCTCTAGTGGGGCTGTTTGCAACACATTAATTCTTTCCCTTAACAAGTTTAAGGAAGGCTGTCTTTGAATAGGTCAGTAGTTTGAGAGAGTGTGTGGGTCTCCCAAGCACCAAGCGCTCTTTGCACTTTGGGATAAAGCAACTATTAGAAATAAGAATACAGCCTTGGGAAAGTTCAAGTCATGAAGTTGACCAGGAAAATAAATAAGAACTCTGGCAAGTCAAACGAATAATATGAGGACCTGCCAAAAAGACTGGAGCTACAGCACCTTAATGGCATRAAAAATAAATTATAAATTCTTTTGTAAGCACATTAGAAGCAAGAAAGTTGCACGAGATTGTAGGACGAAAGGTGGTGAAGATCTGAAAGAAATACGTGATGATGAAGCCTTTGGAGGGAAGTTGAATGACTAAAGAGAGTTTTAGAGCAAAATGCTAAATAGTATAATGAATAATTCAGTCATTTTATTACCAGGTTCCTTTGGAGCCCTTGGGTGTGCAGCATCTGGTCTTGGCATTTTTAAACTATGTAACTTCTCAGTGCTTGGAAACCAGAGAGAGAGAAGATGGCTTATGTGGTAGCAGTTCTTTAAAAATGGGTTATCAGGGTGTGAAAGAGTTCAATGTCTATTTAAAAAATCAGGAAACATATGGACTAATAACTTACAGTGAGAGAGTAAATGTGACTTTTTTGAAGATAAAATAGTGCTACTTAAATCAATGGGAGYTGTTGAATGACTCAGCAAGCGTGGACAGGGGAAGTTTGGTTGATAAGGGAGAAGAAAAGGCCTCTGTGTTGTGTCTGTGCTGTTCAACATACTCATAAATGACCTGGTGAGATATGAAGGTGAGAAAGGTTTTGAGTAGTGAAGAAAGCACTAAAGCTGATTAGGAGGAACTGCAGCTAGATGCTGTTAGACTGAGTTAAAAGGCAGTAAAATGTCAAATGAATTCCAGACAAATCCAAAGTCTGGAAAATTTTCTTAGTTTGCGTAGACATTGATGAGGTGAAACTCAACGACTGCAACTTAGGAGGAAGCTCTTGTGCTAATTCAGTGCAAATGCAAGTTTAATGCTCAGCGGTGATTAAATGTGTGAGGGATCTGGGGGAAGGATTAAAGAAGAGAACAGAGGGTATCGTCATTACTCTTGGTGCCACACTGATGTCCTGAGGATCCATAGGATACAGTACAACTGGAATAACAAAACTGATGGCAAGGATGACCAGGGATAAGGAATGCCTAAAAAGATTAAAGTTCTTCATCTTGGGAAAGATGTGACTGAGGAAAAGAGGAGTCTCCGAGATGATTAGTTGCCAGGAAGGGAGGGYGGAAATGAATTCAGAGCGTTTGAATTGAGCTCTTCTAGCTCAAAACTGATGGTGTCTCTCCTGCAGCCAGTAACAAGACAGCAAACTTCATTGCCACAAAGTGCTTTGAATGATGAGCTATGTAGGCTTGAAATTGAGCGGGGGAAAAAATCAGGAGAAGATTTTATTAAATATGTTGTTGAGCATAAAGACTAAAAAACAAATAAAGAATAAATAAATACCCAAGATACTAGTTGCTGGAAACTGGGAAAATACCCTCRCAGCAATATTGCTGCATTTGCTCAGTCTTTTACTCTTTCCTAGTCATCCAGGAGTGCTGAGCTAGATGACCTTTGATTTGAACCAGTTCAACCTTTACTGGTCCTCTCRTTTTTGGAAGAGGAGGATGAGTGTGTCACTCTGAAGGTGGGGGTACCAGAAGATGGTGTTCTTGTACAGTTAAGAGTTGCTGTTTATAGTTTCTTTTGTCTGTGTGTGTCTCTCTTTGCTGCCAGCTGCAGGGCAGTGGGAGGGAGATCTCACCCAAGCAGGACCTGCTTTATTCAGCTTGCAGGCTATTTTCTGCTTTCAGTACAAGAGGGGTCTGGAGGGAGTGAAAACCAATGGGAAAAACATGCAAAGCGCTTTGCAGACCACATAGGCTAGTGACCATCTGCAGATCTACCTCATCCTTACTTCTCCTTTTCCCTGCAGTTGGCAGTTGTTATTGTGTAAGGGAAAGGCTGTCCTGAATCAACATGAGGAAATCTTTAGGCTGGGAGTGGGGAGTGTATATTTTCATGAATTCATCGCACAAGAGGAAGATAGAGGGAAGGTCTTGGAATTGGTATGCTTCCCTGTCATCTGAAATGGTAATCTGTTAATTTTAAAGGAACGGGGAGGCAAACAGCGTAGTGGTCAACTTTGCAGATAGCTGAGAACAAAAAAACACCATGTTGGACTCCAAAGCAGGTTGACGCAGCAAAGACCAAGCACTCTGCTTGCCTGTATTGTTAAAAACTGAAATTGGAATTGGTATGGCTGTAATGGGCTTAAAGATGCTTCTGTGGTTTTTCTTCTTTTTTTTTTTTT
>PTEX01000514.1:105173-123317 GCA_003342815.1 Eudromia elegans | reverse complement strand
ATTAATTAACCTGGCTTGGGAAGGAAATGGAAGCATCTGTTTTGTTTGCCAAAACAATGCAAGAAAACTGTAGAGACTAAATAGAGAAAAAAATAGAAACCGAAAGTAGAACATAAATTATAAAACAAGCTGAAAAATATGGGATTGGAGAGAGAGGAACCCCAAAGAAGCCTATGACTAAGAAATTCTGCRTCTGAAAAGTTTGAGTTAGAAACAGAAAAGTGTTGATGTGTGCTGCTGCTAGACAGGCTGCCTTCTTTCAGTGGGAGCCTGTCTCATTTGATATGCCCTTGTCCTTAATTTAAAAGACAATGAGGTTTCAAAAGACAGTGAGCCTGGCTTCTCTCACCACCGAGTATCATCCGAAAGAGAAATGTCTGTCATTCTCTCCTGCACTTTCCCATTTTTCTCCAGTTTGTCCTTTTTCCAGGCCTGCTTTTGTTGTTCTCAAGAAAGCTGTTCTCTGCTTTAATCATCCATGTTGCCTTTCTATGAACCTTTTCTAGTTCCTTTACACCTTTTTGACATGGGGAGGAGCAGAACTGCACGGAGGCATGTGGATTTATACATTAGCTTGATGATTCTGTTTTGTTCACCCATTTCTAGATTTTTTTTAAAGTTATTAATATATATGTGTGTTTATACAATTATTTATATTYATTCTAGCTCTTTGGAGTGTACACTCCAAAGAGTGCTGGTGTTTTAAAGAATCTAACTGTGTAACCACAGAAGATATTGCTTACAAATAGCAATGATCAGTTCAGAATCAGTCGTTTCGTATAGGAAGCTGGAACAGGTTTTATTCCTTTTATTGCTTTGCATCTATCAACTTCAAATTTCATCCAGTGTTTTATTACTCACTGCCTGAATCTTTTAAGGTCCTGCTGCAGTTCCTCATGGTTAGCCCTTGCTCTTATTACCCAAGCATCTTGCTATCAGTAAATTTTGTTGTCTTGGCCAGTTTTACTCCCTTTTCAAGTCACTTAAGAAATGTTGAACTGTACAGGTTCAAATAGAGCTCCACTGATGGTACTCTCCTACTGCAGGAGCTCAACATTTCAGGGTTTTTTTTTTCCTTAGTTACTCATACACAACCARCTTTCCTGTAATCAGGTTTCTTGATAATCTTCTTATATGTGTTTATAGTTTCATATATATTAAAAGRTACATATATATGAATAGCATTGCACACTTTAGCTAACCAAACTGGATATTTTACACATGTTTTGCTGTGTCACAATCATGAAGGTCTCTGGCCTATTAGTGGGGGAAGAGGATTATTATATAGATTTTTTTTTTTCCCCAGAAAGCTCTTTAAATACTGCAACAGCTTAAGGGGTTTGAAGGAATGCTAATATGCACTACTAATAGAGAGAAGTAGGACAACCTTAATAGTTACAACCCCATCYAGGCTACGACATCAATCCCAGGTATGATAATGAAATAACTAACAAAACATTTGGTAAAGAATTAAGTTAGGGCAATGTCAGTCATCCCCAACTGAGGGAAATAAAAACAATTAGTGGTAATTGTTTTATTTCAGTCCTTAAATACAGGTGTTAGCCTCAGCCTTTGGTTAGGGCTTGACAGTAACTGTGCAGGCTTTTCAGGAGGAAACTAAACTAATCTAAAATCATTATGGTTCCTGTTAAATTTATTAGAAAAGACAGCTGATGAACTTTAAAATGCAAGTGGAGGCTAGTGAGTGAGATCATGAAGAAGTTAGCTTGTGGGCTGTGTCTCTTCTTGATGACCTGGAAAAAATTGCTAATGCCAGTGCAAAGAGATTTAGAGGATGAAAATGAAGGAAGTGACGAATGAAACCTTATTACTAATGCAGAAAATGCAATTGAGGAGTGGAGCAAGCAGTGGAGTAGTGGCCTCTCCATTACGGCCCAAGAGCCATCCTGGCAGAAATACTTCACTTTTGACAGCGCTGCTGGTGTGGGTTGCCTTAGCAGCAGCTGGTGCATAGATTGACCAAATTGGTTGATAGGCTGATATCAAAACAAGCTAGGCATCTTGGGCATCTAGGTTTGGACTTTGCGATCAAAAGTGTCCAGCTATGAATGTTACTGGCTAAGCTGTGAGGCTGCAGCGTGGAGACCTCTTAATACAAGTGGCAGGAAGACAGTGAATGGGACACAGGGGTCTCTCTTTCCATTGAGGAGTTTGGAGGTGTCAGAAGAGACTGAGAGGGCCAATTTTGAATTTGAAGGATGTGGCTTTTCACACAGTGTGTCATTAAGCAGTGGGAACTCCCTCTGACAGGATATTGTGAATGCTGAAGGTTTACATGGGTTCAAAGGGAGCGTGGACAAGCTCATGGAAGGGAAATATCTTTGAGGTTAGAAATTCATGGAAACCACATCTGACCCAAGAAGCTCTTGCGCTGACAGTGATTGGAGGTGGAGAGCACACGGCGAAGCTTCGCGTGCCTTTTTTCTCTTCTGCTTTTTCCACAGGCCTCCACTTCTAAGCTATAATAGGTGCTGATTTAGACAGACCTCAGATATTTATTCTCATATGTATGTTTGTGAAGTCCTACAGGAGAGGAGACTCTGGAAGTTTACAGATGTGAAAAATACAAGTTAAGCTGCAGGGACAGCTGAATCTCCTGGTTAGTGTCAGTGCTGGTGCTGCCTTAGGATATTGTGTTGGGCTGTGGAGTTGCACAGCTCATGGGTTGGGGCTTTTAACAGAAGACTGGTTGTGTGTTTCTGAGAGGGGCCAATTGCACTAAGACAGGGTGGACTGTTTAGTGAAGAGCAGAGAAAAAGTCACGTTGTCTCCTGCAGTGGTTAGAAATCAAGATGATTTAGAAGAATCCCAGGCAACTCTCTTCTCTAGGAGCCAGAAGAATTGCAGATTTTTCAGATTTTACCCTGAAGAGGGAAATAAGAGTAAAGGCTGTAATGTAGTGTAGTGAATGCAGCTTTGGATCTCCTGGTCTTAGATACCCAGTATTGATCTGGTAAATCTGGCGAGAGGAAGACACACAGACACTGGCAGGCTTTATGCTGAGGGAGCTAATCCCTGTGCTGCTGCAGCTGTGCTAGGCAGCAGTGCACTGGGTGCCTGTTGCACTGAATTTGTGCTTTTGGGTGACTCTGTCATCCATTAATTATTAAGGATTCACCAGAACTAGTGATGAATCAGTGGTGTTGACACCTCATGCTCCTATTTTTGGCGATATGGTGCAGAAAGACTCAAGAAGCCCATTTGTAGAGTCAGCTGTGACCCGGTGAGGGTCACTGAGAGATATTTGAGGGGGATATGACACAGCTGTAGTGCTCCCCTTCTCAAACTGGCCCTGGAAATACAGCAGCTACCTCTGCAAAGCACTTTCCCAAGCTAGTCAAACTTACCACACTTGAGTGTGGTTAATACCCAGTCTGGATAAACTGCTAGCAGAAAGCTGAACATCCTACTTGACCCATCCAGGGACCTCTGTGAAGGATTTGCCTGGTATGTTGGTCCCGTTGGATCCTGCACCTTCCAATCTGTGTCTCCTTTTTCAGTCGTGCTTCAGTCTTACTATAGAAAACTGAGTTTTCATTTAATGTACAATTTCCTCAACCTGCCTTGTGATTTATCAGCTTCAGAAGTCTTTCCTTCAAACGATGAAATTCATGTGTAGCACTGCAAAAAATAAAAGTCTCTTTCATGTAGCAAAGAGGTTAGGAGTAGTCTATTCTGCTGTGGTGTCAAAGAGACTGCTTTTATGTGCTTGATGCTGTGAAGAATATAAATGTAGCTGTTTGCCAAGGACTGTGTTATAAACACACTAAATAAATAATGTGACTTWTATTGACTTATGAATGCAAGTGTGTGCTAGCAAATTTGCACCAAATTAAGCAATTAAAATGGCTGAAATGAGCTGTACTGAATGCCRTCCGTATAGGTAAATAATAAACCATTGCTATAGAGTAAGTAAAAACGTGAATGCAGTTGCTACTATGTACTAACCCAGTAATTTTTGATTTCAAAAAAAAACCTGTTAACCTCCAAAGATRTAAAACTTAACCTCCCTAGCAACAATTTTGGACTTAGAAATGGAGATAACCTGTCCTAAAGAGAAGGTGTAGAGAGGATGGGGCCAGGATGCCTTGGAGACATTAAGAACATGACTGGAGCGCTCCTCATTGCTGGTGTGTGCCTGAGATCCCAGTGTGATCACTCTAAAGTCTTGTCTTAAGTGCAGTGGTAGGGGCGAGTGTTATTCTGGATGTCCTAGAAAATGAATAAGTGGTCATTTGCAACATGTTTTGGTGTACATATTTCTTCCAGGATTTTTTTTTTTAAGAAATCCCATAGCAGAAGCAGGGATTGGCTCCAACTCCCTGGTGCGTTTAATCACAACCTTCTCTTATTGCAATCCTGCAGCTGTTTGCTAGGCGTTTTCCAATTTCGGCCGGAGGTGAACTGGGGTCATGAAGCTCCCTTTGCTTCCTAACTCTCGCTGCTTAGGAGCACTGCCCTGTCCCCTGCGAGGCAGRGTTGCTCGTGACAAGCCTGATAGGCCAGGTAGACTGTGTGCGTGCTCGAGGGTGAGGATTTGGCTAGCACCAGCAGCACTTGAGCAGCAAGCTCTGCGATGTTCCATGCGTTTACTTATAACCCAGATTCATGAAAAGTATAAYGCAGAGAAATTACGAAGTGTGTAATCATTGATATTTTCTATGAGGACTTAAGAGGAGGGAGAGGTTGAGATGTTTACCTCCTGTTGGCAGCTCAGTCATGAGATGTGGAAAACTTGGATTTTGCTTTAGAAGAAGGTAAGTGACAGGGGTTAAATYTTGCCGCCTTTTAGCCCCTTTGCCAGCCTTCTCCCTGTTCTCTGCTTGTGCTCTTCATGCCATTTCCCCACCCAAAACGACCTTTTCAGTCTCAGTCTCTTTGCCCTCTGTAGGCAGACCCAAAAGCAGACCTATGTGTTTTGAGCTCATCTGCTTTCTCTCTCAAACTGCTTTGAGATCTAACTCGTTCTAATGCCTGATGTTGCTAAACAGCGAGGAGGAACCTGCCTGTTCACATCCTCTTCTGTTTCTGCTGAGTTCTTGTGATCCTTTGCAGTAATCATTTTTTGACAAAATTGTACACAATCTGTAGGATTGGCACATATAGGATAACAAGCAATATTAAATTAGCAGTTAAWTGGCAATGAGAATTTAAATGCGATAGGGCTGTTTTCACTACAGTGAAAGACTCTTCCTCCCACTGTATTTGCTSCAGGATTTGTTTCAGTACCAGGCATGTTTGCTAGCAGCTTATCCGACTTCAGCGTATCAACTGCACGTCTGAGGATCCTTAGCCACGACGCATGGCCTTGGGATTTGCTGCAAATGTTGTTTCTCTGGGAAGGGCGCAACACGCTGAGCAGAGAAAAAGTAAATGCTTTTGCAGCAAATGATGCTACATGGGGGGAAAGTGTGTTTTAAAAGCGGGAAAAATATTTTTGCAGTTACTGTTCGATGGAGGTATTCGCAGGATTCCCTTAACAAGCAGGGCTTTATGCTGCGTGATTGCTTGGAAGGGCCCTGTGCTTAGAAAAAGTAGCCTGGTGTAACAAGGCTCCTGGTGTGGCAACTCTCAGCAAACAGGAGCCTCCTTGTGTTGTAACCTCCTGTGATGTTGGCGGCGTTGAGTAAACTCCGGCTAAGGCTCTCGTAATAACTACGGAAGGCCCTGGCCTGGGCTGAGGAAATGGCATCACTGAATCTCGTCCATTCCAGTGAGTCACTTGAGTTTTCATGACAGTTTTCGCTCGGAATCTTAGCAGGCTGGCTGGTTTTGAGAATCCCATCTCAAAATGCAGAGGTGAGAAGAGCGATTTGTTAAGAGGAGCAAAAATTGTACCGTGAAGTACAGTGAGGTTTTGGTAGCTTGGTGTATCGGTAGCGTCTTCATAACAACTTTGAATACTGTCTTTTACCTCTGGGCATGTAATGATGTGCTGGTGGCAGGCTCTAGTACTGCAAATACAGGTTTACATGCAATGTAAGTACTGGAAATCTTAATTTTTACTCTTTAGACTAGCAAAGTGCTTTTTGATTCGTGTCAGAACATATTGGTCCTACAAATTTGATGCATTTCCAGGTTTCAGAATATTTGATTTAGACCCAACTGTCACAGATGCTGTTAGTGTTGTCCTTGTCATCTGCACTGCTCTGAGTAGTAGCCACATTTTAAGCAGCTAACATCCTGGCTCAATTTTGTTAYGCCGGTGTTCCTCAGCGTGCTTGCTAGAGCTGATGAGACCTGGAGTGCATTTATTTTAAATAAAAAGAATTATTTARAAGATACTGATATGGGGTCTTTTTGGACGTGTTGTACTGTTTGATCCATTTCCATACACATGGAGACCATTGAAAATGAGGATAATCTTCAGTAGGAAGAAGGCTCAGCAGCAGCATCCTATTCGTGAGCATTCACATTTTGAGAAGTGATGCCAGTCTTGCAGCAAGTATCAGCTTCACTGGCAGAGAATAAACTTCAGGCCTCGCAAAGCTGTGAGATTCCTGACCACTGGAGAAGATAAAAGRGTGAAATATTTGATGTCTTCTCTCTGAAATGTTGTAGTGATTAACACATGAACTCATCGTGGCCTGTGCTGCTTGACCATCTGAAATGATGRCAGGAGTCAGACTAGACAAATTAAAAGGAATTACTATGGCTTTGGAATAGGGTTAAAGCTTAGAAAATAATATAAGCGATTATATTTATGTCTTTACCCCAACTTTATACAACACGTTTGTTCAAAGGATGTTATGTAGAGGCATCTGCTGAAAGGGGTTACTAAAGGGGAAAAAAAAAAAAAAAAAGATGGGCTTGTCATGAAGATAAGAAGAGATGGATGATGCTCTTTGAGTACCTGGCAGGATTTTCTAGAAGTTGCTGATAAGGAAATTGTAATTATCCCAGKGTTTGATGGACTAGGTGTGTGGCTGGATGGACAGCTGAGCAGGTTCGAGGTGCTSCTGATAGCTCTGCACATACCAGCTTGCGAGCAGGGGAGGTGTTTGCATGGTTGACCCTGAGCAGGAGGAAGTTTAGCCTGATGGAAGCACTACATGAAGGTATAGGTTCAAATACACTGGAGGAAGGGAATAATCCATTCTCTGATGCCCGTGGCAAATAGGATGAACAGTAATAGGCTTATATTGCATCAGAGACAGCTGAGGATATGCTTGAGGAGAAAATTTCTCCTAGGAAATGCAGGGAAGCTTGTTCCAGAAGCTTTGGGAGGCCTCTATGTTAGAGTTTTTGAGCGGTGGAGTAGGCAAAGCTGATGGAGTAGACAAAACTTCTGCGTGGTTTATCCTGATTTGGTTTGGACGATTTCCAGTYCTGGGAAAATCAAATATTACCAATTACTAGAAAGTGTTCTAAACTTAAAAAATGAATCATTTTAAACCTTCCACACATGTAAAAAATAAACCCCTGAACCTGCGGCTAAATAACGTGAATTATGCATTTGCGGGGTGAAAGAAGCCCATGGTAGAGACGGGATTGGATTACCTGGAGCAGTTGTGTGCTCTAAAAGTCCTTGAGCTGCTGCTGCTTAATGGCCAAGCTGCTGCTCCTCCATTTGCCCCTGGATCAGAAGTTCAGGATCTCTGTAACACTCACTCCTGCTTCCCTACATAGTCGTATTAAGGGTTAGGGTTTAGGCAGTGTCACTTTTTAATTAATTAATTTACTTAATGAATTTTGTAATGGAAAAGGGGAGGTCAAAGGAAAGAGGCTCTTTGTTTTCCTCTCTTGTGCCCTTCCTTGGGCCCTTGTCCCCTCCTTAGTAGCTCGAGCCATSCACTTGGAGCTTGGCCTGGATTATCATGACTAAAGTAAGGGTGCTGCTGCTGTGGGGTGGTTTTGGTCATAAAGAGGTGGGTATTACAGTGACGTGGCTCTTTGCTCCATTTTCACAAGGCTTCATGGGATGACTAAGTGGCTTCACCAGCTAAAGCACCCTCACCTTACAGAGAAGACAGTAGCTCTGGTCCCTTCCTMTTATGTAAATCGCTGGCCTCTCCCTGCCACTTTTCATAGGTAAATGCCCAAGGAAAAGTAAAATCAAAGCCCTGCTTTCAACTGTGGGCATTTCCTAAGTTTGTGTTTCCAGGGTGCTTGACACTTGACCCAAAATCTTGTTTGTGAAGAGGAATGCACATCTCACACCTGCTTGCTTTGTGTGTGAAGTTTAGCCTGTATTTTCCCCATGTAGCACCTGAGGGGTATTTACTGCAGTAACTCTTTGTTATTAATAAAATGTATCACCCAGCTCTTGGTGCCATCTACTGTGTTCCTGGGCAAAGTGGGGAATGGAGCAGAGGTTCTGCTGCAGCATCTCCATCCATATCCCTCAAACTGTTGGGAATCCCCTCCCCTCTCTGGTGCTTTTGCGCTCTCAACCTGTAGAGCAGATAAAGAAATGATAAAAGCTGCTGGTTTCTCCTCCTTTCTTTTCATTTTATTCTTGACCCCCTCCGCAGTATATTGACCTATTTTGGGGAGAGGTGTTTTTCTCAGAAGGATGTGAATTTGATCTTGGATGATTCCAGGTGCGTGCCAGCTTGTTAGACTGCCGTAACATGCACCTTGATTCCCCGATTTAAAAGTTTTATTGATTGCAAACTTCGTGCTTATCTGTTCTTTAGCATCTTGGTTCCAAACTGCAGCGAAGGGATTAACAAATCACTGTTTGTTTTTCAGCCATGGCAGCCATTCGGAAAAAACTGGTTATAGTGGGTGATGGTGCCTGTGGAAAGACCTGTCTGCTGATTGTATTTAGCAAAGACCAGTTCCCTGAAGTGTACGTTCCCACTGTGTTTGAAAACTATGTAGCAGATATCGAAGTGGATGGAAAGCAGGTATGTATATGGYCCTGTAACAGTCAAATGGGCTTGCATTTGTTCTGAAAAACATGGAGATCTCTGGTTATTAAAGAAACTTAGTACACGTGGTAACTGTTTTGTCACAAATGCTTTTCTAAATATTAAGCCTGCTTTCTTGATCAAGTGTTGACCTTACTAGACTGTGCTTGTGTATGAGGTGTGTTTAGCAAAATTTCAGATATAGAGGCACATTCAGCATAACTACTCATTCCCGTTTCTGACTTCAGGAAAAAGAAGAAAAAAAAAGAGCTAGGATTGGATTTTGTCTTAAATTTGATTTCCTAGTGTTATAGGCATGGGTGACCTGTGAGTTCTGTCATTAAAGTTGATGCTTTTCCATTCTTAAAAGAAAATGCCTCTCTTCCATGATATGAATATGTAGAAAATATTTTAGTTTTAGACTAATAATAGAATACGTTCTCCTCCCCGATTTCAGTTTCTGCAATTACTATATTGTGTCTTAAGCTCGATAAAGGCTGTTAGATGAGGGCTGTTGTGTTAAGATACACAGGGTATCCATTTCTGTCTCTTATCCGTGGTCAGGTGCAGCCTGGCTCCTTCCCTTCTGCCTGAATCTCTGCATCTGTAAATTGGTTGAATGTGGGGGCGTTGTGCCCTATCAGCCTCACACAGACTCTGCATCTCRCTTAAAAAATGGCATGAGCCTGAGCAGCGCGTTCCCTGTTGGGGAAATGTCAGCTGGATTTCACGGCCCTCAATGACAAAGTCACCCAAGCACTTTGTCTTCTGAACACCCAATTACATGAGTTTGTAGAGACTTGGGGTTGGCAGCTGCTTCCCTGCTCTTCTTTTGGAGGAGCATCCCCAGAAATGGCCAGGAGCCATGTGAGGAACAAACAGTGGTGATGGGAGCCGTGCCTTTTGGGAAGGCTGGAGGCCCTGGTTTCAGCAGGATCTGAGGGATCAACCAACAGACATTGTGGTGGAAAAAAATGCGTGATTGCCACAAAATTCACATTTGCAACAGTGAATGCAGGGAGAAGTCTCAGAGGAGTCTGTATCTCCCTGAAATGTGGAAGAATTCCTTTGCATGCTCAGTTCTAGGCATATATCTTAGCAGTTGAACCAGACAGTCGCACTGCGTCTTCAGGCTCCCTTTGGGTTTTAGATCTGCCTGGTTTTTCTTGAGCTACTTTGAGGGGATTGGACGAGATCATCTCTAGAGGTCCCTTTCAACTCAACCGTTCTGTATGATTCTGAGTTCTGTTCAAAATTTGTACATGTAAGAATGGAGAGAAGCTCACCCAGAAGACAGCCGCATCAGGGAATCCCAAACAATAGCATATCTCAGAGTTTGCTTAAAATGTTCCAATTTCCTCATTTAAATACTGCTCCTGTGCTTTTAAGGAGTCCTGTGGGGTTGTTCTTCGCTTAGCACCRCTGTAAGTATAAATATTGAAAACATGGGCTGTGTTATTTAGCTCTTAGCAACAAAACTGCTTTGCGGGCAAATCAGCTTTATTTCAAGGCAAATTGCAGGTTCACATTCTTGCTGTGATGGAGGTTTAATGAATTTGTGTACAAACGAGCGCTGCTTTGACATTTCTTAGTCACTGCGGGTTCCAGCTGCAACCCAAGTGCAAATGTGCATGATCCCAAAAGGCGTACGCTTGGAGAGCTCCCTTTCAGTGAAAAGGGATATTTCTGGAGCACTTATCAAGGAGATTCCCCAGGCCTTTGGAGTCGATTCCCGTTGATTCTTCTGTRTTGCTTTTATTTGATAGCTTTTAATGTCTCTTTCACAGAACTGACAATGGTCCTGGTTATAATGAAGAGTCTCCTAACTGCAGTAAATTGATTTTTGGAGTTATGGAGCAGCAAGTTTCCAACAGTGGTCACAAGGAACCAGTGCACTCTGTGTTCTCCTTGCAAGTGGTGCCGAGTGAAATCCTTTTATCCGCTCTGCTCGGGTTGGGCATTTCTGAATCAGAGCGTCCCTGCCCCTTTGGCTTACGGCCCTGATCTTCCTTCCACAGGTCGAGTTGGCTTTGTGGGATACAGCAGGACAAGAAGACTACGATCGACTTAGACCGCTTTCTTATCCAGATACCGATGTTATACTTATGTGTTTTTCAATTGATAGTCCTGATAGTTTAGGTAAGTGTATCGATAATTGAACTGGAAGCCTTTCTCTGCCATCTCCCTMGGAGATTATAAGGATTAATCTATTTCCGTGTATTTTAATGACCCAAGAACATTTTTAGCTTCCAAATTAGTGCTGGTTCAAGCACGCAGCTTCCAGCAACTGCGATTTTAAAGGAATCTGTTTGCTTCAAGTTTCAAGTTTTCTTCTGCTTCCTCCTTAAGTGGCCTCAGCAGCGAGCTGCTTTTCTGCAAGGCCCCCCTGAGTAATTATAGCAACGCTGAGCAGCAGCGGCGGCTCCGCTGAGCTCGCTCACCGCGCACGGGGTCGGAGCAGCCACAAGGCCGCTGCCAGCGCCGCCTCCCCGGGGCAGCGCCGCTCCGCTGACCACAGGCACACAGAGGGGCTCTTGCTGCCCAGCCAAGGGTTTGCTGGGTTTGGGGACGGTCCTTGCTTATTTCTCCGTGTAAAGTGAGAATTCTTAACACCCTCAAGACAAAACTGTGTGCAGGACAATGTAGTAACTCCCCTCYTGTATAATGGGAATGCTAGCCTTGTGTTTTTACCCTCTTTTATCCCCCTTTTATTTATTCGAGAAAGATCAGCCTGATACACACTAAGTCGTTTGGTCCGTAATAATCTGTTGCTCTGAAAACAGCTTGGCAAAGATAGAGATTTCTTGCAGAAAATGAAGACAGAGGCTGCGGATTTAGGCTAGTCTGTTCTCTAGGGTCTGAAATATTGCAGTGGAGAAGGTGGAAGAAAAGACTYGTTTAATTTGTAAGCTCTGAAAACATGTTTCAAACACCTCCTCATGTGCTGGACGCGCATCTTTTCTGTATGGCATCCAACATGGAAATTTTGGGCAATAGATTTGAAAGTTTGACGCAGCTCTGYGTGTGTTTGATCCTACAGAGTATTTCTGTGAAGAAAGTAAAGAGCAGGAAGTGGAGGTGCTTTTCTTTCCAGGACTGAAAACAACTCTGGAACTTGGGTTTCTTTCCTCTTAAAATAGTGATTACCCCTCCAGTGTAAATAACTGCTTTGGGGTAGGATTTTCTTTAAAAAGTGAAGGAATTACTTCAAAAATTTGGTTATCTGTTTCTCAGTGGTGGRTTTTGCTCCAAATTTGCTCTTTTTATAGTTTTTTTTTTTTATTAAAGTGCAGATGATGATGTGAAAAGTCTTTACTTGCTTAGAGTCTCAGCGCATGAGAGAGAGYGGGGGTGGCTGTATATGTGTGTGAGAGCAGCTGTGACTTGGATAAGGACTTTGGGCATGAGGACTGCCTGGTATCTGTAACTGGCCCAAAGTACATCCATGCATTGTGCATAGAGGCAGCTCTCTGGCAGGAAAACATGACAGGTCCCTCTGTTTTATGTTTAAATGCAGAGTGCCAGCTCTGTTTAAGTGGTGCTCAGAAAGGAGACACAAATTATCTCCCACATACATTAAACCATTGAATCCTTCAGGGTTTTCTGCTGCAAAGATCCTTCATGATCACTGCAAGCTGTGCTCAAAGCAGCTTTTCTTTTTTTTCCACACCTCTGCTCCTGTCTCCTGGGGTTGGATCTCAAGAAGAAACAAAGAATGAGGCACAAAGGAGGCGTGAAGCACWGAAATGCATCTCACTTGAGGACTGGGCTTGAATCTATCTGCCCTGGTGGTCAGAAAATACTGCTTCTACCACAGATTGTAGAAAGTCTGAGTAAATGAGCACACAGAATATTCCTGTAGATGTTGCAGTGGCTGGACCCATGAATCCCAGTGCCTCAGGTTCTGAGAGCAGAGCCTGGATGGTTTTGGTTGTGCAACACTCTGCTGTAAAGATCGATCGTGGCTCCGCTTGCAGAAACCTCAAGTCTTACACTCCAAGCTCCGAGTGAAAAACCAGCTAGGGAAGTTGTTAGGAGACCAAAGATTCTTGTATATTACATGAGTGCAAATTAATTTGRTGGAGATAAAGAAAAACAGGAAATCCACAGCTGGCTTAGAAAAAGTCATCTTCTGTGCAGCTGAAACCAGCATATAGAATACTAGGCAGCAGATCCAAACTTTAAAAGAAAACTGGTGTGAGTGCTAGATGTCATTATAGCCACACTTTTATGTATTTTTATGTATATATATTTTTTTTTTTTTTTTTCTCCAGAAAACATCCCAGAGAAGTGGACCCCAGAGGTGAAGCACTTCTGCCCCAATGTGCCTATCATCTTGGTAGGAAATAAGAAGGACCTGAGGAATGACGAGCACACAAGACGAGAGCTGGCCAAAATGAAGCAGGCAGGTTCCCCTTCCCCTTGCCTTGCAGTGAGAGAAAGAGGCTTCCTGTGGCTTGCAGGAAAAAACAATAGACTAGAAACTGGAGATGTTTCTGTGATGGAAAGCACCAAGTGTGCGTTWCCTTTGAGGGTTTTGTTTCTCATATTGGGCATTTTAAAATGCACTCTGCAAGTGCATTTTAAAGGACACTTTCACTGATCAAAATTGCTCTGTTAGGAACTKTTAAGTTCCTGACAATTAGCTGCTCCAGACTGCAGAACTGCASTCGTGAGGTAGAAATGAAGTAATTGGGAATGAAGTACTTTGGAGACRCTGATGTATCAAGTAGATGCACGGTTGAGTTTCTGTTATTTTCTGTGTTGAAAAYGTTTAAGGAAACAGCTTCGCTGGTAGGTGTTTTGAAGTAATAACCACAGATGGTGTCGCTCTTTCGTGGCCCCGGAGCTTAGTTTCATTTTCAGATCATGTCTGAAAGCCCCTGGCTTGGGTATAAGACAACAAATAATCTGCTCCCTCCTGGACTTTTTGTTCCTGTTGCATAATGTTTATTTTTAGACAAAGACTGATGAGCCAATTTGGAGAATTGTTCCTAGGCTTTTGTTACTATTGTGGCAAAGAGTTGCATAAGCTTACGGTTACATGCAAGCAGGCCGGAATTTCAGAAGGTCCTGGGTCTTTTGAAGCCAGAGGTGTTGTGAAGTCTCTGCATCCCCCCAAGCTCTGGCAAGTAAACACAGAGTTTGTGCAAAACCAGCTGAGAGATGCAATAAAACCTGCAGTGAATAGGCAAAATGTCTTTCRAGTTTCCCTTTGGTTATTTTAAAGCATTGATTACAACACCCCTGTTGAGAATACAGCAGCCTGTTGCTGTTCATTTAATCTGGGAAGCTGGATGGGGAAGGAAGTAACGAGTGTGTCGGGGGCATTTTGGTGGTGKTCTTACCTGCGCTTGCTTTTGTGTCGTTACAGGAGCCTGTCAAACCTGAAGAGGGAAGAGACATGGCAAACCGCATCGGTGCTTTTGGGTATATGGAGTGCTCGGCAAAGACCAAAGACGGTGTGAGGGAGGTGTTTGAAATGGCCACTAGAGCCGCTTTGCAAGCCCGGCGTGGCAAGAAAAAGTCCGGGTGCCTTCTCTTGTAAAGTGTGGCCAGGGGAAGATGGCCAAAGGAGCACCCTGCACTTGAGTAATTTTGAAGTGCTGTTTATTAATCTTAGTGTATGATTACTGGCCTTTTTCATTATCTATAATTTACTTAAGAGATTTAAAAATCGAGTCATCCTTGCTACCAGTATTTAGAAGCCAACCATGATTTTTATAACAATCTGCATCAAATTCATCTGTGCACCCAAGGTTAACCTCAACATTCCTCTAACAACCCTTTTCTGCGCTCACAGGATATGCCAGGCGCTAACTGAAGACGATTCTTTTATCTTCTTTCTCCTCTCTAGAAAGAGAACAAAAACAAAACAAAAAACACACAAAAAAAAAAAGCTGGCAACGCAGAGGATTGGTCTGTAGCTACTTTATAACTAATATCCTGTTCTAATCGAGTACAACCGTTCAATGGTTGTATGTGGAAGCGAGTGTAGCTTCAGTGCTATCACATTTAGAAAGGTTTGGTTTCCATGGCCCTGTGCTGTAAAACATTAGTTTGGAAATGTGATCACTCTGAAATGACCAAGTCCCATTCAGCTAAGGAAAAGTGAGGGTTCTGTGGTTTCATGTTAGTTACCTTTTAGTTACTGTGTAATTAGTGCCAGTTTAAATGTATGTTACCAAAAATAAATCTATTTACCCCAGCTTAGATGTAGTATTTTTTGTATAATTGGATTTCCTAATACTGTTACTTGTAACCTCTGCATTAAGGTGTTCTGGGTTTTTTAAGAAACTGTATTTGAAAATAAAGTCCAATGGAAAGCAGCTGCTCCTTTTCCCCTGCTCATTTGTAAGAGTGACCCCATTTTGAATGACTTGAGTGGTCTCATACCCAGGAGGAGGTGGTTTTTTTTTCCATGACGTGTCCTAGGGACGAGGAGAGTCAGCCTGCTCGCACTCAAAGCTTCTGAACTGTTCAGTTGCCTTAAATTCATTGCTGGACCCAATTTCACAACTTTAAAAAAAAAGAAAAAAAGAAAAAGAAAAAAGGAAAATGCAACTTTTTGGTGTAAGTTTGGTTACCATGTAGTGATCAGACTCCTAACCTGTGAACTTCTTGCTGTTCTGCAGCCAAACTAGACTCTTTCTGTATTCTCATTTTTCCAACAACTAATAGAATAAAGGCAGTTTTCTAAGCTCCCTGTATCCTGGTGTCTGTATTCCTCACTCTGGGCTTTTTGGTCCAGCGTCTGACCAGCTGGAGCAAAACCAACATTTTTGATAGCACTGGCTAGGAATCACCTGGTTGTTGGCGAGGGTTGTTTTTGGGGAGGACTTTGTGGCTTTCCCGGCGAGCGGCTCCCATCTGGTGCTGCAGAAGTTCCCGAATGCCCCAGCCCTGGAATCGCTCCCGCTCCCTGGGGCGAGTGGCAACGCTGCTCCAGAAGCCTCTTGCCAAGGGCTGGCTATGGGCACGGACCACGTAGGCAAAGAGCACGTTGAGACCAGGGCGCCTTCTCGCAGAGCCGAGGGGAATTTGCCGCCTTCAACGTGAGCGCGGAGGAGGAGGAAGAGGGGAGGGCAGGAAGAAGGGGCTGGTAAAGGACACTGCAGCAGCAGGTTGRGGCCCGCGCGGCCTTGCGGGTGCTGCCGTTTCTGTATAACCCCGTCTTGTCGCTGAGCAATGACACGAAAGAGTCCTTGGTGTCTCTGCGGTGGCGGTTAGAAAGCTGGGCGGGAAGAAGTCCCCGTTTGGACGAGGAGCAGCCTAAGGGAGCAGCTGGCAGCGTCCCAGCTGGAAGTGTTTGTTACTCGGGGGGTGGAAAGGCACCGTGTGGGGGACAAGGTTCCTCCCCCCTTTCCTGCACAAGAGGAGTAACAGCCCCCGGTGGAGGCCTGTGAGGTGTCCCCTGTGCGGTGTCCCCTGTGCCACCCCGGCCACTGCGGAGTTAAGTGTCTGGCCAGCGGGGCAATGTGGTGGCACCGGCCCCGCCCTTCCTCCTCTTCCTCTTTGCGTCCGGCCTGGTTTCCAACRGGAAGTTCTGCCTGTTGCCTGTAAGGGTTTCTTGTTCTCGGCGTTTTTAACGCGCTTACTCATCCCTCCGCTCGTATTTTTGGAGCGAAGGAAAAACCACGCGCACCTCTTGCTCTTGCAGAGACCGAGCGGCAGGCGGTCGCGGTCACGGTTAGAAAGCCGCTCTTTGGTCACGGAGGGGTTGGGTCGGGTCTGGGAGCTCCTCCGATCCAAACCATGGGCGTGTGTCCATCTGCTCCTCTGATCRGAAGCGGTTAATTTGCTTTCTCCTTGTGGCTGAAGCTCCCTTTAATCTGCAGAGCGGTCGTCGCAGCCTCCTCCGTCTTCGCCACCAGCCGCATTGTCGCTTCTCCAGCCCTCACCTGCCCTTCTCCACGGCCGGATCTGCTGGTCGGTCGGTGTCTCCGCTTGCGCCCGTGGGCTCCAGCTCCCTCTCCTTGTCTCCCGGACAATTAGCATTGGAGCAGAAGCTGCTTTATTGCCCCACGGCACTAAGTTATGGAGCTCTACAAGCGAACCTGCTTTTGAAGGGGGCAGCCTGGCCCCCTTGCATCCAGATCACATCTCTCACTTCCACAGGTGCTGTTTATTCCAGCAAAAAAGGAGCCTGAGTTCCCAGGGGTAATTTCAAGGGAGCTCTTGACATCCCCTGCACCTAAGTTCAGTTGGTTCTAAATAAACTCCCATCCCAAACGCAACCCCCAGGTGCAGAGCGAGGCCCRGGGACGACACCTGAGCGAGCAGCAGAATCAGCAGCGACACGGGCTGAAAGAGAAGCTGCCGGTGCTGCCCCGGAGGCCGCGGAGAAGCCAAGTCCCCCTTCTCGATGCCCAGCAGCGAATCCGCTGGGCCGCGCGGAGCCCCGCGTGTGCCAGGGGCTCTGCTCATCGCATCGGGTCTTTTCCTGAGGCTTGCTTGGGAGTCCCCGCTCTCGGGACGGTCGCCCTGACGTCTGTTATCAGTGCTGTAACGCATCGGGGAGAAAAAACACACTTTTTGGAAACGTCTGGAGGCGCGAGATAAYCGGGCAGAGGCCCTAGAGCTCCCTGCGAGCAGGAGCTGGTCCAGCTCCCAGCTGCGGGTGCCAAGGGCAGCAGCGCTCGACTCCGCAGMCGCCTCGGGGACCCAGGGAGGGGCAGAGCCCTTCCCGCCCCATCAGAGCTCCTCGCGTCGGGCACAGGAGCTAACGAGGAGCAGCAGCAGCGAGGCGGAAGCGAGGGCAGGGCCGGGGCTCTGCGCTGCCCAGCCTCGAGACGGCCGCGCAGAGGGAGCTTTCACAAGGCCAAAGAGCCTCGCGAGGACCTCCCCTTCCGCCCGGGGGACGGTTGCAGTTTCTTTTACAACCCGCTCCGGCCGAGCATCCCGCCCTCGGAGGAGCGGCTGCGGGCGCCGCTCACCCGCCCCGGGAGCGGCTTCGGGGGCAGCTCCGAGCTGGTGGCCTTTTTCCTAGCGCTGAGAACTGACGACACTCGTGTCGGAAATGTGCAGCTCCGCGGCCGAACACCCTAAGTGGCAGCTTTGATTAGCGCCAAGCCTTTTGCATGGAGGCTTGGGAGAGGCTGCGACACCAGCGGGGCCACGTTCAGCTCACGGAAAGGCTCCGTGATGAGCGCGGGGCCGCCGGGCGCGCGGACCGCGGCGCGCTCCGATGGAGGAGGTTCCCCCCCAGCACCGGGGCCGCAAAGTGCAGGGGAGAAAGTGAAAGCCGAGAGAATAAAGGAAAAGGGGG